>JAFBJZ010000846.1:0-457939 GCA_016785225.1 Psettodes erumei
TCATCTAGTTGAGAACTGTTCCGGGTGTGGTTCAGTCTTAGTGGGAGCAGGGTGGGCGTCTGGATGAAGGCAGGTGAGTCTCTTTGCTACAATCCAGTAAATATTCTTCCTCTCTCTCAAATCCTACAAAAGCATCTGAGTAGATACTGAGCTTGGGGCTAAACAGGTTTGAGTAGACGATTAACCGAGGAAGAGGAGAAGAATCTTTTGATAGATCAAATACTGGATCAGGATTAATATCCTCCTGTATTGGGGAAGTTAAGACCTGTGGTTTCAACAGGGGTTAATAATCATAACATTATGGTCCAAATGAGGTCTAAAAATACGATTCTAAATTGTTGTGCCCAAATAGAAATTGTTGAACATTTTCTCTCTCTCTCTCTCTCCCTCAGGGTATTTTGCATTCATCAGATGGGAGGATGGTTATACTGGCAAAATCTTTACAGGATCTGACATTTTGGCAAGAGATGAGGCTCCTGTGCAGCTGCAAGACCTTGGATCAGGAGATCCTGTTTTAGCAAAGTGGTCAGATGGTAAATTTTATAGAATATATTTCAGGGAAAGATCAGGCTAAGCCGCCACAAGGCCGTCAAACTCCACAGGAGTCCTTTTTTAAGAATGTTAAAAAGCGAAGAGCCATCAGACTCAACTTCAGGGTGTGACACCATTATAGTAGATAGGAGCCCACTGTCTGAACATGGTGAGAAAATCCCAGTGTGTGTGTGGTTCATATCTAAGTTTCAGGAGTGTTAAAACAGGGAGAGCGAGCTGCAGCCAAAGCCTCAGATGCACCACAGAGAGCTGAACCAAACCACAGAGGGTTTCTGGGGTTTTTTTAATCACTGTGTTTGAAGCAGGTTCACAGCATATTTGAGAACCCCCTTGGATTTTGATCTTACATTGTTACGCAAGTGTCACTCATTTTTCTTTTTTTCTTACATCTTAATATAAACCAGATCATCTTTCTCAGGAAGGAAATATGTGCAATCCTATTTAACCACACTCGTCGGAGGTCCAAACACAGCTGGGACCACAGTCCAACCCTCACCAGTAATATCCACTGGTTCTAAGTGATAGTGCGAAACAGCAGCCAGTGGACGTGCTGCACACATCCGACACATCCGTCGTAAAGGTCGATATTTTTCATTCCTCACTCACTGCTGATGATTCACAGCTGAGTATAAAACACCTGGAAAAAACCAAAACATTTCAGCCGTTAAAATTCATTTTTTCACGCTTGGTTTCAAATTACAAAACGGTGTGGTGCCTACAGTCGTGTCGGGGGGCTCGTAGTGAAGCCAGGTAACAACCTCAAACTCACCTGACTCCTCAAGTTGCTGCCTGGTGAAATTCACACGTGGAGCTGCAGAGAAATAAACGTCTCATTAGACCCGAGGCTTTGCAACGAGTGCTTCAGTGAACGGCACCGGAACCCGCGAACTGGACCAGCACAAGCCAGCAGAGCCGCTTCAGTGCCCCTCAGCACTGACACTACAGGCGCCTGGAACTCTGCTGGAGGGATGAGGCCAGTTTCACCAGCCCAGCGTCCAGGTCCGGCTCCGTTCTTAATGGTTTGAAGGGGACTCACGGGTGGAGGAGCCACTCGGGGAGATGAGTGAATAAACCAGTGGACCCTCACGGGCTCGCAGTCCATCATTCTCCTCTTCACGTACGCACGACATGGAAACGACAGGAGGAAATACGTTCAGTTTTTTCATGTTTTCATTCGGTTTTCTCAGTGTAGACATTTTAACGTTGTGTCAGGTCGTTTGAAGGGTGTTACAGGCTTTCTGTCAGAGAAAAGGTGCTTCTGCTTTTAAATTCTGCTCTTTTTTACTGTTTGTCATGTAGCTGTAACTTTCTCTGCTTGAATCGGTTATTTAGAATCATGTTGTTTTTTTCCTTTTTTTTGTTTGTTTACTAGTCAGGATCAGTGGGTTTGATATATTAATAAATCGATATAAATCCACATAAGCCTTCACATGAACAGACTCTTCATCAGGTTTCATGTTACTTTACAGCTCTGGATTGAAATGAAGCTCAGAGCGTCTCTTGTTGTTTGTGGATGTTAAACTTTCACTGGAAAAGGTAAAGCGGGTTGAACCACTTACCTACATTATCATAAATAGGAGAACCGTCAACTCGAGCTGTGGAAAGACGAGAAACGTTACAACCCGGCTATTTCAGAATCATCTGAGA
Source organism: Psettodes erumei (assembly GCA_016785225.1). Lineage (NCBI taxonomy): Eukaryota > Metazoa > Chordata > Actinopteri > Pleuronectiformes > Psettodidae > Psettodes > Psettodes erumei. Next base: position 2,200 of record JAFBJZ010000846.1, read on the forward strand.
TGTTGAAGGTGGAGATGGAATCACTGTGTGAAGTCATGGCCTTTTTAGTTTGGTCAGAGTTTAAAGGTCACAGACGCAAAGTGATTGGTGAGGGTTTTCCTCAGCCGGGCCACCAAGAAGTTCTTGTAAGTTCTTACATGAGTTTCCCTGGCATTGTTTTCATTTATCAAGCATTATAAAATGGTTTATTATCCATGAATGAACCCTTTACTTCTTTTATAAGTGGTGACTGATCAGAAAGAGGTTCCATAACCTTGGACAGCAGCTCACCTCTGTTTCTCAGGCAGTGAACGGTGACTCCTGTCAGCAGCAGTAGCAGCAGAGGCAGGAGGGTGCCACACACAATCAGTGTTATCATCAGAGTATTACTGGGTGGGTCACTGGGTGGATCACTGGATGGGTCACTGGGTGGATTACTGGGTGGATCACTGGGTGGATATGTCCTCTCTGCTCCGTCGCCCAGCTCACTCTCCGCCCTGCAGGTCAACACCTGGTCCCCCTGGTATGACACGGAGCTGATCACTCGGTACGGACCCAAGCTCTCAGTCTTCCACCGTTCCTCCATCATGCGCCTGGAGGGCAAAAGCCAGACGATTTTGGGCTGCGGGTTGCCTTCCACATCACACTGCAGCCTGCGGGGGGCGCTGTCTGAGCTGGACGCTGTTCTCACCAAGGAGAGGTTCAGGATCTGCGGCTCACCTGCAAACAAAACATCAGGAATCAGCCATCGTTTCAGTAGAATCAGTGAAGTTGTGCGCTTTCACATGTTAAACCACACCAGTTGTCTCCTGACTGACCCCTGAGCACTAACCAAAACTTTGTTTGAATGACACACAAAAATGAAAGTACCATGACCTGTCTCGCAGCTTTTGGATTTGGGACATTTTGAAGATCCAGATGTAAACCTGTGACCAGCCTGCAACTGCGCACTCAGCTGTGTGAGTTACGCTAATGATTTGGATGTTTTACTAAAATATCTTATATGTTTACTAATGTTTTATTTTAATGTTTTATGTTTTCTAACTCTTATATGTTTTATTAGAAGTCATTCACTGCCCCAGATTCCCTGTTACAGTTTTGCTCCATACATTTAACCCCCGACTGTAAATGATCAAACTGTCAATCCCACCATTTTCTCTCCTTGTAAGTAAAAACAACAACAAACACACAAGCAGGAGAGATTTCCTTCAACAAACATTTTTTCAACAAAAGAATATTTTTGACACCAAATTGGGATCGAGTCATTTCGAATGGATGATGTTAAGAGAATTCAAGACTCGGGTGAATCTTACCTGTCACATGGAGATGTGTTTGTTGTTGGTCATGCAGGTTGTTGTCCAGCTCCACTCTGCAGAAGTATGCACCGTTGTCATTCAGCTGCACCTTCCTGATGAGGAGGGACAGCTCCCCCTGCCGAGGGTTTCCGTACAGGGAATATTTTATTTCAGGAAGGGAGCACTCGCTGACTCTGTCCGTGGAATCATTTCTGACTGAACACTGGAAGAATGGGGCAGCATTTGAGACTCTTGCCAGCCACTTGACTGTGATCAGCCCTGAATAGTGCTGCTGTTGTGTGTTGGTGAAGGTGCAGTTGAGGATGGCGTCTTCTCCTCTGGAGACCGTGACCTTTGGAGAGACCACCATCCTCGCAGAAACTGAAAAGAGACCCAGGAGAGGATAATCACACCAGTGTGAGCTGACAACAGACATGTTTGGGCCCATTTTAACTCATTGTGGGGCGTGACTCTAAAAGGTAGCGGCTGTATCTGAACTCATGCACTGTATTCTACTTTATTGTGTGTCTGAACTCTGTAAATCTGGGGCCTCCTGGACCACAGGGGGATAGATTTGTCCTTTCAGCTCATCAAAATCTGTCTCTTGCGAGCCCTCTGATTGCTGTGCCGACATTTCATTTCCTTCGAAGTAAACTCATTCGACACCAACAACGACAAAGCAGATATTACATCTTCCAACGTTTGTTCCCATCCCACCTGAACAAAGAACACAACTCTTACCTGTGATGATCGAGGACAGAATCAGAAAGAAGGACCGAGTGCGCGGCCTCATTGTGCAGGGGTGGCAGTAGAGAAAGAGAAACAGAAGAAACAAGCAACATCTCCAAACTGAGGAAGTCCTGTGTCACATGAAATGCAGCATTTCCTGCCACTTTAAAAAAAAAGTCAGAGAACATAGGAGGAGGAAGAGGGAGGGAGAGGGTGGCACTACGGGAAAGGTCATGGGGTCATTCAAATCTAAAGCAATGATGGTGCAATATTTCTGTGACTGTCTGTTATTCCCCCAGACATGTGATTTTCTATTCTGATGTTCAGAATTTAAAATAAACTATTTTAAATTGAATTCGTTTGAGAAGGAACTGAAACTTTGTGGACCTAATTTTGTCTACCTCTAGTTCTCCACCTGGTCACTTTCACTGTCAGACATCCGTCTTCTGCTCATGGGTCACCATGACAGACACATCGAGAGATTACGGTGGGTGGATCATAAGAGGTCAACAAGAACCTACTGTGTGCGACTATGGCTGAAGTCATCAACTTTACAACAATAAGTGAGTCATCTCTTGAGAAAACAGTTTTGCCAAGAAGTCCCCTTGCACCGATGTAATGTAAAAATCAAAGACACATCACATGATGAACATTAGTCTGGATTAAAGACATTCTATTAATCTTAAATCCAGATTGTTTGTCTGATTGTAAAAGGCAGAGGTGTTGAGTTTGATCGACTTTAACAGTGAGCTTCAGAAACACAACGACAGCAGAGTCACAGAGAATAATAAATACGTGGCTCTGTAAGTAACACTGACGACAATGACACGGACACACACACTCAGTAGCAGCAGCAGCAGCAGAACGGCCTCGTGGGTAAACACACACAGTCTGGGGTCAACCTTAGATGTCCTGGAGCAAGTCAAGCCTGGAACGGGACAGTGTCCACAGTCACCTGTTTGTTTTTTCAGTTTCAGGACCTGGACGTCAAACTCAAGAAGCTGAAGGACAAGTTTACATGAAGGAGTCTGTTGTGTGTGAAATCACTTTCTCCTGGTCAAACTGACTGACACGAGACCCCTGCACAAAAAAACGGCATTTTTACAGAAAAGAACAAAGATTTCAATCTTCCCAGGGATTACTGATTTTTTTCCCAGGTGAAATGGTGAATTATGCCGGATGAGAAAATGATGAGTGGAAATGGAACAGGCAGTTTGAACAGGTGTGACCACATTCTGTTATTAAACTGTAATGTGAAAACCTTATTAAATATTAAGAAGTTTATTCTGGGAAAGTAAAAAACAGTAACTTTAGGAAAACTGGAGGAATGAAGACAAAGTAAAACCTGCCTCTATGCTCCTGTAGGCACCTCAGCGCTGCTTTAAGAAACTGATGACCCTATCCCTCGACCTCTGACATCGTCCCGGCTTCCCTCAGCCCTTCCCGCGGCGGCGACTCGTGTTTCTTCATGTGGTTGCGGTAGATCCTGGCTCCGCTCAGGTTCTTCTTGCAGACGTGGCAGAAGTACGGCCGGGCGTCCGAGTGCACGTCCACGTGGTAGGTGAGCTCCAGGGCGCGGCTGAAGCTCTTGCTGCAGAGCGGACACTGGTAGCGGACGCCCAAGTGCGTCAGCTGGTGGCTCTTGAGCGAGCTCCGCTGTTTGAAGCCCTTCTGGCAGACGGAGCACTGGTAAGGCCGGGCGTCCGCGTGCAGCCGCTGGTGGCGGCGCAGAGCGCTGGAGAAGGTGAAGCTCTTGCCGCAGGCGGCGCAGGCGTAGGGCTTCTCTCCGGTGTGGATCCTCTGGTGCTCCGTCATGTGCACCTGCTGGGTGAAGCTCTTGCTGCAGGTGGGGCACCGGAAGGGACGCTCGCCCGAGTGGATCCTCAGGTGTTTCTGCAGCGCCGACGCTTTGAAGCAGTCACGACCGCACACAGGGCAGCAGTGTCTCCTGTCGGCCTGTATCTCTGAGCGGACATCCGGCTCTGTCAGGGGAGAGTGACAGGGAGAGGTCCATGTCCAGTTTGTTCTGATCATTTTCACACATTTCTTATCCCCAAGTTAACAAAATGAAATGAAAGGATACTGCTGCTTACTGTGAAGCAGCGACTGACTGGTGAGCTCCGGTCTCCAGTCCTCCTCCTCTCCATCAGAGTTTATCAAACCGCTGACGCCTCCTTCCTCATTTAATTCCCCGTTGTCCCACTCCAACAGTGAACAGCCGTCGTCGCCATGGTTACCACTGATGGATGTGGGGTTAGGGAAGGGCTCGTGTGAGTCCTGGAGGATTATTAGAGAGACGATGATTGGGCTCAGTTTGATACGACATGATGCACGCCCTCTGATTATGAAAGTGAAACCACACGGGCACCGGGTCCTGAGGGAGTTGAGATAATGTGTGTGTTTCAGGACTCATACAGGAAATGGATGTGGTGTGTCCAGAACACAGCAAACAGGGTCACTTCCTGACCTCCAATGTGACCTGTGTGCCCGGCTTCCTGTAAAAAACAAGCATTGTTCAAAGGCAGCAGTTTGCCCTCACCGCTCAATTTCTCACCTGCTCATCCAGACCTTCTTCTTCCTCCTCCATCATCCTCCTCATCAACTCTCCCTTCTCCTCTCCGTCCTCCTCCACAGTCGGCATGTTGACCCAGAACTCCTGAAACTGACCACAGCTTCTCATTAGTTGGCATCTACTTCCACCTTGCATCAGTTTCATCGTCTTTTGTGAGATCAGTCCTGTGGGCTGAGGTCTCACCTTGTCGGCGGGGTCGGCGATTAGTCCGTCCCTGATGTGGATCCTCATGTGTTTGCGTAGCAGGCAGGGCCTCAGGAAGCTCTTGGGACAGACGCTGCAGGGGTGCGGTTTGTCGGCCATGTGGGTCTTCTCGTGCGCCCTGAGGTTGGCGGCGGCGGCGAAGGCCTTCCCGCATGCCGAGCAGCGGTGCCGCTTCTCCTTCGGGTGGATCTTGGAGTGCTCTTTGAGTCCGTCCCTGCCGTGGGTCTCCAGGTGCCTTCTGAACACTCTCTGCGTGGAGAATCGTTTCTTGCAGATGTCGCACTGGAACGGCCTCTCTCCGATGTGCGACCTGACATGCTCCTTCAGCCGGGATGCTCGGGCGAAGGCTCGGCCGCAGATGTCGCAGACGAGCTGCAGCGCCCCCTGGTGGAGCGGCCGGTGCTGCTGCAGCTTCTTGGCGGTGGAGAAGCCCTTGAGGAACGGGAAGCGGCGGTGAGTCGTTTCATCCTGATGAGTGAAACATTGTTAGCTTGAACAAATTTCAAAATTTCAGTGACTTAAGAGCCTGGTGTAGGCTGAACTCTGCACCTTCACAAAGTCTCTACATGATGATATCTTTCAATTTTTAATAAGTGGCCTGTTTGTGGCATCGCTCACCTGCTTTGCAGTGTCTTCAGCTCTCACATTTTTTCCCTCTGTGTGTTTTTGCAGGTGTTTCCTCAGCAGGCCCGGTCGGTTGAAGCTCTTGCAGCACAGCGAGCAGGGGTGGAGTTTCTGTCCCGTGTGGAGCCTGGCGTGATCCCTGAAGGACGACGGCGTGGAGAACACCTTCTTGCAGAGCGAGCAGGGGTACAGGTTCTCCTCCTTGTGGCTCTTGTGGTGATCGGTGAGGCCCGTCCTGGAGGCAAAGCGCTTGGGGCACAGCGGGCAGGAGAACGGCCTCTCTCCGGTGTGCGTCCGCTCATGCTGCACGAGGTGCCGCAGCTGGACAAACCCTCGCCCGCACACCGAGCAGCGGTGGGGCTTCTCGGCGGCGTGTCGGAGCCGGTGCCTCCGCAGGCAGCCCGGCTGAGCGTAGCTGACCCCGCAGTCCGGGCACGAGTACGGCTTCTCACCGGTGTGAACCCGCTGATGCACCACCACGTTCAACTTCCCACACATGGGGCAGCTGTGGCGTTTGTCACCTGAGTGAGTGACCATGTGGTCCGCCAGCCGAGACGGACGGGAAAACTCCCTGCCGCATACTGGACAGCGGTGACGGCGTTTCGACCGACAGCCGCTCCGTTTTATTGCAGGTTCCTCTGGGTCGGACGGCGTCTGGACAACTGGAACACTCTCCTCTCCTGCAGGAAATGATGCAGACGTTAACATCTCCAAGACTTACCTGTACAACACCAGGTACGTCAGACAATGCAAAGTCAGGTATGTCATCTGCACCGCAACATGGTGACTATCTTCTTCAGTTCCTCTCCTCTTTTGCAAATGAAACCTCAGCATCTGTACATGCATATGTTTGAATACTGAGTTTTGGTGTTGTACCACTCGTAAAGCTCAACAAGACGTTTTTTAGATAAGTTTGTAAGAATGAATGACCGTCAGCCTGACCCTGAGCAGGAAGCCGCTGGCTGTCCTCTCCTCTGTAATCTGCTTCCACCTCCGCTCCACTCATCTCTTCATCTCCTCCTCATCCTCTGCTCCTCCTGGAGGCGGACGGCTCTCCTCCACGCCTCTGACACGGTAACAGGAAAGACAGCAGTCAGCATTTCATCCTCGTGTCTCGATCTGACAGCACTGAGGTCTGTGGTGGCTTGTTTCTTTTCACATCCCGAAGGTGCGTCACTCGCCGCGTTATCGCGACGCGACGAGTGACGCGGCGCAGGTGCCGCTCCACGCACAAGGCAAATGTGTCGTCACTACGTCACCGTCGCCCGGCTCGCTGCTGCCGCCAACGGCCGGTGGAGGTACTGCAACAACACCGCAGCAGCGCACGGTGGCGCAGGGTTACATTTCCTGTAAGAATAATACAACTTGATCAAACTACTGCAGGAAAATGTGTGTTTTGTATCACACAAGCTTTAAAAAAATAAATGACAAAATGAACACTCGTCTGTTTAATTTGTGGTTAAATTAAAGAACTGCTGCTGTTTTTTTTTTTCTATCAGAACACCACCTGTTTGTGTGTGAGATAGAATCATCGATTAGAATCAGTTGTTACAAGGTCATGTTTATTGGGATTTACTTTATATTACCTCCAGCAGATTTGTGAAAAAACTTAGCCCTACAATATTTAAATGTCTAAAGTTGGCCCATGAGTCACCATCGCCTACTTTTTATTTATAGTTTCATACTTTTCTTAGCTACACGCTATTAAAAAATACCTCTTGGATTTTTACCATGTAGGGAATTTTCAAGCACAACACAAGGACTTTGAAAGGTGGGAATCCCATTACACTGTTACATGTGGCTGCTGTTACATTTCTGTGTGTATATACTTTTGACCACACTGATGTCTTTATCTGTGCTGGAAGCCTGACATCCCCTGTGAGACATTAACCCAGATGATGGTCAGATTTGGAGGAAACATATTTATTAAACAAACATGACAATGACAAACATTCCCATCACAGCAGTGTCCATCTTTCACTCTACTGTTTCTTCTTCTTCACCACATGAGCGCAGTCATATTTGCCTCTGACCACGGTGAGTTTGACTCCAGGCAGGTCCTGTGTCCTCCCACCCTGCACCAGCACCACGTTGTGCTCCTGAAGGTTGTGTCCCTCCCCAGGGATGAACGCTACCGCCTCCTTCCCATTGGACAGCCGCACCCGGGCGCACTTTCTGTTTGCAGAGTTGGGCTTCTTGGGTTTCCGGATCATGGTCTTCAGGATCACAGCTTTCATCTGGGGATTTCCAAAGGTTGCACCGAGAGGTTTAGGAGGATGTTTGGGTTTCCCCTGTCGGTGCATCTGGTTGAGTGTGGCCATTGTCCTGGTGAGGAGGGGACCTGTCCATGCAGAGGCATGCTGGGAGGCTGCAGGGAGGGAAAAGGTCTTTGACACATTGAAAATTTAAACAACAGACTTTAGATAGAAAACTTAAACATGAACAGCAGCATCATCGCCATCAACCTTTTGTCATTCAGACAAAGTCTGATCAGCTCTGCTCCTGAGGCCAACTCTTTGAATGTGTGCACGTGTGTGTGTGTGTGTGTGTGTGTGTGTGTGTGTGTAAACTTACCATGAAACAGTGATGTCAGCACTGGCCTCAGGCTCCATAATGAAGACATGTCTGAAAACAGACCAGAGGAGTTGACAAAGCTCTGGCTCTGTTTCCACACTCACAGGGAGAATGTTTTATATATAAAACCAACCAAAACCTGTAACGTTATCAGTTTGAAACGACAGAGGCATCGGTTGTTACATTCTTACTGAAGCTGAGTAGTAAATAGACAAACGGACATCAGCTCCTACCACTGTCAACTCAATGGATCATTCAGTTGACACGTAAACCAAACTCGCTTTAAAATTGACTATATTTTTCCTGACTTTGCCTCGAGTGCACACACACAGGTAGAATGACACCAGAGGTAACGTTAAGGTCGTCTTGTCTCCTGTCGCGGAGGTTATCGGAGCATTCAGGTCATCCAGTGTTAAAATCTAAAATGACTTGAATTACGATGAGAACTGTGTGTAACACAGGAATGCCGAAGTAAAGAGTAACCTCCCGTCATCTTTATAATATGTCCAATTAACCTGATTACCCGTGTATGATTTGATAATAAGAAAATAAACTCTATAATGAGAGATTTTGGTCACGGAGACCGGTGGTACTATCTTTGCACCAAACGGAACCGGACAGAACCAAAGCAGTCAATACGTAGCTGTTACCGGGAATAACGCATTTGTCTGCGTGCTAATGCTAACTTGTGCTAGTACCGACTCGGCTACTAGCTAACATGTACGATGCTAAGGTGAGGGAACCGACAGGACACACCGCGGGGGTTACGTGTGAATGGACCCACTGACCTGCTCGGAGTCCCGGACACACACCGCCAGAGTATTAGGGATTATCCGGGCGGAAGACACGAAACGTATAACGAGTGAATCAGAGGCGATTCATCGTATTTAACTAATATGAAGTAATCCGAAGAGTCGGCGTGAGAGCCGTGAACCCCGCGCCACCCGGAAGTTATTCCAATAACATACAAAAACTTCCGGATTTCCTCTCTCTACCAAAATAAGAGCTGTCTATTTGTGAGAAAGTAAGTTTCAAAGCAAATGTCAGATGACAGAAAAAAACATTTATTTTAACATCTTTAATACTATTCAAATTGTTCTAAGATTAAACATGTGGCTGAAAACCTTTTGTGCTTCTGGCCTTGTCCGTAAAACCCCATTGTCACTTTTCAGGTATATTACACAAAACAGACAATTTAGCTCTGAACTTCCCTGATGATTTAATTTCAATGTCATCATGAATGATCAAAGATGAGAGAAAAGTTTAAAAGAGTGAAAACAGAACTTTGTTTTGTTTTTTTTCTCCCTCCAACGAAATCATCCCCTCAAGTTTAACTGGTGACCTTGTGGATGGGCCCGAACCCAAGGTTGGGAACCACTGGGCTGTCTAGCTGTAAATAAAGCAGTTAAATAACTACATAGATAAAATTATTCAATCATCTGGTAGAGTCAGATAGGCCAATCAAGGCCATAAAGGGTCAAGGGTCATATCACTGCAGAACTTTCACATCTGTTACTGTCAATAAATCTTCCACTTTTACCTCAGCGGGATTTTGAATACAGACTTTAACTGAACTGAATATTTTACATTCAGGTGCTTTTACTAGAGTAAATTATGTGATTGCTTTATAACTTATTGTTTACCCGTTATTTACAGTGGGCTGGACTGAGTCAGAGCGGTGAGCACCTACCAACAGGTCCACAGATTGCTGATGGCGATCGATAAGAATCCATCAGAGCTCTGCTTCCAGTCGAAGGTCTCGTCTTCACAGCGGATCAGCAGATCTCTATCAGAGATCCACGGTTACATATTAAACTGGCAGGTGAAGCAGCCGTCAGTCGGCGAGAAGATGAAGATGAGGCTGGAGCTCTTCCTGGTCATTGCGGCGGTGATCTGTGCTGGCGCCAAACCGCTGAGCAAGGCAGCGGCCAGGAACAAGCTACTGCTAATCTCCTTCGACGGGTTCAGGTGGGACTACGACCAGGACGTGGACACGCCGAACATGGACCAGATGGCCGTGGACGGGCTCAAGGCCAAATACATAACCCCCCCGATGCTGACCATGACCTCCCCATCTCACTTCACCACCATCACCGGTAACACTTAACTGCATTATTATTATTATTATCAATAATAATATTATCATTATTATTGTTGAAGCTACACCTTCTGCACTTGCACTGCAACAATGTCCCCTGTGACTGTTTGACTATGATATATTTTATCATTAGATTATTAATAAACTTTATTTTTAAACCAAAAAATGACAGTTCTGTCAGTCAATGAATATTTTCATTACTTGTAAAAATGTACTTTCCTTCTTTGATGAAAATACTACATTGGAGCTAAAGCAAGACGTAGTAGTAGTAGTAGTGGTAGCGGTGGTAGTGTAGGAGTATGTAATTGTAAGTAAATAACACCCAGAAAGATCTGATTGTGAAATTCTCAATATCAAGATTTAAAACTGAAATAAAAGTATTGTACATTATTCATCGTTGGTATTCGGGATGAATTTCTCATCTGGAATTTTTATGATCTGAGTTTGCACAAACTGGTTAAAGCAACCAGATTTTGATGACTTGAATTTCTATATAAAACCATATGAATACCCATAAGAGTTCATTGCATTTCATAATTCGGTTTTCCCATAATCTTATAAGATTAAAATCTAAATGGCTGCCATTTGCTTTTATAATGCAATTTTAGAGTAATCAACTCACATTAAAAACACAGAAGTCAAAGAGGAACATCATAAACAAACTACAATAATTAATGTCAAACTGTGGACTGGATTATACATTGTACAATAACAGCACCCAGTATTGATAACGATATGTCATGTTACAAGATTGTCCTTGGATACTGAAAATAGTTCATATCATTATCATTATTATTATAATTAATAATTAACTTTACACAGAGCATATTCACCCTCATCGGTGCAGATAGATAGTAATTATAAACCTAACAATTACTCTCAGTTCAAAGTTCACCTGCCTTAGTTATAACAGTAAAAGTAATCAGATACCACGACTGAGTGACACCTGCAGATAAGGGATTACAGAGAAGAACTCAAATCTGAACAAACTGTAATCAAAGAACATAAGTAAAGTAACTACAGAAACATATTCAGTGCAAAACCAAACAGTCGGGCCACTTGCTGCCTGTCCCCCCTTTATTTTCTCTCCCAAAATGTCTCGCCCCTCTCTCCAAGAATAAAGCTGGAAAGAGCAAAAACAGTAAAAGGCTGTTTCCTGTGCGTTAGGCAGATGGGTGGAGGACCACGAGGTCGTCCACAACATGATGTTCAACACCAAGACGAACCTGAAAGTTCCCCACAAATTGACAATGACCCGATCCAAGTGGTGGGACAACGGAGTCCTGCCGCTGTGGATCACGGCTCAGAACCAGGTGAGTCACCGATGAGGACTGACCAAAAAGAACGAAGATTTATTTACCACCTCAAACCCCATGTCAGTCTGTTCTTTGGTTCTCCGGCTCTCTTGTTCGTTCAGGGTCTGAAAACCGCTTCCTTCTACTATCCCGGAGGAGGCGCCAACTACAGCGGCCAGGCGGTGAACCGGGTCCTGGTGGAGGCCTGGGACCACCAAGACGACAATGAGGAAGAGTGGCGTCAAAACATTGACACGGTGATGAGCTGGTTCTCCGAGGAAGACTTCCACCTGGTGACGCTGTACTTCGGCGAGCCCGACAACGTGGGCCACGCCAAGGGCCCCGATCACCCGGACAGGAAGACGATCATCCAGCAGATCGACCGCACGCTGGGCTACCTGAGGGAGGCCATCTTGAAACGCGGCCTGAAAGACAGCCTGAACGTCATCATCACCTCCGACCACGGCATGACCACCGTCAAGAAGCAGCCGCAGGTGGACGAGATCGTCCTCAACAAGTACGTGGACTTAAGGCTCGCCAGCTTCGAGATCCTCGACTACGGTGGGTTCGGGATCCTGACGCCGCGGCCGGGGAAGGAGCAAGCGGTTTTCGACGCTCTGTCCAACGCCCCCAATCTGACAGTCTACAAGAAAGACCAGATCCCGGAGAGCTTCCATCTTGGCAAAAGTGAGCGGCTGCCTCCCATCGTGATCATCGCAGATCTGGGATTCAACTTGAACTCTGTGAGTCTCATCTCAATCCTTGATCAGATCACAATCAAACCACCCCAGGCCAGACTCGAACCTGTGATCAGCGACAACACATCGGGCTACGAGTTCAGGGCCGAGTGCAGCAACATGCTTAAAAAAAATTTTTTTTTTGTTGTTTCCCACCAGAGATTTATCGTCTACGTCAACAAGGGAGATCACGGCTTCCATAACGGAGAGATGGACATGAAGACCATCTTCAGGGCCTTCGGACCCGACTTCCGGAGCAACTTCCTGTCTGAGCCGTTCGACAGCATCCACATCTACCCTCTGATGTGTAAACTGCTGCAGATCGAACCGGCGCCGCACAACGGATCGCTGAGCGTGACCGAGAAGATGCTGCTGCACAGCGGTGAGACAAACCAGAGTGACGGAGGAAGTGACATCATTGTGGGCTCAGAGTCCAGCTGACGTAGTTTGTTTCTCTTCCTGTGATTTTCAGGTGGATTGCAGAGAGCTCAGGTGTCTGCTGCTCTGCTGCTGCTGCTGCTCATGTTCACTGCTCTGTAACAGATCTAGGATCAGATCTACAGATCCTAGACCAGCTCCCATCATCCTGAAACATGTGGTTTTATGCCCCCCCACCTTGTTTATGTCACTATGTCATATTATATCTAAGTGAATTGTTATTGGTCATATTTATACACAATATTAACTTATGATCATGTGATTTTCTATTTTATTTTGCTGTAAGTAATTTACTGATTTGCGCTGATGCAGTGGATCCTTCCACCACGAGTTTCAGGTGTCAGTTCTGGCTTCATGCAGATTTCTGAGATAAATCTGAGGACTTCTTAATCGGCTGGAAAGAGTTTTCATTTCATTCCTCTAAAGGAATATTTCCACATTTTAGGAAGTACACTTATCCTCTTCCTTGCAGAGTCAGATGTTCAGTAAAGGCTGGACAGGAAGTATGAAGCTACAGCCAATGGCAGGTTAGCCTAGCCTAGCACAAAGACGGGAAACAGGAACAAGTTGAGCCCTGTTTTGTTTTTTTTTTGTTCACATTTTGGAGAATGAAGTATCCTGAACCAGCTGTGATCAGCTCCTGCTTCCACATTATTTCTGTTCCTTAAACCGGCGGATGCGACAGACTCGTCACCAAACAGATTTTTATTAAAGCTTTACGAAGAAACTATGACAGCGACTGTGACGTCATTCAGTCGTCCACCTTAGGCAACAAGGTGAGGTACAACAGTGATCGCACACGCACACACACACACGCACACACTCCCACACATAAAAAAAATACACACTCACAGACACGTAGACAACTTAATTCAGCATGATGATTAAATAAAAACTCCGTCCTGCGTTGGACCTGTTGGCGGTGAAGAGACCTGTCTGCTTCATGAAAGCAGAAACAGAACATTTAACAAACAATAAAATTAAGCTTCAGGTGTTTTTCAGATCATCAGTCTGGAAAATGAAAAAAACAAACAAACACCAGGCGTCCCGCGGAGTCTTTGTCCCTTTGCTGCAGCAGCCAATTACAGCGCAGCAGGGGACCGCCCGAGGGAAAGAACCAAATAATCAAAAATACCTGAGGAAGCTTTCTCTACGTACGTGGCGGCCATATTCGCTCCAAGCGGCGGCGTCTCCGTGATTCACCATAAAACGATGAGAAAATAAAACGTTCACCTTTGTCCCAGAAAACGCAGGATAAGAATACGGCACGAAGAGGTGAAGCCTAATTGGTCCTCTGACGACCTTTCACCTCAGTTCACAGGAGAAGAAGGGCTCCGGGGTCCCGTTGGTGAGAGCCCCCCCCACAGGTGGTGGAGAGCGGCAGTGGATCATAGCGACGTCTCTGCGTCCACACCTCTCCGGTCTCCTTCGTTCTCCACGTTTATCTGGACGCTCGGCAGCTTGTCCAGGCTGGAGAACAACACCACCCCCATCACTCGTTAATTTAATCACTCGTGACCTCATAACCCCCCCCCCCATGATCTTACGCTCTTACCTGCTGCAGTGTTTCAGAGCTTTGCTGCTGTCAGAGCTCTTGGTCACTGATTTCCAGATACCGCTTTTGGCCATTTCATCGGAGATGTTCACCTCCGATGGGTCCACGCTGCACAAAACGCGCACACACACACACACACACACACACACATTAGTCTCTGCTGCAGCGGCCTGGTGGTCGCAGGGACCGGCATGTTCGGCCTCTGACTCACCGGCCTTTGATGTTTTTGATGGGGAACTTGATGATGTCTCCTCCGTCGTACGGCGGCTCGTCCTCTGCCTCATCCAGCATCCGCTGGGCGTCCTGGGAAACACAAACAAACAAACCACACACAATTACCCGCATCATTGAGGAGTCCCGAGCTGAGTTATGTCTTGTTCCATCAAGTGTCCAGTTTGAGCGCCCCACCTCCTTCTCCTTCTTCTTCTTGTCGTCGTCCTTCTTCTTCTTGCTCTCTGGTATCAGGTCGTCCAGCCAGCTCAGCTCTCTCTTGGTGAAGCAGAAATCCAGAAGCTTCCTGATGAACACCAGAGCCAGAACCTGCAGCGAGGAGAGACCAGTTAACGTGTTCCAAGAATCGTCAAACAATAAAACCGCGTTGTCTCTTCCCCGTCTCCGCTTGACTCACCATCATGGGGAAGATGACGGCGGCGGCCGAGGCCTTGATGGCCCAGAGGACGATGAGGCAGGAGAGCTGCACCACGGTGAAGATGTGGACCTTCCACAGCGGGACGTAGCGCAGGTAGATCAGGTCCGGCTGGTGTTTGGCCGGCATGCCAAAGAGTTTGATCCTGTCGAAGAGCTGCAGAGGAGGAGGGACGGACGGACGAGAAATTAAAGACGCTGAATCGCTCAGCGGTGAAGTCGCCGCAGGGACCAAAGGACAGAAAATGAGACGGACCTGAATGCCTTTGAGCGAGGACGCTCCCATGTAGAGGAAGACCCCGTAAAGGACGGGCATCGGGATGAACTGAGGGACAGAAGGAAAAGGTCAGCTCGAGTATCAATCCGACGGAGACGAAAGCGTAAATGCTGGAATCTTATTGTCTGTGAGGACCGCCGCTCACCTTGAGGGCAGAGGTCATGAAGACGGAGCAGCCCATCAGGACAAAGATCATGAAGCCTGTGACTCTCTGCTCCCTGATGCCGAGGAACTTGGGCTGCTCGCCAGGCGCCGCGCACCCCGACTCCAGCTTCAGGCTGTTGACGTGCGAGATGGAGAGCACGGTCGCCGCCACGAACCACGGCAGGCCCATGATGGAGCACACGCCCAGCATCACCGCCACCACCAGCAGGTCCAAGTGGTAGCCGCAGCCTTTCTGCAAACAGAGCGCACACACCCGAGGGGTGTCACCCGGCTGCTCTTAACAAAGACAACCCCGTCGTTCAAACGGTCCGCCGCCCCTACCTTGAGTTTGTTCTCCTTCCTGTTGACGATGACGGCGGTGATCTGCTGGTCCATGAAGATGAGGATGGTGCACAGCAGAGCGGGGACGGCGGCGACCAGCATCGTCCACCAGGGGTTCGGCCCCAGCGGGGAGATCAACCACCCTCTGGTGTTGGACGTGGGCTGAACGGAGAAACGGTGAACCATTACACGGAGTCTAACAGGTTACAGGGACGAGCAGGATTTTGCAGATGCGGCACAATGTGGTGCATGTCTACAGAAGCGGGGCGCGTAACTTAAATTACGAAATCAACCTCGGCTGCAGCTGGAGGTCGTCGACCTAAAAAACCCTCTGCACGCACAGTTGTGTATAATCTGTCCACAGATTCACAGATTCCAAACGGAGCCACCTCTCACCTCGAAGCGGTCGGGCACATGGAGTTTGGGCGAAGGAACTCCCACCAGATAATCCACCAGCACCATGATCATGATGGTCAGGAAGACGGCGAAGTCGCTGATGGTCGACCGCACCTGCATGTACAAAATGTGCTCATCAACATTTTCTCTCTGCTTGTTCTTTTTCTGGTGTGACGTTTGGAATCTAAATATCCAAACGTCACAAACTCACATGGACAGACCTTGGTGGGGAAGTATCTCTTGGTCTTGAACTGTTTGAGGAAGGCGGAGAGGAAGAAGGTGGTGAAGAAGAGGATGACGGACCAGAAGAGGACATCAGGGACGTAGGGGCCGTGGTGGCCGCAGGCCGAGCCGACGAACACCCCGCGCAAATCCAGGCAGTCCTGGAGGCGGAGACGGAGGGAGAGCGTTAGAGGCCGCCGCTGAGCTCAGACGCTGACCGAGCCGAAGGCGGTGAAAAGTACAGGCACCACGACGAGTCGTCTCAGACCTTCACGCTCAGCTGCTCCCACCGGATGTTTTCTGACGTCAGGTTCCTGTCGCTCCAGATCTGCTGGGCGTCGGCGGAGGCGTTGGCTGGTGGAGAGCACTGACACCTGCGACAGAAAACAAATTATGTTCTGATGCTTTCTGCTGACTGGATTCATTTTATCAATAGTAACAGCACAAAACACAGACTACTATATATTAACTATTAAATATATAAAGAGAATTGTTCTTAAATTCTGGATTAATAAATCATTTGGTGAAAAAAAAAAGTCTGAAAATCTTCAGCTCTAAACGTTGGCATAGAAAATCAGCTTCTTAAACTTGATTGACGGGCTGAGACGCGCTGCGGCGCCGCCCGGTGCTGCCTCACGTGTAGAAGGTGAGGTCGTCCAGTCGGGCGTGCATGTTGATGGGGTAGACCTCGCCCAGGTGGACCAGCTTCTCCAGCGCCTCATAGATGAAGATGATGCAGATGAGGGCAGCGAAGGCCTCCTCGGTGAAGCGGGTGATGTAGCACACCAGGGAGCTGGCGTCGGTGGCGACCAGCACCAGGCAGAGGAAGGACGTCCACAGTCCGATGCTGGTCCTCAAAGACAGGTAGGACAGGCCGTAGTCACTGGGGATGAGCAACCGGGAGAAAGACAAGAGGGAGCGGATTAAAAAGGTTTCAGCTCATTACCCACAATCACAATCAACTGAGAAAATGAGGTTGAGAAATGATTGTCTTGTTTGCGTCCCCTCAGGCTGCAGATAACACATCAGACCTGAAATCACTGCGCACTGACCCCATCAATACTCCGTCAATCACTAACCAAAGAGCACACACTGAGTGGAACCTGCGGGTTAGCTGACCGGTAACGATGCGAACAACCAAAAAACGTGGAGACCAAACAGCTAAAAGTCGTTTCATAAACATCAGAGGCTGCGGGGTTTTAGGTGGCGTCTGTCCATCAAAGCTGTCGCGGTGCAGCCCTGCAGAGGAGCCTCGCCGCTGGCCGGGGTTCAGCCACGAGCGGTAAAAGACGGTGCCCCCAGGTATCGACGATGCAGTGTCAACACTGACTCAGCAGGAACTGGGCCAATAGGAGGGTCCGGCCATCGACCACTGAGCGCGCACCACTATAAGAGGCGGCTCGTTCGTCCCGTCTCGTCTCTCCTGCTGCTCTGACGCAATGGCCCGGTGTCTCTCCGCCCTGCTGCTGCTGGCTCTGGTGAGCCTGGCCCTGTCCAGCCCGGTTCAGCCCGTCGACAGCCGGGCCGAGCTGAAGAACGTCCGGGACGCCCTGGATGAGCTGAAGTCCGAGAGACGGGGTAAGACTGCACCTGTGCTCGCCGCCGGACAGCTTCTGAATTTCATTTCTCCAAACAATCGGTCTTAGATGTCCTCAGAAACTTAACAGAATACGCTTTTAAAGGGACAGTTCGCTAAATGACTACAAAACATTTTCTCACTTGACCTCTCATCGCAGCTTTCCCTGCAGATGAACCCAGCTGTTTGGAATGACAGGGGATGTTATGTCGATTTGTCCATTTGCTGATAAAGTTTTCTGGATTTCTTTGTAATTTAAGTTTTCTTTCATCTTTGCATTTCCAGCAATGAGCGAGCGTCTGGAGGCGGCTGAGAGGGATCTGAAAAGAATCCGTGGTGAGAGAATTCAAAAGTTTTACTCCGTGTGGACCCAGTATTTACTCACTGAAATGTAGCGTCAAGCAGAGTTCAATGTTGACTGAGTTTTTTTTTTTTTTTTTTTTAAACAGAAACTCCTAAAGTTGCGTTCGCTGCCTCGCTGGGAGGAAACGGCCTCGTGCAGACGACGGATGGCAACAAAGACCTCATCTACAAGGAAGTCCTGACCAATGTGGGCGGGGCTTACAATGCCGCAACAGGTGGGATACAACGGTCAACTTCAAAAGAATGAAAAAAAACCCCAAATCTTCACACATCACCATCATCTAAGTCACTACGTGTCTTCCTTTCCATACCAGGTGAATTCACCGTGCCGATTCGCGGCGTCTACTACATCCGCTTCACGGCCAACAGTCCCACCAACTTCCCCATGAGTGCCGTGCTCTACAAAAACAACGCCGTCATCCAGCTGATCGCCCACGAGCAGGCGTCCGGTGAGGGCAGCGACACGGCGTCCAACGGCGCCGCCCTGCTGCTGGAACAGGGCGACAAGCTGAAGATGGTGCTGTGGCACAACACTCAGATCTGGGACAACAGCAACCACCACAGCACCTTCAGCGGCTTCCTGCTGTTCCCCATGTGAGGACGAATACGCCGATTTTACAGATATATATAAAGTTGTGTGTCATCTGCATAGCACGGAAAGCAGGTGTTAATGTAGTTTTAGAAACTACATTTAGTGCATGTAACTTTCCACGCAGACTTTGTGTGTGTTTGTTGAAAGGGTGGACGAACCCATGGCAGAGTTTGACGTTGAAGCCGAGCTGAAAAGTCTCCAGGCGTCAGTGACGGAGCTCCAGAGTGAGAACGCCGGTAAGACTCAACGTGAACAAAACATGCAACTGAAACACTGGAACTTCTCAACCTTCATGTTCAGGAGCATGAGATGAATGTTTAACGTCCGTGTCGTTGTGTTTTTGCAGAAATCAAGGCGAGACTGGACACCACGGAGAAGGAGCTGAAGGCAGAGAGAGGTCAGTCACTTCCTGTATTACAACCCACACTGTGGTCATACAGTAACGGTGGGCAGAAGACAAATGTCCCCCCTTCCTGACACATGACAAAAACTGTGGACAAACTGAATCAAAACTGGCCAGACGCTTTTATTCTTTGTGGGTTTCGGAGCTGGAATCATCAACTCATCCTCCCACTTCTGTCTCCCAGTTGTAATCTCTCGATCAAATCTGAGGAACTTTCCTGCATGGGACTCAGATTTTCTCCTCCCCTTTATTCGACTTTGATGGTTTTTTTTTTTTTTTTTTTTAATCTTCAGACGTACCGAAGGTGGCGTTTGCCGCTTCCCTCGGGGGTAACGGTCTTCAGAAGACGACGTCTGGGAGACGAACTCTCATCTACAAAGATGTCCTGACCAACATCGGAGCGGCGTACAACTCCGAGACAGGTCGGTGACAACAAATCAATCGATATCATCAATATTTTTAGGTGGCTACAGATCAGGTTTTTCAGCATTCTGAAGGTGGAGACGGTGGAGACCAAAACCAGAGCTACAAGTTGTTTCTGCTGGAAACAGCAGGACAGAAACATCAGTTCCTGCAGGTTTCATGAGGAACAAAGCTTTTCGTGTACTGTCAGAAGTTTGATACTAGAAGTGGGAGGAGCCTCTCTGGAACTGTCCTGGGCATCCTGTGTTTTTAAGTGATGATCTGCCGCACTTTAACCTTCACTGACCCCTCCCCTTTCAGGCGTGTTCACGGCACCCATTCGCGGCGTCTACTACATCCGCTTCACGGCCAACAGTCCCACCGACTTCCCCATGAGCGCCGTGCTCTACAAAAACAACGCCGTCATCCAGCTAATCACACACGAGCAGGCGTCCGGCTTGGGCAGCGACACAGCGTCCAACGGCGCCGCCCTGCTGCTGGAACAGGGCGACACCCTCTCCCTGGAGCTGTGGCACAACACTCAGATCTGGGACAACAGCAACCACCACAGCACCTTCAGCGGCTTCCTGCTGTTCCCCATGTGAGGACGCCGTATCGACGGCAGCTTGATCGGTCCGCCATTCAACTGAACCGGAACTGGAGTTTGGACTGGAGTTCTTGGCTGTACCATAAAATTAAAATGACACACCGAATGTTTTGTGCATCATTTATAATTGCAAAGAACCTAAATAAAGAAAACAAGAAAAAAAGAAACTGTGTTTCACTTGTTGAATAAGTACAGAGGCTAAAGGGGTCTCTGACGCATTTTCCTGGAAATTAGTCTTTTAAAACGCAGGAAAAAAACCAACAACATAATAATAATAATAATAATAATAATAATAATAATAATAATAATAATAATAGGTGTGATATAATCTCCTGAGAAATGGATCAGGTTGAAAAAAAAATAGGGATTTTATGTAAGCGTTACAAAATGTTTTGGGGATTTTTTTTTTACTCACAAAAAGCTTTTTTAATCCTCAGACAATAAAAAACAAAACAACAACAATAGAAAGCTCAAATGCACAATCTCTCCAAAGCCAATTACACATCTGATCCAAAATCCGATAAATCCCAATAATCCGTGACCTCTTTGACTCCATGAAAACTCAAACTCAAAAGCCTGATTCTGCTCCTTGGTTACATCTGTTACTTAACAAAAATGATTTTTTACAACAGTCCCAGTGTTCAGATAAGCAAATTCACCGCGGACGCTCCTCTGTCCCACCGTTATCACGGACAAGCGAACTCACCGCGGGTGCAGCAGAGGGCGCCTCCTGCTGAAGAGCCCGGAGCCGACTCACCTGCAGAACTTGAACAGGATCTTCTCAAAGACCAGAACCGGACCGGTGCTGCCCAGGATTGTGAGGGGCTGACCAGCAAACAGCGAGTAGGCCACGCCAGTCATAGACGCCCCGAACAGAGACTCAATGGCACTCTACCAGAGAGAGAGAGAAGACGGGTTTAGAACATTAAAATTAAACAAAACTCGTCAATGATCCGGTCCTCACTATGTTTCCCTTGGTGGCCTCTCCCAGCAGACCCCCGAACGTGATGACGGGCGACATGCAGGCGCAGTACAGGAAGAGGACGGACGCCAGGCACTGCAGGCTGAAGGCGTCTCTGATGTCGCTCCACAGGAAGGGAGCTTTCCTCCGAACGTCGTTCACCAGGCCGCCGAAAATCCTGAGGCGGCGAGAAAATAACCATTTTAAACCGCCGCAGTGATGCCTTCATGTTTCCGTGTGGAATAAAGAGAACGATGAGAAGTATTGATCTGATGGGACATCAGCACCGACACCCGGTCCCGACCGCTGCGGGATTTTGTGACCCACCTGCCCGTCCTCTGCAGCTCTGGTCCGGTTTGATGCGCCGCCTCCTTCGCCGTGTCCGAGCTGTGGGCGGAGCCGTTAGGGAACGACGGCATCTTCCTCTTCTCCTGCGGACATGGGAGGAACGGAGAGGACGTGACGTCAGCGGGGAGCACGACACTGGAGCTCCCGCTGCAAGTGCGGGTCTCTCGTGGACCTTACCTGAGATGGGACGCTTTTTGGGGGTTCGATGCGGATGCTGGGGTCCCACTCGCCCGGGGGCAGCACAGTGACCTGATCCAGGAACTCGTCGATCCCCGACAGCAGGTCGTTCCTGTCCTTCGCTTTGTAGGCGACGTCATGGAAAATCTACGGAAGAGAGACAGACAGCGGTGGTCTGGAAGCCCCAACGTGGGACAGGGACGAGCAGATGAGCAGCACCAGGTTCAAAAACCCGTTTCCACCATCAACAGCTCACTTCCTGTTTTTGACCATGAAACAAACGACTTCATCTTGTAAGCTGTTTTTCCCCGTCGTCTCACCTCATCCGTCATCAGCGTGGCGATGGAGCGCCCGATCTCGTGGTACTGCGGACCTTTTCCGAACGGGCCGAGCAGCAGGAAGAGGAACCTGAGGGGACGGCGAGATGGTTTAGATAAACAAAGCAGCACCACATTCTTCAACGGGGCAAAGAAAGGAACGCCAGTTAGAAAAAACAAAACAGGAAGTAAAACATTGTTTATTGTTGTCTGAATTCCTCAGATCACGTGATTCCAGGTTCTCCTGTCATCCTGTAAAACTGAGGATTGGCCCCTGGTGACCTTTGACCTCCATCTAGTTGGTGTCCTGGTCGGCTCTTGTGTTTGTGCGTGTTTACCTGGTGGGCACCGGGACCTCGGTGAGGCCAGTCAGCAGCACGGCGGGGGACAAGCGGACGAAGGCGATGATGGGCCGCTCCAGGAAGTCGACTTCACCCACCAGGACGTTCGAGGCCTCGGCGCCGGGAGGGATCTTCTTCATGAAGTTCATGTCCACCTGAAACACACCAACGCGCAGGCATTAATGGCGACCGCAGAGTGGTACGTTCTGTCCGGCGCATTCATGCTGTGGCTGTAATGAGCCCCGCGGCCTGCAGGGGGCAGCAGCCGTCACACGGATCAGGTGAACGGCCGGTTTCAGGTGACAGCGGCAGGTGTGAGCTTCTGCTGATGTGATCCAGAACCGATGGAATCGAACTACAGTTGCTCAGAAACCAGCTGCGTCACTCTGATGGTTCGTTTTCTGATCAGAACATTATTTCCTGTATTGATTAGTCGGCCTTTTATTTTCTTCTGACTGTGAAATGGGAGGAAAACTGACTGAAAATTTGAAAGCCGCCGCATGCACCGGGAGTCTGATTCTTAGACACCGAACACTGAGGCAACAGGTCGGATGAGTCACTGAACGCCACAAAAAAAAAAAAAAAACACACAACACAGACGGGACACGGTGCGTCACCACGACGAGGACACAGGCCGCCGGCGGGCGGGCGGGCAGACTTACGGCGGGTTTCCTGCCGGCCACTGGCAGCAAACAGACACAGTCGCAGTCCTGCTGAGAAACAAACCGGTCACCCTCCGAAACACAGGCTTTTGATTGGCCGCTTCTGGTTCCCACCGACCAATCGCCATCATCTATTTGGCCTGCGCTTCTCTGATTCGGGGATTCAAGGGAGTCTGGCACTTGGGGGCGCTCACAGAATCGTCCCCCAGTGCGGACGACACGTCTGCAGCATCCACTTTATCAGTCAGTTCACTTATCAATCAACTTCTGATGACAAGTGTGACATGCGGGCTGCAGCTCTGTCAGAACCACGAAAAAAAAAGGGTGCGTTCGGGCTCGTTACCTTGCTGAAGCCCACGGTGCTGTTTTCCCGGCTGCCTCCGTTGCCGCCGTTGCCGCGGCTCTCAGCGTTTTTGCTGACGTCCAGGTTCCCGGGGGCCGACTGAGGGGACGCCAGCAGACCTGCCACACGGGAGGACAAAGACGTTTACACCTTATCTACGCAGAGTTCTCCATGCTCTTTTTCAGACCTGGGGTTATATCTTGATAGATTTGCACCCGCCCGCCTGTCGTAGAGCGCCGCAGGGCGCGCCTCCTGTAGTTTCCCAAGCAAACACGATTTACCCATGAGTCATTTCAAACGCTCGCCCCTGAGTCCGACTAAATAAACACAGAAAGCAGCTACATTGACTTACAGGGATTTATATATGCTGAAAAACCTGCGATGTTAGAACAACATTCATGGGAAATGTTAGAGATTGAAATAATCTGGGATAATCCCTTTACTGTGTTTTTGTGAGGTTTTTTTTCTAATATGATTAAAGAGCCAGTAAATTCACGACTGGGCCTTTATAGATGAGCTTGTGCCATCCCGCCCTCTTCAGCACACCGACAACAGGGACTCGACATTGATCGGATTATTTCCCATAATGCAGCAGCTGTAGGAGATGGATGTGTCTGCGAACTGCTCCCGTGTGTGTGTGTGTGTGTCTCAGAGCGTCCGGGCTGCGTCAAAGCAGGCTTTCACCGCCAAGGAGTCTGAGCCGGAGCTGCTGACTTCAACCACATGACCACAGAACGGAGGAGAACTCGACCTGGGACGACGCCGGACACGTGTTACGCACGCACGCACACACACACACACACACACACACACACACACACACACACACACACACACACACACACACACACACACACACACGCACACACACACACACGCACACACGCACAGTCTCATCTCCTGTTACAGCCTGGATATCCAAACCTGACGTTAAATGTCACTCTGCGTACCAACAGAAACTCCATCTGGCTTTAACACACACACACACACACACACACACACACACTCTTCAGATCTTTAAATGTAGAAGTGATTCCTCTCAGGTCCGACAGCACGACACTCTCTCAGACATGAACACTGGACGTCGGAGGTTTGCGTCATGTGAAGTTGACGGCGGATGAATGAAGAAAGTCGATGAAGAAGTAAAGATGAGATCTCCACTGAACTCCTGAAAAAAATCCCTCCGGATGTTTTTTCTGTTCGTCCTTCCGCCGTCTGATTGGATGACCCTCGCGTCCCTCGGCCGTCACGCTCGCTGAGCGCTTCCCGCTTTCTTTTGATGCGTCGGCTTAAACCGTTCACCTCTGCAGATCATTGATAGCCCGAGGGTGAAGATCATCACGTGGCGACGGACCACAGCGCGTGGCCGCAACAAGTTCGTCGTTAGGGTCGATCGACGGGCGTCGACCCGGGGAGTGAACGAGACTTGATGCATTTCGGGAAACAGACCGAACAGATGTTTACGTACCCTACAGTAAAGTAGTTTTGTTTTGTTTTTTAAAATCAGAATTTTTCTTTGATAGCTGCCGTTTGCATCCAGATCCCTTTTTTTATTATTTGTGTTATTATTATTTATCACATCATTTCTCACTCATGTGAATCACACCGTCATTAGTCAGATCAGGTGAGTGGTTACAGAGCTGCACTCTGGTTAGAAGGCGTTTTTTTTGTCTGGCAGTTTAAATAAAGTTATTTTCGGCTCCTTCCTTTGCTCAGCGAGCGATTTTAGTCGACATGCGGCGTTTTCAGCTGCAGGTTAGCGTTTAAGTACGGAGCTGCGGTCCACGCCGTGCCGTGCCGTGCCGTGCCGTGCCGTGCGGAGTTTGCCTGTTTGACTGTCCGGAGACAGCAGGTCCTGACAGGAGAGGCGGTCCCGCTTGTCCTCCATCTTTGAATCCTCTTCCTTCTCCTCTTCCTCCTCTTCCTCCACCACCTCGGGGATCCCTCCCCACAGCCCCTCAGGGGCGGAGCAGCGGCGCTTGTAGCTGCTGGGGGGGACGTCGAGGAGGGAGGCGGGCGGCGGCGGGATGAGGCCGGTCGGGCCGGGCAGCGAGAGGTGGCGGTCGTAATGGCCGAGGGCGGGCGTGGCCTGAGGTGAGGAGGCCGGGCTGCGGCGGAGGCGTCCGAACAGTTCGGGGATACGTGGGGACACGGGAGGTGTGACGGTGTCCCACCAGGGGACGGAGGAGCGACGGGGGAGGGAGAGATGAGAGGAGGACAGGCCCTCCCCTGAAGAGGAGAGAAGGGAGAAGACAGTGAAAGGACAGAAAACGCCGGCCGCACGCCTGATCGATGCTCAGCTGGAGTTCAAGCCGAAGCGGCGACCGACACACAGAGAGGAAACGCTCACACATTTTCACATTTTGTTGTGTTGCTTTCCACCATCCAAAGGCTCCATTTTTGTTTTGGCCTACAGGAAGTTTGTGCTGCGTTTCCTCAGGCAGAACCAAGTGAGTTTGCCATCACTTTCTGAGCTGCAGGCAGGTGAGCTAACAAGCACACACAAACACACACACACACACACACACACACACACACACACACACAAACACACAGGTCCTCTGTCTGGGGGGTCCACGTCCGGGCTCTGCAGACTCCAGCAACAGCAGCAGAATTAAAGCATTCCTCGCTCTCTCGCAAGCAGGATTTTACGAGTCTGGATATTAAAACGCTGACTCGTGGTATTGCTCGCTGACTCGGCAGGTTCCGGTCGGGTTAGTGCTGACCGGCAGGAAACGGGCCAGACTGCTGCTGAGGGCAGCAACAGGCGTCCGGGCCGCGTGTGTGAACGGCTCACGGCTGCAAACAGGTGAGAGTCGGGTTTGAGATGCGCTCGCGCAGCAGCGGGCGACACCAAACTCAACACAACCAATCACGTGCTGTCACGGAACTCCAATCGCCCATCATGCATCACTCCAGAACACCACAGCGGCTCAGGAAGTCATGCCAACACGATGCCATGCGCCAGATCAGAGACCTGCCGTCTTGTCACTCTGTTACCTCAAACCAATCAGGACGAATGCAACTCTGAACTCTGCCCGACAACAGACGACAACAACCCCCAACACGACGCGAGGAAGAGGAGGAAAAAACCCAGACCCCTTCAACAAAAAAACCAAAACATGACACTTTTCTTACATCATCACGTGTGAAGCAAAGTGAATTAAAAACATGTTTCTGATTTGATGTATTAAAACAAACTATAACCTGACAGTTACACGCCGAGTCGCATCTGACTGGATCGTCGGACCGCCGGGTCCTGCAGATCCAGATGCAGCGGGTTCGGACCCCCAGAATGACAAGAGCGCCGCGGTCTCACCGTTGCGTTCCAGCAGGTGGGGGTCGGAGTGTTTCTTGCCTATGTCGGCGAAGGATCGGACCAGCGGGATGCGGTTGCTCAGCTTCTTCTCGTTCTGGTGGTGGTGGCGTCTCAGCATGGCCTCCCTCACCTTCTCTCGCACGTCCTCCTCCAGCTGACCCGACGCCAGCATGCTGTCAATCACCATGTCTGCGCGAGGAGGCATTGAGGTTAAGGTGACGACCGGCGCTCTTTATGGCGGCGGCGGCGGCTCGCGCGCTGACCTGCGATCTCCTCGATGGTGTTGGCCCTCATGTCGAGCAGCACGGTGCCGTTCAGGATGCAGGAGCGCAGCTCGAACAGGCTGTGCAGGGACAGCGTGGCCACGTACGGTTTGCTCCAGCGCTCGCCGCCGTCTTCCACGTCCTCCTCGAACTTCAGCCACCTGAACGCACGACACGCACACGTCGCTCTGATCAACGTTTGCTCACGTTCACTCCGAGCGTCAACGTGATTTGAACCGCCCCGCCGTGTTGTGGTTGGTTCGTATCCAACACCTCGGCTGAGTTTGGCGCCCGATCTGAGACGGCCGCGGCGGGAAACAAAGAGGAGGAAACGTGTCTGTGCAAATCCAGCTCAGTCGCCCAAGTGTTATCATGATTTTAAAACACAGGGTAAAAAAAAACCCGGTGGCTTTATGAGGAACAAGTGATCAAACATCTTGAAAATCCTGAATAAACAAAGGTTCATCCCGAACAAAGAACAAGGGATCACCAGTGAAAGTGAAGGCTGAGGCGAAGGCTGGATGTTGTCCGGAATGTGAACGTAAATAAAGTTCGGAGCGGGTCCTCACCTCGCCGTCTCCTTCCACTCCTGGATGTCCCCGTCCCTGAAGGCGAGCTCGTCCAGCTCGGTGAACAGGTCATGGGGGATGTGCTCCTCGTCGTCGTCCTCCGTCCCGAGGATGAACTGGACTCTCTGAGACGGCGTGTCTGCAAAGGAGGGGGGGGACAAAGACACACCCATCGTCATCATCGCGTCGCCCAAGTCTCGCGCTCGCTGCTGAACCGGTACAACTTCAGTGTGGGCCGGGGACCGTTGGTGGGCGACTCCCGTCCGTCCTCCCGGTCGGAGCGGTCCCGCCGTTTGCGGTGGTGCCGGTGCCCGCGGTGGCGATGGCGCCTCCTGCTCTGTCGGCCCAGCGGGACGTGGACACCGACGTACACCGCCCTGTGACCTGTGGACGTGAATGGTGGAGTGGCTTTTAGTTAACGCTGGTTAAATCTCTGACTGATGCTCTGCAGCCACAGAAAACACGTGTAAATACTGACTGAGACAGTTTTGCTACTCTCTGTTTGACTGTAAATACAGGCGGCTGCTGTGTGTGTGTGTGTGTGTGTGTGTGTGTGTGTAAACAGAGACAACACTCACTCTCTAGTTCTTCTTTCTCAAAGTTTGTGTGGAGGGTGGAGCTGGTCTTCCCCTGGTCCAGCACCGCCTCCTCGTCGTTCCCCTGCACATGCGCACACACACACACACACACACACACACACACACAAAAACAATCAATAACAACAAAAGTGGTTTGGCTTTGACAGGAAGTCCTCAGACACTTCCTGTATCACAGACAACCAGTCAAACAATCACACATTTCAGATAAACAGTGGACAACAATTAGAAAGAAGAAGAAAACAAAACAGAATACAGTTCACACACACACATCAACGTGTCGCTGCAGACACACAGTCACTGTACACATGATACTTCCACTGTGTGAAGCTCAGCGGGAACAAATGACTGAAACACACACACACACACACACACGTACGTCCTCGCGACGCTTCCCCACGGTTCCCACGCCCCATATCTGAACCGCAACCCGAGCTGGTACTTTGTAACCAGGACCAGACCTCCAGGACTTTCACCGAACTACGAGAAAAATAAAGAGTTCATCCTTATTTTCTTTGATCCACCTGATTTTCCATTCAGGGTTGTTTTTATTTAACACAAAAACTCATTGTGTCTTTGTCTTTGTGCAAACTCTCCCAGTTAAATAAGTGAAATACGTTCTGTCACGCAACTTTTTCCACTTCAAGTGAGTTTGACAAAAAAAATCTAATTAAACTGTTGTGTGTGTCGTGTTGAGTTCACGGCCGCGGGGACGAAGGTGTGATGTTTCACCAAAGTAACCTTTAAAAATAAGATTTAAGGAGGTCTCCACAGACCAGAACAGGAAACGTCCACCTCGACCTTGACCTCGCCGCCCGCCGCTGTCTGATGACGGATCCGTCCGGCCCGGCGTGGTGAAGTCTGGATTTCACACCCCGGTGGACTCGCGCGCGGTTCACAGGCTTCCCGCCCTTCCTGTCATCACAGCGCCTGTTATCGTTGCACCGCGGGCCTCGCCGGCGCGAACTGCTCTGAGGTCAGCTCCGAGCAGCGTGTTTACAACGCAGCTCAGTTTCAGACCTCAGACCACATTGGGGTTTGGACCGTGGGTTGAAAATCGGAAGAATCAGTAACTAATGGGTCTACAGACAGGCACCGGTGGCGATCACGTGATCGACACGTCACACACGCTCAGTCCGGGGAAAAGCCGAGAACAGATAACGTGGTGAAATCTCTGGGTTTGAGGTTACCAAAAATAAGGTGGGCCGACGACGGCTGTGATTTCTGAGCTCAGGTTTCAGATTTACAGGAGGAGTGGGACGTCCCGAGGGCGAAGGAGCCGAGTCTATTTTCACCTCCTGTGACCTTAAGGCTGCAGCGACGCTCCAGCTCCTCCTCAGCTGTGGCGTGTTTCCATCCACACGCTTAAGCTACGTTCAGGTTCAACACACTGAACACAGAACCAGAGTATAAATGATGGCAGAGGAAACTTCTGTGGATTACATACGAACACGTACATATATATATCATGCACGGTTTGCTTCGATTAGTCGATTTATGATTATGGATTGTAAGTTTGACGCAGCTACTGAACTGTGGATGAAATGATTGGATTCAGTGAATATTCGGTTTTGCGTGCTCGGCTCTCACACGCAGGCTGCGTGCGCCTGTTCTCCAGGCTCTAATGTTAATAGTGCGTCACACGTCGTGCTGCCAGTAAATATGCGCTAACTGCATGTCTTCAGTTTGTCTTCTGAAGCCGACCATGACTGATGTGAAAATAATCACCAGCTGCAGCCGTAACTTTGCTTTAACAATCTGTGTGTGTTGGACTCGCGCGTGCAGAGGCAGGATGTCGGCGTACGTGTGACTGCGCTTCATCGCGCACACTGGGCTCAACTTCTGATCCGTCGCCAAACTCTTTTCCTGTTTTCACAACTGTCTCATTTCCTCACATGTTTCAGCAGCGTATCAGTCATGCTCCGTCACAGGCAAGACAGTCTGCAGAACCAGCTGTGCGTGAAATGGATCCGGAGCGTACTTACCAGCGACATGGCTCTGGCCACCCTCTGACTGGCTATGTCTCCCCAAAAGTCCGCCATGGCTGCTCCGTCCCACGAAAGCAGCCGACTGTGTCAAATTAACTCCCGCACAAAACCGAGCGCGTCCGCGACGGGAGAAAAAGTGGTTCTGGTGGTGAACTCCCTGCAGCGTGAGAGGCTGGCTGTCGGGACTGGATCGGTGGATCTGCGACTCGTCCAGGTCGGGTGAGTAAATACAGACGCTGCGCTGCCAGCGGAGCCTCAGCTACGAGTCATGTATTTATAGCCGAGTGTGTGGTTTTTTTTTTTCTTCTTTCACTGAGCGCCTGTCAGAGCGACCGCTGAGCCTGGAAGTCTGCAAACACAGCAAGATTAAAAAAAAAAGAAAACAACATGCAGGGGCGGGGCGTCGGGGTGATGCACACTTCTGAGAAGGAACACGACAAACTGAACCCCTGAACCCGTCACATCCTCTGCCGGCTTACAGTTTCTG
Source organism: Psettodes erumei (assembly GCA_016785225.1). Taxonomy (NCBI): domain Eukaryota; kingdom Metazoa; phylum Chordata; class Actinopteri; order Pleuronectiformes; family Psettodidae; genus Psettodes; species Psettodes erumei. Next base: position 32,640 of record JAFBJZ010000846.1, read on the forward strand.
CAGTAATCTCACACGAGAGGCCGACGAGAAGCAAGACCGGCGAGGCCAGAGGCTAAGACGTCAAGTCCAGAGTTTAGAACCACAAACGTAAAGTCAAGGCCAAAAAAAATAGAATTTAAACCAGCAAGTCCAAAATCAAGACCAGCAAGACCACCCCCCCTCAGTTAATACCAGTTCTTTTCCACTCAGCTCAGGAATTCTGATGAGAAACAACAGCAAGGCGCTACATGAGCGTGCAGCGCACATCCACATAAACACATGACAGACGAACACCCCCCGGCCCCCCGGCCCCCGGGCCCCCCGGGCTCCTAAAACCACCAACAAATGACCGAATACAGGCACAGAACTTGACTCACAAGAAGAAGAAGAAAAAAAAAAGTCATGTGACAAGTGTTGACTGGAGGCGGGCCACTTATAACCGCCGCTCTGTCCAAAACTCACAGATACGACATCCAGCCCTGGAGGGGGCGGAAAGACAAATAAACAATAACTCGCTGGTCAACATGACTGCCAAGTCATTTTCTGCACGTCTCGTCTGACCCACGTGTAGGAGCAGAATCCAAGTTCAAGGGCCCACTTACTGGCTTTACCGAGCTTTCGACCCAAAACGGTCTCCATTACAGTTCATCCTCTGGGGACCTGGACAAACCATAAACAGCCCTCATTTGTTTTCCTCAGTAAATGTCACGGTCCGGACCGCGGCGTCACTAACGCGTCACAGCGGTTGCAGCATTGAGGTCGGGTTCGGCTTTATTTCGCCTGCAGAGTCGCGCTCGCGCACACGTCCGCCGCGTCTTCACCGAAGCTGAGCAAACGCAAAAAACCCTCAGGTGCTCTCAGAAAAACAAACAGTGAAATGATGCAGTTATTCAGAAGCTGCTCTGTAAATACAAGTTTTAAAAAAAACCCACGTGAACACATGAAGCCGTGTGGGCTGCGGTAACCTGCAGCAGGAAACAGGTCTGGTGCAACCTGCTGCGCGGCTCAGAACCAGACGTTCACATCGGGTGACAACAAACGCACAAACTGACACAGAGTCCACAGAACCCTCAGAGAAGAAGTGAAGTGTGTGTTAATGCGGGCAAACTCCGCAGCTCTGATGTCACCACAAAGTGAACATCCAATGCCGACCGTCTCAAGAAAGGGGCTTTATTTTGAAAAGCACAGGTGGTTTTCACGTCACACTTCCACTTAGTGATTAAAAAAAAATGTAGAAATACACAAAACAATCGAGTCACGATTCAGTTTTATTGGTGCTCGGAGCAGATGGGGGGGGGGGGACAATGAACCCATTCATTGGGGAGAGGGAGGGAAACAGGAAGCAGCGTGCTCTGGGAAAGAAAGCCTGGAGCCGGGGTCAGGGTTCTGCGTTTGGCTCGGAGGCACGTCGGCAGGGAGGTGAGGGTCCGAACTCCACGTGTCTGTTTGCACAGACACACAGAATAAATGTGGCCCATTTCCAAGACTGTCAAATGTGATGCGTGCCTTCAGATAGCCTGACTGACCCCCCACACACACACACACACACACACACACACACACACAGACACACACAGACACACACAGACACACAGACCAGACTTGCTCCCAGGACTCCCCAGAGAGCGGGGACACGTCTCCCAGTTGGAGCTGTCGCTCCCATATTAGGAGAACCACATGAAACCACATCTGGATGGGAACCACGTTTACTAAACACACCGGGAACTGTGGGAAGACTCACACACACAATTATTACAACATGAAATGACATTAAAATGTTAAATGGTGTGCTTCACATTGACACAGTGCCTTGCTCGAGGGCCAGGCTATGTTTGACTCTTGTATTGGAAATCAAACCTCAGGCGAAGCAGCCGAGCAACCTGATTGGTTCGCTCACACATAAGTGCCTGTTTATTCAGTTTTTAATCTTTGAATGAAAGTGTGATGTGAAAACAGACGCGCTTTTCAAAATAAAGCACCCAAGTTGAGGTTTGTCTTCAGTGGAGTCCCGCAGGGTTTGACCTGAGCTTACTCAGCGAAAAACATGCTAATTTAAAACCATGTACACCTCTTCATCATCATCATCATCATCATCACCTAATATCTCCTGCGACATTACGTGACAATGTCGCCGTTAATTTCAAACTCTTTGCCTCCACCTTTGTTCACCAGCACATAAATACGCGGCCCGTCTCGCTCCACCTCTTTTGATGGCGATTCGGCTTCTATCGGAGGAAATCATCCATCAGAGCTCAGAGGAAGTCGTCATCAATCTGCGGGATATTTCCTCGACCGCTTGCTCAATGAAATGTCACAAAAAACAAAAAAACAAAAAAAAAACACACACACACAACAATGTGTTTGGTTTGCATGACTGAAGGTCTGAAACTTGAATGTTTTCCATTTACTGTCACATTGGGGCACAATAAAAAGAAATAAAAAAAAAAAAAAATCAATTGATTGATTGATCATCAGCTGCTGAAAAGCATTCTGGGAAGTGTAGTAAATCACTGACCAGTGTCACACTCGCAGGTTTGTGTGTGTGTTTTTTTTAATAAGCATCCAGCTGTTCACACAGGTCAACTGTCCATCACCGCCATCTTTGTGTTCCCGCTACGGCGACGGCGGGAGGATAAAACTGTGTTTTTATTGCTGCGACAAGCAGGCAGACAAGTGGTGTTGGATCATGGGATACGGCGGACCGGCTGCAGGCAAACAGCCTCCGCATGACACACACACACTGATGTAAATTCAACGCCTGCAGCAAAACATTCCTCCAACGTTAACGCCAACAGTGTGAAACCAGCAGGAGCATGAACGGGACTACTTTCTCCATCAGTCTGTCTGCTTAGTTACTCGAGTAATCGATTACTTAATGATAATCGTCGGCCGACCATTTCAACTCTTTGACAATCTGAATATTTGTCACTGGGAAGTCACTGATTTGAAGTCACAGTAATGATTTTGGTGACTTTAAGTGATCCATGTGATCACACACACACACACACACACACACACACACACACACACACACACACGCTCTCTTCCTCCCGTGTTTCCCTGCAGACCAGGTTTCCACTCACACAACAGCCCAACAGAGGCGGCGAGCCGCCGGAGGAACGGCCGGCTGACGTCAACGCGAGCCACCGGAGACGACGCTCGCCTGTACACACCGCCACTGTGTACAGGTTAGCCTCATTATAGCGCCTGTTTGTTCTGCAGCTCGACCCCCCCCACACACACACACACACACTTACACCCCGACCCACTGCTGCGAGAACAGAGCACCCAGCCACCGTTTCCAGTTTATTAGGTACACCCAGCTGAAGTAAGGAGTCCTGTGATAAGTCCTCCTGCTCTGGGATTGTAATTACATGGACATATACACATATACACACACATATATACACGTGTGTGTACACGCAACTCATCAGAACTGTTGCTCATCATTACTGTTGTACAACCTCTGACCTTCGACCCCGCCGGGGCTGAGGCTCCTGGTCCCATCGGAACCACCACCTGCTCTGACCTCCTCCTCCTCCTCCTCCTGCTGTTCTGGATCAAACAGCCTAATAAACGCTGTGTTACTGCAGAGCTGAATGCCATCACAGAGCTGCCACATCCGCCTCCGTGTGCGCCCAACCATGAGCTGCTCCCGCGGCCGGAGGGCCCGCTTCACGCAGCGAGGAAGCGGCGAGCGCTGTTACGGACACACATCTGCTAGTGGTAAAGTGAAGCGCGGACCGGCGACAACAGCAACAAACGAGAAGCAGGAGGAGGACAGAGGCCTGCAGAGAGACACACAAACACACAGCGGCTACTCCCAACTCCAGGTTTTAACGTTTTGGCTCAAGAAGTTGCAGCCAGCGAAAAAAAAAACCAAACATCTGCTGTTCAGGAGTGGATGAAGCGTCTTGCTCGACTAACACAAGACATTCATTTTGAGAAACGTAAACTCGTAGAAAGTTGTTGGCCAGCTGCGGCTGAGGAGGTGACGCCGAAGTTACTTTAGGTCAGATATTTTTCATTTTTCCGTCAGAGGGAATGAGTCAGAATGTCGACGGTCATCCCTCTACATCTTCCTCTTTACACGTTCACTAAAAAAAAAAAAAAAAAACCCAAACAGAGTTCTAGTGTGAACGATCAGCTGCTTTAAAATGACATGAAGTGAGAGACAACCATCGTCTCAGATCAGCAGTCCGGCCAGACAGTTGATGGTCACATGATTACACGCCGCACGGTGAAAGTTATTAAGATCTGCCGTAAGATTCATGTGGTGGTTTAACTCACGCAGGGAGAGCGATTATCACATGTGGTCCGCCTCCTGGAGATCACTGCCGTGAGTCTTCTGTTTGAGATCGCCATCTCTCACACTCGCAGAATAAAAACAGAGGGTTTTAAGATGCCGGGGGTCTGTAAAGATGTGTTTTCACCCGTCCGTATTTCCTCTCGGTGCAGGGCAACACAGAGGAAAAACTCTGAGAAAACCACAAGCATCATCAGACCATCAGCCTCCCCGAGGCTGTGACTTCAGCCCATTTTACACTTACATCTGGCTTTTGTCTTCAGTGTGAACGAGCACAATCTGCATTCATGCCCGGGTGGCATGACTCTGCAGAAGTCTCGGGGAATTCATCAGCCGATCTGCGGCGATGGAAACGCAACACCCAGGTGGACAGATCCCACGTTTGAGAGAGACTTTAAATAGGTCTGGGCCTGTTTGATGAGGCTTTCGAGTGAGGGGGTGTAAACTCATCATCTTAATGCAATCGAGCTCAACGTGTTTCACTTGCATCCTGCTGGCACTGACCCGCAGAGCTCAGGATCTCTGTACAGCTGCAGACACTCAGCAGGCATCATTCACCAAACTTTCAGAGCCTTACGACCCACGCCGACTCCTGTCCTGTTACCGTGGTAACAGCAGAGCAGCATCCGGCAGCAGCGTCACCCGCATGAACGCCGCCCTCTGTCCGGCACGACTCCACAGGCCAGAGGTCAGCTACACAATGGCATCATCAGAACGGGAAGGGAGTCTGTGCCTTGCTCATGGGCCCCGAGCTTCAACCCAGCCTCTCCCCGCTGGCTACACCCTGGTATCCTCTCAAGCGTGATGTGATTCACTACGTCCGATCTCACCACGACACACACGTCTCCATGTGCCGTGAAAAAGTTTTGGGTGCTCTTGGTTTTTATTTGCCTTTTATTTGCCTTGCTCAGTGATGCTTCAGCACGTCAAAAACAAATTGGCTGAAGGCCCAGCTCTTCTCGTTAAACGCCATTTTCCCTTGCACTTAAACATGAGATCAAAAAAATGATGTCGTCCACACCAAACTCCGTTGGTAAAACTGTCAGTTTTAAGCATCTGTGCTTGCCGGCAAAACTCGACAGTGGCCACAAAAAAATCAGGCCAGTTCTTCTTAATCACGATAAAGCATCATCTGCCTCCCAGAAACAAGGGCTGGATCGAAGACTGACATAAAACAAAAGATTTAAAACTTTGGTTACAGGCCAAACTCCTCGCCCCAAAACCAAGGAGCTTGTGTTTTTGTGGTAAAAAGGTTTGATAGACGTGACAGGCGAGTCGACAAAAAAAGATGCGATTTTGCCGAAATGAATGGAGCTGGATGGATGTGATGTGAGCCGAATGTAAGGGCACTTCAGTACAAGTCGGATCGAGCGTTTACAACATTTTATTACATTAACTGGTTTGGATGCAGCTCTCGCAAACAAGAATTACATGATGTTCCTAGGGGGTCCGTAAAGTTTTCTTCGAGCGAGAAAACGGCACGCATCGTTACTTCACTTCCTGGCATAAGCGTGGTCTCTTAAAAACAAAAGCAGTCGGCTGCCAACCGTTGTTTCCAGCGCGGGTTGACAGTCTCTCCGTTAACTAGCAGGTCTGTTGAACAATTCGGGTGGCGCGGAGGTTTGTGACACAGCAGACACAATCTTTAGGGGAAAAAAAGCCCCCGGTTTCTCCCCTTTGGTCTTTCTGGGCAAAATTCACAGCCCGCTGTGGAGTCGCTAGCCGCCGGCTAACAGGTACATCGGAGAGGAAAGTGGTAACTTACAGATGTGAGCAGCGGTCTCATCTGCTCGCTGTGGTCCTCCTCCATTTCCACCGAATCGCTGTGAAAATTCCTCTTTCTCTCCCCAGACGAGCTGATAGTTCTTCCGAGTTGGACAAAACCGCCACCGGCGGTTGCTCTTCTTGTTCTTCTTCTTCTTCTTCTTCTGAAAGCGCTTCTCTCCGCCACTTCTTCACAACTGCCCGGAATATATTAACGCCATCTGTAGAGCCCGCCCCCTTTTGATTGACAGAGCAGTTGTCCGCTGACACGGAACGGGTTGTTTTGCCTACGCCAATCAGCGAGCGGGAAAGTAGGGTGGGCGGGGTTATGGCGGTAACAAAGCATGGGAACCCTTTCTCATTCACTCCAGTCTGTAGGTTTAGACTCCAGTGACACAACAAAGTTTATAAGTGATCCCATAGAAGCAGATCACATATTCACTATATCACTACCAATATTACATTACGTTATTTTTCATCTTCAATTGTTATCCATTTTAATTCTTGTTTTATAGCACAGCCTAAGAGCATGCTGCATTTATTTATTTTATTTCCATTTATTTTTTTAATCAAATGAAAATAAAATTCTTAATCCTAATTGTTGTCCATCAATAAAACGTTCATGTGTGTTTTATGGCAGACACAAGTTTAAAAAAAACATAAGTGAGAGCATGAGTGAAGTAGCTGATTAAATCAGATTTTTTAAAAACAGATTTACTGTATTCTCCATTTAGTTTACAGGATCTTATTTCAGGAACATTTTACTAATCAACACTACTCATAAAACAAGGAAATTACAAATGAATTTATGTAAGAAAAACTTTTTACTTGTTATTTGTGAATCCCCTGATTCCTGCTATACACGCTTTTACTAAAAGATTGAGAAATTCACTTTCAAGCTCAGCAGATATAATGCAGCTCATTCTTTGTGCGTTCATCACTGCCAGTCACCTTTCATCTTGTCATTTGTCACAGACTTTGTGAGAAAAAGAGTCTGGCGGGTAGGGAAGTAATTTTTCCCAGTCTGTACGACAGCCCATGAATGCACCAGTCCTCCTTCTCATGTGGGGAACACTGAGAGATTATAATGATGAAGTTCATCTGAAGGTGGAAAAACAGAATTATAATTGTTTAAATCTGCCCGAATTGTGCTGGAGGAGCCACAGAAACCTGGCAGACTCGGCTCTGACACAGTTTCTCACCGAAGTGGCCTTTTGAACAGCTTATCTGTGATTAGCAGCTTCACGTTCGTATGGTGTTTCCCTCCTGCTGCTGTAATCCTGACAGATTATTTCATTACAGTAAAGTCATTGTTGTTCCCACAAAGCTGCTCTCAGAGTCTTTGATACAAAGTGCCTCTTCAGGAGAATAACACATGAGGTGGGTACATATTCAGTCTGGGGAAAAAAAAGAATATTTAAAAGCTATCGCAAACTTTTATCATTTTATTTCTATGATGCTTAAAATAAAACTGATCACAGGTTTTCATCTCGGTCCTAATATTTTTAATAATAAACATGACCTACTAGTTTCTAATAGCAGCATCTGTTATGTATAACAAATAGAATACTCATTACAAACATAAGTGTGATGCGATAATCATGACCTTCTATCAAGTATTATTAAAAATAAATGAGAGAAAGAAGCAGTTACACAATTTTCACAAGAAACCGCTGATGATTTTGTAGTTTATGATGAGAAACTAAATTTAATGAACTAGGTTATGAGTTTTTCTCACATTTACAGCTAATAATCTTATAATTGATGATTGTGATAATTATGAAGGAAAAATTGGGCCTTTGCAGTAGCACATGCTCTTGTGTGTGCGTGAGAGAGAGAGAGGCGTGTTGATAGTCAGTAAACAAAGTGGTTTCAGGTATTTTAAAAACAGCTCGGCTCCTTCTGGTTTTCATTAAAACAGCAGATTAAACAGCGAGTCGTCAGCAGGGGACGAGGCCCCGCGCAGCTCTCGTAATTAATATTTCAGACGACCTTTGACCTGCTGTTCCTTTATGTAACACCATCCAATCTGGATCTATATTAAGATGTGTGTCTGCTTCATGATTAAAATCTTAAATTCTTCTGTGTCACTTAATGTTAGTCGCTGCAGATTTGAAAGAAAAGCTAAAGCAACCGCTGTGGGTCACATTCATTCCATGTGAAATAAAGCGCCAATACTAACCGTGTTTTTAAAAAGTCATCAGACTTAAATAGATATATAGTGAATCACACATAAAACAGCGAGGAAAAAAACCCAGTGCAACTTATCTTCAAATTACAGATTAAGACTTATTAATACAGATGCAAATACTGCTCACATTATTAAAGTCATCTTATTTGCTTACTCACCTAAATATCAAACAGAACAGATGCTTTCATCAGTGTAATGCCACCTTAAAAACCTATTAAAGCATTACGAATCTCTTCTTAAACAACCGTAAAATAATCATACATTCCTTTGGAAGGCAAACCTCTCAATCCTTCCACTGTGTGATCGTTGAGCATTAATCTGCTGCTCTCACAGACCCCACACCTCTGGATTCAGGCTTTCCTCCAGATGTGAGTCCAACACTGGTGCTGGTCTGACAAAGGTCTGGCTCACAGTCCAGCTCAGCCCGGAGATGCTGGATGGGGCTGAGGTTGGAGAAATAAGAGTGTTTACCTGCATAAAGTTTCCCTCCAGCCACAGGAATTAAAAAAGAAAAGTCTGTCCTGATACGTGTCTGGACTCAGGAGCAGTCCTCCTCCTCCTCCTCCTCCTCCTCCTCCTCCTCCTTCTCCTCCGTCCGTCTGAACCCTGCAGCGCCCTCTGGTGTCCAGCAGCTCTCACTTCGGTCCCAGCTCATCAAAACCGTCATCGGCTGGTGTAAGGTCAGACCGGGAGGCGGAGGCCTCTCTGTGGGGCAGGGCTCGGCGTCAGCAGCCTCCTCAGGTGAGCCAGGACCAGGTGCTTCATGCTGCCTGACGGCTTAGAGCGTGCCAGAGCAATGGATTCTGGGAGGTCAGGTCTGTGTGGTGGAGAAGGGGGAGAGCTAAGTAAATTAGTTTCCCTACTGCAACCAGAGTACTAAAGTACTGCTGGGAGTACTAGTGTAGAGTAACTACTACTATCAATACTAATACTACTTTTACCCCTACCACTGCTACTTCTGTTGCACCCCTTGTTACTACTGATACTAAAATGGAAACAGTACTACTGCACTGTAAGAGTACTCCATTATAACCCACGGTCTTGCCTGAAGAACTGCACTAAGTAAAAATGCCTGATGGTGTATGTTTAGCTCACCGGTACGCGAGTGTGTGTGTGTGTTTGTTAGTGAGAGTAACCTGGCCAGCCTGCAGCCATGTTTGCTGTGGAGGCCGATGGGCCGGGGGTGGGGGCGCCCCGGGGCCCTCAGGTTCCTGGACAGAGACGACAGTGAGTCTCTGTAGACGAGACCGCGACGAGAAGACACAACGGGACAGTGGTGACAGGTCGCCAGCTGAAGGACACAGAGACACAGGTGAGACATAGAACAGAACTTCCTGTTGCATTCAGTACACACACACACACACACACACCAATCTGGATTAATCCACCGGCAAAGTGGGGGACTACTTGGATTTGGAGCCACAGACAGGGACAAGTTAAATAACATATAGTGTAAACAGAAGTCTGGTGTGTATTCAGACGCTCGAGGATGCACTGATGTTGACTCAGTTTCCTGTCAGCACATCCCAGAGGAGCTTCAGTCTTTCAGGGCGCTGGATCTAAATTAAGCCCCCCCACCCCACCCCCACCCACCATACAGACCTACTTCTGCTTTAATTAGACCTCCACCTCTTTTAACACCAGCCGCACACAGAAACACACATTTTATTCTGTTTTATATTCATATACAGTACAGCACGAAAATCTAAATGTATGAAAATCTGAAATGCTGAAGTATTGATGACACAATTAGTTTTCAATAAAAAATGCAGGTCATACTTTCCTACAGATCAAGGTGATATCTTCAGGTCTCTTCTGTTGCCAATAAATTTTCTTTCGACTGAATAATCTAGTCCATTGATCAGCTCGTCGTTTCAGCCCTGCTTTATTAGCACATGTTGCTGATGATGCTTTTTAAAATTTAAGTCAGATTTTTACTGCTGACTTTTACTTGTAATTGAGTATTGTGACCTTTATACCTGCTCTCTGCGCTGTTTCCAAAGCAAATCAACATTTTCTTCAAAGTGCACTGATCAAACAACAAAGATCTCAGTCCCCACTGCATCTAACATAAATATATATGTATATTATACTTTATAATCATCAAAAACAAAAACGTGAAGTACTTACTGAGACGAACGTTGCCATGCTGCAGCCGGTGGCCGGTGTTACGACACAGAGCGGAGGAGTGTGACAGCCTGAGCTCGACGACAAACCTCTGCCTCCGTCCTCATTATGTGTGATGTCATCGGGAGGGTGGGGCTACAGCTGCACAATGATGTCATTTTTCCCCCCTCAGACTTCCTGCAAAGTGTAATCTCGAGCCAGATTAGAGATTAGCAGCGAGAGACACACATCTGTCTGTGTACATGCGCGTATATCTATAGACTCACGTGCACGTGATGAGTGTGTGTGAAGGGCAGTAATCACACACACACACACACACACACACACACACACATTCACACATTCATTTCAAATACCTGAGACCTTTATCTGAATCTAATTCCATAATGATCCTCGCTTTCCAAAAATGCCCCTACTTCTCCTGCAACCTGAATAAAATAAAATGAAATGAAATAAAAATCCCCACAAAGTGTGTGTGCGCACACACACACACACACACACATTGTCCCATTTTCCTGGAAAGTGTTGCTCAGACACTCAGTTAGATAACAGCTCTGACAGTTACACAACTACAACAACCGGAATTAATAAAGGGAGGTTTGGTGTGTGAGCAGGATTACACTGTGACAGTGAGGTGAGCAACCACTGAGACATTTGTTTCACAAACCCTGTCGTTCTTTGCATAGTTCAGCAGCACGCTGCTTTGCTGTGTTTGTGTCTGCAGCGTCATCTTGTGTTAATATGTGGGAACTCTCTTCTTTTGCCGATGAATTACACTTATATTTATGACTTTGTTTGAGACAAAAACACATTCAATCGTACAGAATGAAAAAAAAAAAACCATTATGGCTAACGAAGTACATTTTCATAAAAAGTGTGACGAAGAAGACACAGGAGCCATCGTGTTACCAACAAACCAACATGATAAATCTACAAGCATAAGTATGTAAACTGGATATAAAGAACCAATGTCCAGAACTTTTATTAAATTATAAGTTTACACTCTTACATTTCCTGTGGATGGTTTGGGTTCTGGTTTGAAATGAAACAACATTTACTCAGACTTTACCAGGACTCAGTGCTCGGTGTTTGTGCAGCTCAGACTAATTTGACAGTCAAACTTACATAAGATGAGGAAACAACAAAACAACCAACCTGCAGCAGACCTGTTCAGGTGTTTCAGTCATTACAGCTACAAATATCTGAACTGGAATTATTATGATTACTACCACAAAGTCTCAGTAAAACTGTAATCACCCCTTCAGAAACAAAAGAAAACAAACAAACAAGCCACTTCATGTTTAAAGCTCTGGTACAGCCACAAGCTGTGTGACCTTTGACCCCCACCACACCAACACCAACTTGCATTTTATGCAAATGTTAGGGTTAGTGTTCCCTGGAAACTTTGCATTTCCATATGAAGGACGTGAGTGTGGAACAGACTCGACCGGCAGCGACGAGCAGGTGAGACGCAGATTAAGCCTCAAAGGTGAGAAAATGACATCATGTTAAACGTTTGCCTTGAGCTCAGCAGCGTCCGGTGGAAATAAAGTCACGATAAGGTAAAAAGGGGTCTGACACACACCTGACTGTATGATGTTTTTACCAGAGTCAGTTTGCTCCAGGTGCTGGTGCTAAGTTTCGGAAAAGAAGCCATCGCCGGTGTTCCTGGTGTCACCATGTATCCTGTGCCGCTCCTGTTCCTGCTGCTGGCAGCACTGAACTCAGGTAAAACGCAATGTGACCTCACGTCGCAAACTTAAACTCACAAACACAAAGTCAAGTTATTATGAATTATTTTTATTGTTGAATCATTTATTTCTTTTTGGCTTCAGCAGGTGTTTCCACCACCAGTGAATCAAAAGGGGACATTGGTCTGAAATTTGTTGTGGCTTTCCCGGAGAACATCGCCTACTATCATCCTGAGAAGCCCACAAACAAGGTTCAAATCACCGCCCTTCGACGTAACACACGGGTCACCTTCCAATCGTTCGGCTCCAACACAACACACAACATGAATGCCGGGAGAGACCGTGGAGTTCCCTGTTCAGGAGGGACTGGAGCTCAATGAGACAGAGACCTCCCAAAAAACCCTTGTAATCACCAGCAACAAGAAGATCACTGTGAGCGCCATCAGCATTAAAGGCAACAGTGTGCAGACTGCTCTGGTAATACCTGTCGCCAAACTGGGAAAAAAGTACCTCATCCCTCCAATTCCCAAAATCCAAGGAACCACTGACCAAGTCACGTCAGCTGTAAACAAGGGAAGCCCATTCAAGCTCGTGATCATCAGCTTGGAACGAAAGACCAATGTAACAGTTGAAGGTGCGCAGGTCAAAACGTTTTCGCTTCAGCCCCTGCAGATCACTCAGATTGTGGTGCAAGAAGGGGATAAAGTGCGAGCTGTGAAGGCCAATCGGATGGTGGCGGTCCTCTTCACTCACCCCTGCGCCATGCAGTACAACTGCACCTGTGGGCTGCTGTACAACATGCTGCGACCCGCCAAAAGAGACAAGCTCAAGTTCTTCATCCCCCCCCATTTGGTGGAAGGCAACACAAATGAAATCTCCCTGCTCCTTGCTAAAAAAAACACCACCAACATAGAGCCCTTCGATCCAGACTCTCCGGTGGTGGAAAAGACCGCCTCGGCCATCCTCTTCCGTCCGGGCTTACTCCTCACGTTGATCCCAGAGACAGACTTTGCTTCCTGCTTTGTAGTCAGCCCCATCTCACACATGCAGACCTCTGCCATCATCATGGTCCACAAAGATTTCACCGACGGGGTTCACATTGAAGAACCTCTCCAGGAGAGTACAGAGTGGCAGGAGGTGAAAGGGACCGAGTACGTCTCGACAGAAGTCTCTCTGCTGTACAATACCACCTTCATCTGGCACACATCCTACAAAATGGCCGTCTACATTGTAGGAAGAAATGGAAATGCTCTGTTTGGGCATCCAGCACCCATCATCAGTAGATCCCCAGGTATGGACCTAGACTATCAGGGCCAGTTGAAGGCAAGACCTTTTTTCAGGGTTCATATCGGTCAAAGAATGATGTAACAGAAACAATAAGGTCTCCAATTATTCAGGGATACGCTGACTTTGAGCGTACGCCACTCTGTGTTCACAGCCGGGTTGTGTCAGCTTTAACACCTGAACCTCGAACTTTTTTGTTCTAATGGCCCTTTCAGACACAATACGAATTGCAATGCGCTGGGTTCAGCATTCATCACAACACAGACAAGCCACTGATTCACGAGAGTGGTTTTTGATCCAAACTAAACTAATCACCAGTTTGTCTCCCTATCTACAGATTTTCAGGGCTGCCCCTTGATCACGGAGGTCATAGAAATCGGTGACGTGGCAAGCAGCTGGCAGAAATCCGTGAAGTACTGCGAGGACAAAAACCTGACGCTGATCAGCATCTCCAAAGCCGAACAAGCGGCCCGTATCTACAAAACAATCACCCAGGCCAACAACAGCCTGCAAGAGATGTGGATCGGCATGCGTCGGAGGTCCGTGACCAGTGAGTGGTACTGGCTGAACGGGGATCCAGTCAACTACACCAACTGGGGAGAGAGGGAGCCCGGTGCGGTCGGCAAGGGCCAGTGTGTCATCATGCGTCTGGAAAAGGGCGAGAAGATTGGGTGGAGTGACGAGAGGTGCTGTAAGGCGGCCTACCCTCTCTGCTACAGGAAGCCCGTCATCCTTCCCCTGTCCGCAGAGACCGAGCAAGCAGCCGCAGTCGACCGGGCAGGAAAACAAAAAACAGACAGCCAATGTTCACGAAACGCTAACGAAGTAGTCTAATATAATTTTTTCACAAACTCATTAGGTGTTTCGAAGTGCCGTTTTATTGTTAAGCAACATCTAGTGGTCATGTGATAGAGCATCAGTCTTTTCAGCAAACAACAGGTTAACAATATGAGGTGGTGGCATTTTAATTGGGGTCATGTTTTTTGTTTTGTTTATTAACTGCTGTAACAACCTTATGAATGTTATATCAGAGGAATTAAGAATTGATTTATGGTGATCTAATATCTGAACAGTTCACATTCAGATAGAAGAGACTCGGTTGAATCTGCAATATTACTGAGTGATCCAATAAATTTATTATTATGTGTGAAACCATTGTGCTGTTTGTTATTTTTTTTAAATAATGATTATGATTAAATATTTCTACTTATATAGTCATTTATTACACATTACATTGGTTTATTTAGAAAACAAAAAGAGAGTTTTCATCAGAACTTTATTGGATGTTTATCACTTCAGGTGATTGATAATAAAATTGATCATTATAATCAAAGTCTGTAACATTTTACTTTCATGTTCAGCATTTATTAGCAGTGTGTAGACATGTAGTCTGTTGAAAACACTAGTGATTACTAACGCACATTAGTTGTCAGGAATTATAACATATTTTGTATTTGTGTGACATTATGAACACAACTGAAATAGGGCTGTCATAAAGTAGCTGTTACATCTCCCTAACCTGATTACACATTCTTAGTAGGAGGACATATTTATTTAGTGTTGTTTAAAGTATATTATTGAGTGTGCTGTTATGTCAGAGTTGGTTGCTTCCACCAGCAGCTGACTCCCTGCACAGCTCCTCCCTGCACCATCCACACACCCAGACCTACCAGCAGGATGACCTTTGCCCCCACAGACACCGACAGGAGCAGCAGGAGAGAGGGCGACGTCCCGGCCAGGGACGGCGGGCGCTTGGGGGGCAGGACGTACAGAGTAGCCTGCTCTTTGCCCAGCGGGTTGGAGGCGCTGCAGGTGTACTGCTGGCCCGGCTCCACGTCTCTCAGCTGGCTGACGGTGTGGTAGTGAGCCGGGCTGCCCTGAGCCAGCGGGCCCACCGGCGAACCCTCCAGCAGGTCGTCCGGGCCGAGCCACTGGACGTCCGGCAGCGGGGAGCCCTGGACCTGGCACAGAGCTCTGTACCCGTCCTGCTCAGTGCCCTCCACTGACAGAGCCAGAATCTTTGGAGGAGCTGTACCACAGACAGAAAGACGAGAAGAGATGAGGAAATTATATTGTCATTATAGTCATATTATTCCTGACATATTCATAACATATTCAAATATATTGTTTTGTCTCAGCAACAGTAAAAAACACAAATATGTTGAGTTTCCTGTCAGAGGGAAACCGAAAATGAAGCCTGTGAAATTACCCTCCACTCTCAGCCTGGTTCCCATCTTGTCCTCGAAGCTGATGTGCTCTCGTCCCTGAACCTCCACTCTGCAGTAGTAGCGTCCACTGTCCTGCAGGGTGGCGCTGTTGATTCGCAGCGACAGGTCATGCTCTCGCGGATTGCCCTCCAGCCGGTAGCGCTGGTCCTGTTTGGGCCCCGGCTCGCAGGTGGGGGCCCCCGGCCGGCTGGTGCAGCGGTACAGGACGATGGCGCCCTGACCGTGTCCCAGGCGCCACAGCACCTGCAGCGAGGAATGCTGGGAGTGCTGCGGGTGGCTGAAGGTGCAGGGCAGCACCACCGGGTAACCCTCGATGGCCCGTACCTCCGGCTGCACGATCATGGACCAACCATCATCACCTGAGCCTGAGGGAGGGGGGTTCAGGGTCACTGGTTACTTCACACCAACACATTTTGGTGAAGGTTAGCCAGCAGAGAGCATCAGGGCTGTTTCTGTTTGATTATCGATCATTTTGACATAAACAATAAAGCAACACAACACCGTTCTTCACTTTTTCCACGTTACCACAGCTCTCTTTCTTTATCCACAAAGAATCTGCAGCTACTTCCAAGTTGTTAGCATCACATCCTTAAAGAAGCAGACATGTGTGTGTGTAGATAAACTCACCTCCCACAGCTGATAACAGCAGAGTCAAAGTGCTGCAGACCAAACGGACGTCCATGATGAGACTGCTGAAGAAACTACACAACGAGGTGTAACGAGGATATGTGTGCGTGTGTGTCATTCATGTGACTCAGTACCTCCAGACGCAGCACTGTGTGTGTGTGTGTCTAATTTGTCTATTTATATTTGCTTCATGTGTATTTTTTTTATCACTGTCTGAAGGTGAAATCAGATGTTCAGGGAAATAACTGGGAGACAGCCCCAATCCTGCTCACCAGATGATGAACCTTTACATTTGTATGACCCCGTGACTGTTCCTCTAGCGCCGCCCTCAAACCTTACATTGCATTGGATTCAGGAACAAACGGCAAACAAAGGTCAAACACATGACAAACACAAGCTGATGCCACCACGTGGCTGGCTCTGGGTTGTATCCCCTTTTTTCAGAGCCTCCGACAGTGGCAGAAAACACCATGTTTCATATGACACACTTCAGAATGTGTCAAAACTTCCTCAAAACTGCTGTTTTAGCCCGTTAGGGCAGGCCGTCCAGGTTTGTTGTTGGTATGGTGTTTAATAGACCAGTTCAAACTTCCTGGTAACACGTTCATCCTCTCCTCCTCCACCAGATATTAGAAAATCAATACAATAATCACTGTTTGAAACAACTAAATCAATGACACGCTGCATCACGTTGCGTCACGCTCACTTCCTCATCTCATGGAAGGACGAACACTAAAAACTGGCCTGTCGCTGCCCCCTACAGGCCGCAGACATAACTGCAGCCGCAGCATCCTGGTCATTCCTCCGGTCTTTGTCCTGCGGGCGGCGCTAGAGGGCCCTGCACTGACTCCAGCTCCCGTGGTCCAGCTCCGTGGTTGGGGGTGTCACAGTGGGTGGAGTCAGTGGGAATAGTGTCTGAGCTGCAGGATAAAAAGCTCCTGTCAGGCTGCTGCAGGTTAATCTGACAGCTCCAGGCTTCATTTTTCCCCACGCCTTTTATTAAATTGATTTGAGTTTTCAGCATGGCTGCACAGGTGCTGCAGGAGATGTTCACCAACGGGACAGAGAAGAACACCACGCTGGCTCAGGACTGGACAGAGGTCAGACTCTTTACTGAAAATACACATTTGTGTTGTCCAGAATGCTGTTTTTATCATGAAGTTTTACATCTGAACAGTCTGAGGAAAGAGGTTTAAGTCAGGTCAAAATGTATTTTTTAGTAGGCGCCCTTAACATAAAACTACAGCTGATAAGTTCATTTATGAAGTAGCATTCCTAAAGTACCACAAAGTCATCTGAATACTTCTCTAAATACACATTTAGGAAGTGAGAAAAACTTTTTGACTCTTCATAAAGGAGCATTTTCAGTCTGAGATCTCACTCTTAGAAGAAAAACAACTACTAACTGATGCCAGTGGTTATTCTTAAGAACACCACATCCTTAAAAACTGCTCCATGAAGAGAGACTGTGCGTCTCACCCACGATTTGTCCTCTTCTCTCTTATTACAACACTTTTACATGTCACATCTGCAACTGTCAGACCTGAGTTTTCTCCTTCAGGGTCTGAGCCTCTCTTCTCCAACGTGTTAGATTTCTAAATTCAACTTGGAGTACTAAGTCATTGGTTCACATGCACCAACGTTTCATCCCGTCTATTTTCTGTTTGTGATTTTCATTCATCGTTTTAGGGTTTTATTGTTGTTGTTTTTGCAATTTTGTGCGTTTTCATCCTGCTCTGTGGGGCTCATGTCTGCACTGCATGAAACGTGCTGTGTAAGTACAGTTGAGTTTAGTTGGAGGCACGTCAGCACTACGTGGTACTGAAGCTTTTGCTGTGTCATTTCAGAATTTTGTTTTTAATCTTGAACGGGGAGTGGGAGGGGGTTTCCGTCTGGGTGATTTCCACATTTGGGGAGTTAAACTGAACCCACGTCTCCTGTCTGCAGGTGTATGAGGTGGTCAGGTACATCCAGCTGGTCATGGCTCTGCTCAGGTGCGTGACTTCAGCCACTCAACTGCTCCATCCTGCTGATGGAAACACAGAGTCCGATGCAGCATTTTATCAGTTTATCTCAGGCTGAACTTTACTCACTTTGATTTTATCCACGTATTTTAATCCTGAGTGTGTCAGAATGTTGCACTTTCATCTATCATAACTCACATTGCAAGGTCAGAGGTCACCGCTCTTAGACAATAGAAATCAGTCAACGTGAAATAATTCGATTACGCCTCTTTTTGCTTACAGTTTACATTTAGAGAAGCGGCGTGAACAGAATTCAGTTAATGATAATAACATGGACGGGAAAGTGTCCCTCAGCTTGTCTCTTTTTTTAACGCCTGTCTGTGATCTGGTCTGCAGCATCCTGGGCTCAGGCTCCATCATCGCCTGTTTGATATCACAGAGGCTCAGCCGGATGCCGGAGGTCAGTCACTCATTCATAATTCATTATTATTTATGATATATGACATATGACCTTTTGTAAACCTGCAGCACCTGCATGTTAATTGAACTGATGGGATGATTTAGAAGATTAACTGGACCAAACATCATCTAGTGAGAATCCTGCCACAACTCAAAGTGTACCATTACTTTGTGTGTAGCTGCAGCCCCTGTTCCTGCTCAGTGTGTCCGACCTGCTGCTCGCTCTCTGCTGGTTTATCGGGGCCGTTCTGTTCTCCAAACACTGCAACAGCCTGAACACACACTGCTACAACCTGCACACTGTGGAACAGGTAGAGCAACATCACACACGTGACATCACACATACACAGCGCATCCAAACCTGATCTGTCTCTGAGCTCCAAACACTACTAAAAGTCAGACAAAATGAGGAACCATCACGTGGAGTGTGTTCTTAATCCCCCTGATCCAAAGACACAACTGGAAACTCTCAACTTCCTGCTGTGAAAGCACAGCTGCAAGGTGTTTTCCTCCAAAACAATAGCAAATTGAAACCAAAAAACCCTGTAACGTGACTCCACACACTTTCCAGGACTAATGTTAACACACGCCCAAAGGTGCAGGTTGCTTCCTTTACAACAATCAGAAACCAGAACTGAAAAACGCATCGATGCACATTTGGAATCATATCGCTCAGTGTCTGAGTGTCAGAAAAAAACACGGAGAGTTACAAAAGGTTATCCACATTTAGAATCCAGACGTGTTTCTGATCCAACACATGAGCTTTCTGCAGCAGCTGCAGCTCATCGCTGCAAATCTGGCCCCGCCTACCTGTTCAGAGGGAGGACAGGTGTGTCAATCAAAAACCTGCGCTCTCCCTCAGACTGTTTCCACTGGACAGAAGACAATCAGATATTGTCTCTATATTTTATTTTTAATTTTAAATACAGTGGAATGGAGATTTATTGGTCAAACAGATAAGAAGGGAGGTTAACTTCACTGCATGTTAGTTTTCACTCGAGAAGGACAAAGAGGAAGAGTTAGTTCCCATACCGGGAGTTGAACCCGGGCCGCCTGGGTGAAAACCAGGAATCCTGACCGCTAGACCATATGGGATGAGAGCAAGAAGGCTAATGATGGCATAATGGCTCCTTCTGAGCTCTGTGATATCTACAGCAACTGTGTTGACTGAAGTGACCCCGTCCCGTGCCAGTGTTTCGGGCAGTTCTGTCCCAGACGGCCGGGTGCAGAACTGATCCAGAACTGGGTCAGTCTCGAGGGGGGCTGGGGGGGGGTGTTGAAAACAGAGCAGCAGAACCAGGACAGACACACAGATTGGATATAAACAGAAAAAAAACATCAGAAAACATTCCTGACCTACATCCATTGTTCAGATGCATCACCCCCCCCCCACCCCGGGTCAGCTGCTGCTTCTGTCCTCCCTGTCAGAGGGATGTTGAACTTTGCTCTCTTGTTTGTGTCCTGTCAGATTCTCTACATGGCCTCCTTCTTCTACACACTCAACTACACGTGGAACCTCCACACCAGAATCAGGGAGAAGTTCCACAGCTGCCTGGACGGGTACCCTGTTCAGGTAGGTCCACGCCCGCAGACCGCCGCGAAGAGACATTACAGAGCCGGTCCTGACATGTGACGTCAGGTCGGCAGTGACCTTCATTCTTTCTTCTTGTTGAATAACATTTTTCCGTGCCCCCCCCCAGTTTTCCAACAGAGTGAGCACGGCTGGTAAAACCACGGCTCTGCTCTCAGGGTGAGAACCAACTGCTTCAGGGAAAACGGTTCACGTCCGCCTTTAAAAAACACACATGTTGTGATTAAAGTGCGTTTCTGTTTGCAGTCTGATTCCTCTGCTGCTGATGACGCCTGTCTTCATACAAGGAACCATCAGCCAATGTCAGGCCAACTTCAGCCAGCCCTACAGGTGAGGGGGTGGGGGGGTCAATGCACACCTGTTAAAAAATATGTGTGACTTTTTTTGTTTGATCCTCTTGTGCACCCTTACCAAATCAGGTGTCTCCTAATGGACACCGGAGCACTGTACCTGGTCTCAGAGCGCCACCAGCCAATCAGAGCCTGCCGCGTGCTGCACACCTACGGCATCGCCGTCTTCCTCGCCACCTTCCTCCTCACGCTGCTCAGCATCACGGTGAGTTCCCCCGCGTGACGTGATGCTGACTGGTGACTGCAGTTTGTTTTATTCTGGGCAGTCTGGATTACCAAACAAAATGGCGGCCTCTCTCCTCCCACGCCAGGTGTTCGTGGTCAAAGCCCGGCGTATTTACAGGAGGGTGGTGACATCAAGCGGTTACCTGGGCAACCAGCAGCAGACCTCCTTCCGCGAGATGGACCGGCGCATGCTCCTGTACCCGATGGTCTTCGTCCTCTGCTGGGGCCCAGGTCCGTTCCTTCATCCTAATTCAAATCGCCACGGTTACTGGGAGTATGGGGGTTTCTGATTGGCTGATTTTAATCAGTGCCCGCTTCCCTCCCTCTCAGCGTTGAGCCTGGCATTTCTTCGGTTGGTGAAACCCTCGGCGTGTCAAGGCATAGCCGGGGTCGTCCTCTACATAACACAGGTCAGTTTGCTGATGCAGGACTGTGGATCTGAATTGGGGGTGGGGGGGGTTACAGGCTCACAAGCTAAAAAAAACCATAAAACATGTAAAAAAAAAGAGAGGTCCTGGAAGATGTAACGAAATGTGTCACCGCTCTCGCGTCCTCAGGCCTGCACCTCGGCCTCTCAGGGTTTCTTCAACTGTCTGGTCTACGGCTGGACGCGCGCACGTCTCCGCCGAGCGGGCAGGACGGCTCTGTCGCGGGACGTGAACACCCAGACGCCTCTGCTGCGAGGACAGAAGAAGAGAAGCTACCAGGCGCTCCCCGCCATTAGCTGAGGGAGAAACGAGAGGCGGCAGACCGAGACCGAGCGGGTGCGTTGCTGTCATCTGCAGCAAAGACGATATGAGGCCGGTCTGACTTTTCACTTTCAGAGGGAGGGAAATCACCGGGGGGACGTTACTCTGCACAGGACAAAGATCCTGAACCATTAAGATAAGAAAAAGGGAAGAAGAAAAAGGAGGGGGGAGTTTACACCAAGAGGAAGAACGCAAAATAAAACAGGATGTGAAAGAGACGCTCATTCAGACAAACCTCACAGGTGGCTTGTGTCATGGTTTTGATCCACCTTTGACGTCTTCTTCACAGTGTAGAAACACTTTTTTTTCTTAATAACTTTAAAAGCCCAGACAGATTTAATTCAGAGATTAAGATGATAACTGGATGAGCGACAGTGAGTGTCATTCAGGTTTAAAACTGAGGCGCAGCTCAACGACTCTGGTGTTTGTTTACATCCTGTTAGCGTGTCTTTAATCAGCGCAGTGTCAGCTCTCCTGTTTCATCGTGCACGGCGGATTTCTGCTTCTGACAGACACGAGGTCAGAGGTCGTTGTGGCAGCTGACGATGCCACTGATGATGAGCTTAATGAATGTGTGACATCAGAGGCCCTTCGCTGTCCGCCGCTCTGATCTCCCGTGTTCGCGTAGCTGCTGACCAACCGTGCAGAAACCTTCTGAGGCCGGCGCACCACATGACGCGGGAGCCTGGCCTCGCTCATTACGTGATGAGTTCAAGGGCTGGGGGGGCACCTCCAGCTCTGCCGCACAACAGTGACTTTCCTTGTGAAACCCAAGCCATCAGCTTCTCAGAAATACAGAAGTTTAAAACTCGCGAGCTGAAGGTCACACTTAAAATCAGTGAAACGAAATGTCAACTTTTTCTGTCCTGTCCCACTTCTGTTTTTAAATCAGATATGGAGAAACTGTAGAAAATATGCAGGGACTTATGCTGTTAATGATAATTAATGACTGTTAATGGGAAAGTTCACACTTGCATTAAATGGAAAATCCAAAGACTTTGAAAACATTCGGGGGCCGTTGATGGACTGTCATTAAAAAAAAGCCCAATGGAAGTAGGTTTGGACAAATTGTATCTGTGTTATTCATCTTTTTTTACACTCATGTGTTTGACTGTTTATCTCATCATTTGGCATTTTTGGTTTAACTGGACTGGGAGTCACCTCCGGTGAAGAAACATGGTTTTTACACCTGAAATTTTAGGGAACCAACGGAAGAATATGAGTTGAAAATCCAGCGTTTAAGAGATAAACGCTCATATAAACATAGCTAACGATAACTAATAAATATAAACAATTAGTAATGATAAAAAAGTTGGACTGACTTTTCACCGTGTCTCCGACCAGGATCTCCAACACGTGGAGAAACTTTTTGGCCCGGTCAACATAATGCCTGCGGATTGCGTAACCTTAGCGCAACGTGCGGCACGCTCTGCTGCGAAACATCCAGAGCGCGGTGACGTAACCCCCGTCAACCGATTGCACACCTTCAATCGGCCTTCTGTTCTTGTGCATAAACATTCCTGACTGGAGGTGACTGAAGACCACGTCACAGCAGAGACAACAGGAGGACGCGCGGTGGAGATCTGCTCTCAGACCAGTCAGATTTTAATTGATAAGTTATCAATTAATCAGATCGATACTCAATCAGCTGCAACGGGAGTCAATGTGAAGCAAAATCAATATGTTTTACAATGCTTAACACACAAAAAATATTTGTTTCCACATCGCACTGTGTAACTTTCACGCTGGGCAGCGATTGGCTCCAAATTAGCTGTGACGTCACGAATCCCGCAGGTGCGTCCAGGTGTTGAGCTGTAAACCTTATTTAAACCTCAGCTTCTTGAAGAAGCTGCAGACCCGCGCGGTGAAGGGGCTCGTCATCCAACACCGAGGTCGAAATGCTTCTTTCTCCATGCTGCCACGTTTTAAACGAACTGTGGTGAAGTTCCAGAACCCGTGTACGCAATGAGTCTGACGCCCTCTGGTGGAGCAAAGACGACACGACGCGGTGAGTGTGTGTGTTCCTGTGTGAGGTTTGACCTTTTAATGAAGCACAGAGGAGAAACACACACTGTGGCGTCCGCCGGCCCGCCGCTCACTGCAGCATCATGAGGCCCGAGGCCACGTGACAGTTGAACAGGAGGTTGTAGGTCTCTCCTCCGGTCTTCACGAAGTCGGCGACCGTCTTCCTCCCGTTAAAATTTCTGGAGATTATCCTCTGCGGATAGAGAGAGACGCATCTCATTTCACCCGCTCTGTACTCGAGCGTGAGTTTTCTGATGTTGACTTGTTCATAAAGTCAGCATAATGTACATTCCCACACTTCTAGTTAAATTATATTAAACGCTGCTGTTCCCTTGACGTCTGTTAAGTCACTCTCAGTGAGACTCAACACCTCCTTCACATTAAAAGAGTTGTTCCTGGTGGGCTTTCCAATTAAAAAAACCCAGTGAGAACAACATAGGGAAATGACTAAATACAACAAACAAAACACTAATAATTTGACAGTCAGCCTTGAAGAGTCATGCTTTAACTTTAAACGATGAGCTGCAGGTTTAAAAAAAAATAAAAAACCAACAACTTTCCGTCTCACCTTCCAGGCAGAGCTCATGTGTCGAGCACTCGTCACCACCGTCTGAGAGTCGATGCCGTAGTTGTCCCCTTTGTGGATGAGCCACTGGTCTCCGTTGCTCAGGGTCACCCTGGGGAAAAACAACAGCAAAGTTTTAGGCCCTGTAATCCAAATTGTATTTGAATATGTCTGCTTTACGTGGACTGACCTGACTCCGGTGTGGCTGAAAGGTCCGCCTATGGATGAGCTGGATCCCATCGGTCGTATCATCCACTCAGCCTTGTAGACCGGAGAGTTGTAGAGTTCTGTCAGAGCCTCCCCCGACAGCTCGTAGTTGAAGTTTCCGGGGCCACCTGACGGAGCAGCAGGTTGGTCAGATTAATGGAAACCCTGCTTTTTAGAGAGGGACACTGCAGAAGTGTGAAAGACCCACCGCTGCTGGAGGACTCCACAGTCACGGCCAGCAGAGCCAGAGCCACGGCACAGAGGAGCACCTTGAAAGAGAACATGGCAGATTATAATCTGGAGAAAGTCTTTAGTCCCTCAGTTACAGCTCAGTGAGGCTTTATAGCGACCTGGAGCTCCTCCCTGTCTGGGTCTCGGTTATCCTTCATCGGCCCCTGACAGTGTTTCTCACCTGGCAGGCTGCAGCTGGTATTTCTGCTCTGCTGGCAATGAAAGCACTGAATTTCAACACATCCGTGTTGACCGTCGGGAAATCGATTCCTCAAACTGGTTCTAAGTAGGTCGAAACGCCTGTGTTTGTCCTTTAGTTGGAGCCTCTCTGATTGTGTCGGATCTTAAACAAAAAATCTTAAACATGAGGACAATAGCTGAACTTTTTTCAGTGTTAGCATCAACATAATACCTTTTAATTCATATGGTTGGTCAGCCACTTACTAAATGGTCAAGAAACGTCTTAAGGTTTATGATATTTTAGTCAGGGGTAGGGGTAGTCAGGTTTTTTTTGCATTTCCCACAACTTCACAACCAATAATAATGTCATTAGTTGGTGGGATTGCTGACGACGCGATTCCACCACATCTTCTTCTATTGGCGGACATTTTTGTTTATACATTCTCATAACGGTTCGTCATAGAAACTCTGTTCAAATGTCAAAACCTGCGGTTCATTTGGAAGATGATGGCTTTCACTTTTATGTTTCATAATTTCCTAAACGCTCGTTTTGTAGTAAATTTTCCTCATAGGAAATGAACCAGGAGAACAGTCATAGCTTCTTCTACAGCTTCTTCAACTTTTCTTAATTTTCTGTTTATTATTGCTCTGTAATAACAGGATGAATCTGGCTGAATGATTTGTTGACTGACTGATTGATATGGTGACTACAGGGGGATATATCTTGTGACCCTGCCGTTCATTTGCTCGGTTCATCAGGTGAAAAGTTCACGGCCATGGTGTCCTCTATTAAAAAGTGTATTATTAAAATGTACTTAGGTTGTGTTTCATATGGTTATTTTTGTGATTTTAAATAGTGATAGTGAAACCCAGATGCTCTCAAGATGCACACCTGCACATTACTGGTGGAATTTTCCTTTAAACACAGTGACTAGCCTGTGTCACAGATGACTCTGACACTCTCGGTGAGGTTTGACCTTTATTTTGTGTAACATAAACTTAAAACTTAAACTAAAACTAAAAAGTCCACACATTTTACTGATTCATCATTCGACGGGAGCCCAGGTGACAGTTATCCCCGAGCAGGTGGTAGTTTGCGCCTCCGGCACGAATGAAGTCGCTGACCGTCTTTGTGCCCTGGAAATCTCTGTTAGAGACAGGCTGCAGAGACACATTTCCACACATTAAAACACAGTGCTATAATCTGCTGTGTGTGTGTGTCAGATATGCACATCTGTTCCCACTTTTACACAATATGTGAAAATAACAATGGCATAATGACGTGTCGGCTTTCTGATTGGCTGCTTACCGTCCAGGACGAGCTCATGTGACGCGCGTCCGTCACCACTGTCTGAGAGGTTTTTCCGTAACCGTCTCCTTTATGGACGAGCCACTGAGTGCCGTCATCCAGAGTCACTCTGGGAAACAAAAAACAGTCATATATTTTAATCCAGATTATTTTGATTAGTGTCAGGTGATAACTGAATATCAAAACTGAATTGTAGGCCACCATCTCTCAGTCTGTACATCAAGCATCTCTGGAACTGTAAAACGACCCGACCCGTGGTTTTGTCCCAACTACATGTGTTTGTTTTCAATTAAGTGAGGATGAAAGCATCATAATTATTCAATATAGATCCAAGTCCAATCTTCCCTCTCTTTTAGCTTCATTTTTGGTCTCCACCACCACCAGCCCCTGAGGGAACTATCTGGCACTACATGCTCTGCTACGTTCACCAGCTGCCCTCTGACTCTGTCTGCTGTTCACAGCTTTTTTTATTTTATTTTTCATTTTGGTTTGGATGAAGCTCAGAGCGTGGGACTGACCGAACCCCAGAGTGGCTGATTGGTCCAACCCAAGATGAAGTCCCCTCCAGGGGCCTCTTCACCCTCTCCGCCATGTGAACGGGAGAGTTAAGGAGTCCCGTCAGGGCCGAGCCCGACAGGTCGTAGTTGTGGTTAGGCATGCTACCTGTCCAGGCAGGAAAAGTGAGACAAGTTTATTTAAAACTCTAAAAAATATACTTAAAAAAACCCCAGACCAACCTGAAGGGCTTACCTCCAGAGGAGGACTCCACAGTCACAGCCAGCAGAGTCAGAGCCACAGCACAGAGAAGCATCTTAAAAGAGAACATGGTGGATTATAATCTGAAGGAAGTCTTCGCCTCCCAGTCACACAACTCAGTGAGACGCCCAGGTGAGACTTTTATAGAGACCTGGAGCTCCTCCTCCTCCTCCTCATCTGTCCCTGTCAGTGATTCTCAGCTGGGAGGCTGGAGCTGCTCTTTCCTCGCTGCAAACCGTGAAAGCACCAGATTTCATCACTTGGCTGGACACGGCCGGGAGAGCGGGAGGCCGAGTCGATTCCAAGAACCAAACTCCAGTCAATAAAGTGGATTTTAAAGATGAAGCTGATGCCTGAACCTGACGATGTAAAAAAAAAACAAAACTGAACTGGATCTGTAAAGAGAAGTCCCTTGACATCAGAAAGTTTCCCAGAATTCATTTTTCCATAACTTGAGCTAATAGTCATGATAATATTATATGTATAAACTGATGTTCAGTTGTAATTTTATACTTTAATCCACAGCTCTGCATCATATTCTACAGGACTGTTTGTTGCATTGCTCTCCTGTGAGCACCACATAAAATAATAAGATATATAAAATATATCTGTGTTTTCCAGTCAGAGGTTTTTATATTAGTTTATTCAAGAGTACAGTATTTCAAGTAAAGTACAAAGCTCAAATCTGATTCTCTTCTCATGAACCAAACCAAAATGCTCCCAGCCAACGCTTCCTGCTGTCGACATACTCTGTTAGTGTGGAGATCAATGGGACTGAACAACACTGAGCCTGCTCAGCTCAGGTTTCAACACAAACAAATCTCCTTCACAATGAGTGAAACTTGTCAAAGACTCA
The DNA here is from genome assembly GCA_016785225.1 of Psettodes erumei. NCBI lineage: Eukaryota > Metazoa > Chordata > Actinopteri > Pleuronectiformes > Psettodidae > Psettodes > Psettodes erumei. The sequence goes on from JAFBJZ010000846.1 coordinate 60,304, forward strand.
AAGTCCCTTCTGTGTCGGAGCAGGTTCCAGGGTTTATCCACAGCCTGTCGCAGGTCAAAGCTCAGGTTTGGACAGATTTCATCATTTTAGGAATTCCTAGAAACGCTAAAATTCCCATGTGCTGCAAGAGCAGCAGGTCCAAATTTTCCATTCCTTCACATTCCAGGGATTTCCTGCTCATGGGATCAAATGGAACTTTTCCTTATGAATCAAATTAACACCAGCAGCAGTCTTACGAAATAGAGTGAGCGGAATCGACAAAACCGGTGAGAAGTGAATATTATCAATAAATATAACATTTAAGACCAAAATCCTGGAGTGAAGGCGACAGCTGCCACCTGATTGGCTCAGCACTGACGTGGCTCTGGGGGCATGACCCCAGGCGGGCAGGACGTCATCGGCGCGTCGTCGTGAACGAAGGCCTCGCGGCTGCCGAACAGACTGGAGGTGCTGCAGCTGACGCCTCCGACGGCGGGCAGGTAGGAGTGATGGAGGATGGGCAGCTGCACGGAGAGACGGCGCCGCACCCTGAGAGGTCACACGTGTGACGTGATGAATCAATGGCAGCTCAAGTAAACGGGTTTCACTGCGGTTTGGAACTCACCGCTCAGGGGAGTTGACGTCCATCGGACTTTGGAGAGGGAGAAGGTTTGCAGAGGGTTTCCTCTCCTGGTTTCTGTCCTCGCAGCAGAGCTGAGCCTCGTGCGTCGAACTCACAGGTCGGACTTCACCTGCCGGGAAAAAGGCCGACTGTGATTTTAAGCAGCGTCTTGGTTTCAGCGGTCAGAGAACAGAGAGCTGGGACAAAGGCGGCTTTACATTCAGTTTTTATTCTTGTAGTTTGGGTCTGTGAGTTACCGCTGTCTGCGGTCGTCACGCGGTGAAACATCTCAGACTCCCACGGCTCAGACAGTTGCATGGTGATGGTTTCTATTTGCAAGTCGAGCTGCAGAGGGGATAACAAACAGCCCTGCACTATCATCATTTTACAATTAAAACAAACAAGATGAGACCCGCCAACATCTGCAGAATCAGTCCTAGAGGTTTCCCCAACTTTTCCTCCAGCAGCAATAACCCTTATTTGCACACAAAGCGAATTAAATGTATTTCCACGTCCTCACCTGAGCAGTTCGACTCTTCAGCTGCCGGTTTAACCTGCTCAGCTCGTCGTCGTCGTCCTCCTCCTCTGCAGCTTTGCACTGCAGCTTGCTGCCATTCCTCCACACGTATAAAATCTACGAGAACAAGCAATATGACTTCACAGTTCAGAACTCAATGAGAAAAAGCAGGATAGAAAAGCAGAGCGGACGGCGTCGCGCTCACCGTTGGACCGAACAGACAGCTCAGGACGCAGATGTTAGAGCAGAGGACGAGCGCGCCGCTCAGACAGAACTGAACAGGAGGATTGTGGGACGTCAGCGGTGACACCCACGCACCTGACGCGCTGAACGCCGCCACGGCAAACATGCTCAGAGCCAGGTGTCCGCCGCCGACGGCAGGAGGGTCCGCCTGCACGGACCTGATGTTCCAGGCCAGGAAACATCCAAGACCCTGAAAAGGAAACAACCCACAGGGGTGTTACTGAAGCCAACCAGACCCCCCACCCCTAAACCTGACATCAGACTCTGCTGAGTCAGCACTGACCAGCAGAGGACCTTTGTATCCGTACACAGCAGTGAGCCACAGCTCCATGTTGAGGCTGCCGCAGTGCTCAGAGTACGGCCGGATGAGGACGTCCTGGTGGGCAGAGTCGCTCTGGAAACAAACAAAACTTTATTTCCAAACTGAGCGGCTGACGATCACCACGACATCCTGCTGCTTTAGGTGATTTCTAATGTCTTCAACAAGCACGCAACCTTTGCATCAATTACTGGAAAGTGTTAGCGTTCGCTCTCCGCATTAAGACCGCAGCTCCCATCAGCCCTTTCACTTCCTGTTCCCCCACAGATGGATCAACACATTAGTGATTTCTACCTCTGGTTACTCAAACATCCCGTCTTCCTGTTTTTCACTGTCAGAAGGTTAATGTCAGGGTTACTCATAAGCGCTGTTACCTCCAAGTGATGCTGCAGCACCACCCGTCTGAGGGGGTCCAGAATTTGCCAGGAGGTTAAAACGAACACATCCAGCAGGAACATCCAGAGGACAATCAGGCCCGCTCGCTGCAGAAGAGAGGAAAACGGGAAGTGTCTTTACAACCTGATTTACGTTTTCATAGTTACTTTAATTAATTCCGTTTGGGATCTACCTTCTGCTTGACGCTGCTGAGAAAATAGACTCTCCATGTTTTGGTGAACAGCACAGCGAGGCCCGCGGTGTGTCCCACGGAGAGAGTCCACAGACGGACCTGCAGGACCGGATGAATCCAAAATGTGATGGAGCAGGTGTGAAACAGCGAAGAAAGAGGATTTCCTCCAGGATGCAGGCGGAGGGTGTCACTTAGTGCCACCTGGTGGAGAATCTTTAAATTCTGTCTTTGTAGGAGACTGGGACAATCGCTGCCTCCTTCAGCATCTCTGAAGTTCATGTGGCCTCTGCGCATTTTCATAAGACACAACTCTGCTGACTGTGTGTGTGTGCACATTCACCTGCACACGTGTTCATGACAGTTCAACTCACAGAGCATAGAATCTCAAACGTCCGGTCAGACACCGAGGCTCCGTCCAGACCTGAGATCAGCACCCAGGAGGAGGACAGCAGGACGGCCAGCAGGAGCAGCCCGTCCTGGGATCTGCTGCTCGCCCTCAGCAGCCTGTTGGCGAGCAGAGAGAGGAGCGCAGCGGCGACAAAGCGCCAGGCTCAGCGACGACTCAGCAAGCGGAGGTTAACATGCACGGGCCGTACCTGTGTTTGCGGTGGATGACGACAAAGCACAGGAGGACGAGAGCGGCCGTGACGACGATTGCGGCCGCGGCCGACGAAACAACGGCGTACAGGAGGAGGTTCACGTGATGACGCCGCGGACGCACCAGGGTGTGGTCTCTGGCTGGTCCTGGACCTGCAGCACCACAGCGACCTCATTCATCAAAACTTTATTAGAGCTGCAACTGATGGTTATCAGACTTTTTTTTTAAATAATAAAACTTTAAGATTTCAAATTAAAAGCCTTTAATGAACTTCAGAATAAAACGCCACATGCAAGTTTAGTTTCTGACCTTTGAACTTCAGCAGGTGGTTGAGTCGCAGCTGCTCGGTGGCTGTGCTGAACTCACCCACAGACACGCCACTGCTGCCTGAGGACGCACACACACACACACACACACACACACACTACATGTGCTGGACAATGACAAAGTTACAGTATCACAGAGGATCTGCATGCAGCGCTCATCACCTTGAAACTGGATCAGCTCGATCGGCATCATTCTCTCCCCATTTCGAAAGGAAACTGGGCCCTGAAAAAAGTACAACTGCTGCAGTACAAATACCACTTTACCACTTTAGTACTAGAATACCCATACCACATCCAAAATACTAGTTCCAGTACAAATAGAGTATTGGCTACTAGTACTCGTGCTGGCCTGGCACTAAGGTGTGAGCAGGTACAAACGTTCTCACTGTGACGCCTTCAAACTGCGTGTTCCTCACGGCCTCCAGCAGCATCCTCTGAACCTCCTCCTCGCCGACCGTCGTGTTCCTCCGAGTGCTGTATTTCTCTCTGTGCTTCGCGGCCTCGATCGCCTGACTCACAGCTTTGGCGGCGACCCAGACGCCGTCGTAGGCGAAGGCGTGCAGGGGGCTGAACCGCGACCCCTCCTGGGCCAGCAGCCTGAGGTAGGAGTCCTGGTAGTCCTGAGGAGTCTGCAGGACAGGGATTCACACGGTATTCATCCAAATCACAGCCATTCGGCCAGAACAACAGAGGTGATATTTTCTGACCCGTCCGGAGACTCCCGGTGCATCTGCGTTGCTCAGCTGTCTGATCTGCAGTCTGATGGACCCGTCCGCAGCTGTCAGGAGGCCGTCGGCCGTACAGCCGGACACCTGCCACCCCAGCCTCCATGCAGCCGCCCCCCGTCAACCACGACCCACTGGTACTGAGCCCCAAACAGGTTCAGTCTGTACGCCTGGAAATCACACGGGGGAAAAAAAAACGTTACCACAAAAACAAAAGTCTCTTTAATGAGCCGTCATGTTCGTGATGCTTACGCAGCAGAAAACCTCGGAGACAGAATCTTCTTCAAACTGTCCGATGATGATGCGCACGTCACGATCCTGCAGCGAAGACATGGTTGATTCTCAGATTAGTAATTTCACCACTGATCATATCATTTTAATCTTTTTATAATCTCCTGTGGATGAAAATGAACCCAGTGGTTTTAAAGTCAAGTTAACATTTACTGTGGTCTAATGAACTCTACTGTATTCCACTGGTCCTTCAGCACCTTCAGCTTCTTCAGGCTGCCGCAGACGTCGTCGTCAGAGAGACTCTCCGTGGAAATGACCTGCACGTCGGCCTTCAGCAGCTGTCTGAGCAGATCCTTCTTCATCTGGACGGAGAGAAAAGAGGGACTGGTTTTATCAGACAAATACACATTAAGGCCGGACGGTGGCAGCGGGGGGAAAGGTCAGGGGGTCACCATCGTGTCTGAGTGTCACCTGTGAGAGTCTGGGTCCCTCCTGTGTGACGACGCCGACTCTGGTCCACTTGTGGCGCTGCAGCAGCTTGACTGCGGCCTGGTTCAGAGCTCGGTCCGACGGCACCGTGCTGAAAAAGTTCCCGTACCACTTCCTGTTGGACAGGCTGGGGGACGTGGCCATGAAAGACACCTGCAACAGGTAACGGGGTCGGTACGAGCTAACCGCCAACACCTGCACATTCATATTTCAGGGTGCACATATTGTTGATCGTTGAGCTCAGGCAAGTGTGAGTAGTTCTGAATCCACAGCCAGGTGAACGTTCTCACTTTGCTGCCACCATCTGTGGTATTTTGCTTATAAAAACAACAACCGCTGCCTAATAATGCAACAGGGAACCTTTAATTCACTGCTAATATCTGAAGAATTGATCAGTGCAGCTTTGAGTGCCTCCTGTGGCCCGGGTCCGTACCTGCACCAGGTTGAGAGCCGGCAGAGACCGAGCGATGAGCGTCGTCAAGGACGGACACACCTCTCCAAACAGCAGCAGGTACATTGGCCCCGCCCACACGGTGTCAAACAGCGATTTGAGCGTTTTGGCGATGTCACACTTAACAGGAAGCGGGGAGAGGAAGCAGGCGGGCTTTGATGAGGCTGTAGTTTTTTGGTAATATGTCATTTGACATCTTAAAAACTAAGTTTGATCCTGAAACCTGAACATTAATAAATCATTTAATAGGATAGGAGACAAACATTAAAACGTTTCTGGAACAAAAACCCAAGGACAGCCCATCAGGAGTCTGTCTGTGCAGAGGTCTGACACCAACCTGAGAGTCCAGCAGCTGGAACTGGATCTCGTAGTTTCCGATCGGTGGAGGTTGTTTCTTCAGGTCCTGCAGAGCCAGTCTGACAGCCGGACCCACGCCAGCCGTCAGGTTTGCCCCCCCTGACCCGGAGCTGACTGGCATCATCCACAGCACGGGCACAGGGTGGCGGACATGAGGCAGCGCCGGCCCGACCGCCAGCCAGCAGACCAGCAGCAGCAACCAGAACGCCTCCACCCTTCCACGCCCCTCCATTCTCTGCCTTGACCGCAGGCACTTTTCCCCGCTGCCTGATTCTCTGCTCTGACACTCCTCTTCCTCCTCGTGCAGGGGAAACTCTAATCCTCTTGTGCTGTAAGCAGCTGAGAGTCTCTGGAGGTCGGCTGAGGAGATAAAAGGATCAACATCAACACAAGATGCCACTGGGATCCACCTGACATCACCTCGGGCTCTGTCAACCTGTGATGGTCATTTTTCACGCCTGCAGCCCAGAAACTAAATTCTTAACTAGCTGCAAAAAAAGTGTGTTAGTGGGACATATAAAACACTGAGGGTTGTCCTGCAGGAGGCAGCAGTAGAACATGTACGGACGTAAAGCACAATAAAGCAATCGACCACAGAGCGATTTCACTTCCAAGCCTATTTCATTTGAACGATCTGAGGCCTGTGGGAGTATGTGTCTTGTGGTTTCCACAAGGAAGCTGAAATATGAGGGAAAAACCCCCAAAACCTTTAAACACACAGCCCCCCCCTCCATACCCATTTAATCCCCACAACTCCAGGGTTAAACAAATAAAACCTCTTTAATAAGATTGTTCTTACTTGAAAAAGAGCTTCAGGAACATACCAAGCCTGTTTATACTGTATAATCACACTTCAGACAGAAAAAAGAAATATAATGGCTTGTTTTATCACAGATTCTTCACCACGTGAAAATCCTTAAACACTTGAAACATTTCAAAGAAAACAAAGCTGATGGGAATTTGCCTGAGCAGATTGGTGCTTTAAGGGAGTTTAATCTGATGGTTCATGTGTGAGCCCGTTGGCTCCATTGCTGCTTTAATACATGGCTAATCCAGAACACAGGTGTCATGTGTTACATATGGAGGAAATGACCAAATTAACATTATTCTTTACATGACATCAGCATGCAGCTTCTGATTTTGTGACCTCAGAACCAGCTGTAGACAAAAACAATCTCAGCTCAAGGTTTACTTGCTGATGAACGACTGTGTGATTCAGTTAAAAGCTCCTGGAGAAGCAAGCGGGCCTTGAGTTGAGATGGTTTTGTCATGTCCTGTTTCCAGCTAAAACCTATGAACTTCCAACAGCACCTGTCCTTTCAGTGTCCGAGTGTTGGCTTCATGCTCCTTCAGAGTTTGTTTATGTCCAGGCAGCTTGTGAAAACATAAATCAACTCATTTAGCGGCTTCTCTGGACCGTCCACTCTGACGGCCAGGTCCCTTTCCTCTGTTGCCAGCACCGCTGCCCCCTCCTCTCTTCCTCCTGTGTCCTGGTCTTTGTCCCGTGAACCCTCCGCCCTCCTCTCTGTTGGCGGCCTGAGCCCACAGGGCGTCGTACCGGCCTGGCGCCTGGTATCCAGGCTGGCTGCAGTCCAGCGGCTCTACGGAGAGGAGGATCCAGATGGCGGGCAGGTTCCTGCTGACCGTCAGGCTGTCGAGGCCGGCAGTGGGCTCCAGCGGCTCCCACACCTCCACCACGCTGCTGTACTGCAGCCTGGTGAGCTGGTGGAGCCCCTTCACGCGCCGCTTCACGATCTCAGCACAGGTGATGGCTTTGGAGACGCCCTTCCCGCTCGCGGTGAAGATGATCTGTTTGCAGAGTGGGCGACCTGACACTTCATGTTGTCCCTCCGCGGCCGGGCCTCCCTCCTCGGGCGCAGGTCTTCCTTCCTCTTCAGCTGCGCGGGGTTTGGCCTCCATGCGGCTCAGGGCAAAGCGCAGCAGGTTGCGGATCTTGCTGCCGTCTTTGACGCGAACCTCCGGTGTGTCGGGGGGAAGGCCAGGGAACGGACAGACAGAGGGCTGCTCCACTGACCTAGCTTTACTGTAGTTCTCCATCTGCAGGCGGACAGAGGACAGACAGATGTTACAGATGTGGAGCAGAAACATATCACCTTTGGCTCTGCAGCAGCTGGTGTTGTATTAACAGTTGGACATGTTCAGCAATTGTGTGCTTATTAGTTACATCTGTCTTTGACAAGTGCAAATGAAAAAGGGCCAGAGGTTTGATTTAAATTAACTTTTATTCAGACTTTTTCTCGGTTTGTCATGGGCCTCGCTGCAATGGCTCCTCTCTCTGTTCCTGACAGGACCCGTGCACATACTGCCAACAAACCAAACTCCATACAAATACTCTGAACCACATGACACTTTCCCTTGCATATCGCAAAGTAGTCGAACCTGAATGACCATTATAACTATTAAGACATTTTGAGTCTCTTCGAATACGTTCGGGATGAAAATAGTTTCACTCCACAGTGAAATAACATGTAAATCTTTCGCATGATCTTTACGTCTCTCATTCAGATGTTTGTTGAAGACTACCGTTGGTTCGCAAACGCATCATCTGCACAATGAAACCGTAACAAACGGCGTTTGGTGTATGACACGTAAGCCGAAGTGAGGAAGGCGTTGTAATAATTCAAGGGTTTAATTTGTAACGTTCTCCCACGAGTGTGGGTTTAATCTGAGACGAGGAAAATTTAAAATCTACGATGTTCTAAACGGAGATCGGCGCAATCCTTTTCTGACCGTTTCAGGCGTTTTGACGCTCGACACGCGATACACGAACAAATGAGGGTGAAACTAAACTTTGGTCGATGAAATAATCTCACACAGGCGTTTTATTAATTCGCGGAAACGTGGACAATTCGTTATTCGCTATGCTAGCAACTGCGGCTAAACGACAAGCTAACGCCACACCCTTCGTTTACATTGAGGGAAATGCGCTAAATACAAAAACGCTGTAGTTGCGATAAACTGAGACTTCTATGTTAAAGCACGGACGAAATTATACCAGTTCAAAGCTCGTTGTCTTACCTGCAGGCTTGTTTTTACCGGCTACTTAACGGTCCACATGTTTACCTCGGCTTCGCCGCTTTACGTTACCGTACAGCGAGGGAAACTGTCGCAGCCTGTCGTGCTTCTCTGTAGTTCTTTGGCAGATTTTGAAGAGCAGCTTTTCACACGAGGACTCCTGCACCTGCGCGGGAAACTAGGCAAATCCAACATGGCGACACTAAGTCTCATTTATTTATCCGACTTTGTTTCGTCTTAACATTTGACGAGATGTGGTTTAAAGAACAGAAAATGTAGTAATGAAGTGAGTAAAGGCCGTCGGTCAAGTGTGCCAGTAGTAGGGCCACGACGGCGAGCCATCATAGACGAGGACCAGGACCTCCAGGACCTCATTAATGTCATTAAATACACCTGTGGTTCGCCCACTCTGAAGTATCAAAAACACCTGCTGCGAAGGAGGTTGGTTGTGAGATGTGTGTTTTTTTGTCTTGGTCAGTGGCCAGAATGTTACTGATATGAGGCTGCCTAAAAACAGAATAAAAGAACATAACCTATGTCTGCTGCTGTTCTCTCTGAGTTTTCCTGATGGATGACAGAAATCCAATCAGAGTCCGGCCGGTTGAGCTTATAAGGCCCGAGTGTCGACTACAGACGAACAGCTAACCCACGTGAAGGAAATTAAATATCTCTCCAGGCAGACTGCGCTGTTGCCAACGGGTTAGGGCTATGGTTGGTCCGATTCCACGTCAAGTACTACACACACAAGAATAGACTCTCTGCTTGTGGGAAGTCTTCTGTCAGCTCTCAGGAAATCTGTACCACATTGTGCTTTATCTGGCCACAAATTCACACAGGTCCTGCCGGGGGATTTTTTTCTTTACTGTCTCACTCTGTGAAATGTGAATGCAAAGGAAGAGCTTCAAACTAAATGCTAAGGCAGACAAGCTCACAGTGGCGATTTAATCAAAGCCATCCCAGCTTGGCTGCTTCTCTGTCAGCCAATGTTATGCCAAATTACCAAACATGGACCTGCTCAGTTTCACAGATCTACTGCCAGAAGCAACTCCACAGACTTGGTATCTTGCAGACATTTAAGAGCCTCTTTCTGAGTCCACGTAAATTTGATAAACAATTTTTATTCTTAGTTTTTGTTTTTTGTTACATTTATCACTCATTCTAGTCATAGCAGTTTGATAAACATGGTTCCAGAACTATAAAAGAAGCAAAATCCCATGTTCACTGTTGTCTCTGTTCAGGCACCATCAGATGTCCTCCTCTCCTCTGTGGCCCAACTCACAGGTGTCCCCCATTTATTCATAAATCTGTCCACTCACATGTCCACACCTCTGCCCAGTGCGCAAACATGTGTCAGAGCAGAATGCATTTGTTAACGAAAGAAATCTCATTTTTTTGTTTCTTTATCTTGAAATTTCATTTCCCCTTTTAAAAACGTTCTGTGTTTTAATTAAACTCTCAGCTCGAAAATGAACATTTTCCTGCCAAAATGACAGACTGTTCCTTTAGATTTCAAGTAAAATAATTGTATAGATCATGTAATTGTTTGTGTATGAAAAGATAAGCTGGGGCTTAGAGTTCATTTGCCTTGTCTGCAGAATGTGGTGGGAGGAGAATGAGTTTGTTTGCCAGGTCTTCAAGTTTGTCCTCCTCCTGCTCCTCCTCCACCAGAATCAAGTCTGCTGCTCCTCACTTGACGGAGGGACTCCTGTGCTTGGATGCAGAGGTATCTGATGCAACAGCCGCAAATCTGTGAGTGACTTTGGTTACCTGTCGTGTTGCAGTCATAGAAAATCTTCAAAAATGCAGGAATGAACAGTGACTGACTCGCCTTTACATCCGCAGAGTTCAGCTTCTTAAAAGTTCCTTTCCTTTCCTTTGCCTTATTGAATTGTTTTACTTTGTGAAGTTACTCCTTGCATGCAGATGTCTCCCCTTTGTGTTTAAATTAGGGTTGGGGGAGACAAACTCAATAGTTTGTTAATTCTTGCATGAATACATGGATGCCAAGTATCAATCTTTTATAGTTTAAAGATAGATAGATAGATATACTTTATTGATCCCAAGTTGGGAACTGAAGGGGACGCATAACTTTTTTTCGTGCAGTGTTTGTCGAGCGTGCACAGCATGTATGAGTGTGCTGGTCAGTCTGTCTGTCTGTCTGCAGCAGAAAACACAAGTGAAGTGAGATGAACAGACTGAGAACTGAATTTTATCTGATAAAACGGGTGATGACAGCATTATGGTGACCCTTATGTGCAGTTGACAAAGGTAGTGCGTGTCATGGCAACGGCCCCCCCGCAAACATATGAATCAAAGTGTAGAGTCGTGCTAAAATAATAAAAAAAATCAGTCTGACATTAGATGAAAACAAACCAGACCTGGACCTGGTAATCAGCCCGTCCCTCTCTGTCTCTGGCTCAGGGCCGGTGGTGAAGCACAGTGTAATGTGCTGTAACAGCTGACAGCAGATGGACGCTTTGTACTCTTGCAGCAGCTTGAAAAATGAAGTGGAGCAGCTGTTGTGTGTCTGTTTCAACTCCTCCCCCCCAAAAAAAACAAAAAAAAACAAAAAAAACCCCAAAAATACAAGGGATTTATTTGCTGATAATGACCTCTGCAGCGTCCACAGCGCATGTCGACACTTAACGCACATAAAGGAGGATGAAACAGCTGTTTCAGTTGCAACGAAGCAAAAGCTTCGTTTGTGGTCTCTCAATTTCATCCTGTCAGGTTTATCCATCCATATTCTATATCGTCCAAGTGACGTTATCCACAGAACAAATACTACAGCTCCCATGACGACTCACTAACAAGTCACCTAACCACAGACGCTCAACTGTCCTGCACAAAGTGATAAAAGTGATCTGTGTTTTGTAGGAAAAGGAAAGAAAAACTCATGAGTGGTCCCAAGATGAAGGGGAGAACAGGTCTTCTCTTCAGCCTCATCGTCGCGGTGTATTCCTCTGGCATCTCTGCTCAGTCACCAGGTGAGTCGTGGTGTCTCAAATGAGATGATCGTGCGCAGCTCTGGCTTCATATTCATGTGATGTCACGTTGCAGCTGCTGAAATCGGAGCTGTGGAAATATATATCTGTCCAATAATGTTTTATTAGTCCATCGCAGTTAAAGGACATTATGACCTCTAATTATCACTCTCACATGTTCTAACATTTGGTTCTGAATAGTTATGATGGGGCAGTGCTGACTTTCTTCTCCCCTTGTCTAGATTGTAAAGATGCCACTGTGGCTGACATCGTCTTCCTTGTCGATGGTTCCTCCAACAATCACCCCCTAAGCTTTCAGTGGGTCCGGCACTTCCTCAGCAACATCATCAGGACCCTGGATGTCGGCCCCAACAAAGTCCGGATTGGCCTGGCACAGAACGGCGACAGGCCTTACCTGGAGTTCCTGCTGAAGGAGCACACGAGCAAGCAATCCTTGTTGGACGCGTTGGAACAGACTTCCCACCGAGCCGGGGGTAACGAACTGGGCAAGGCCTTCGACTTTGTCATGGACAAGTACTTCACCAAGGAGGCTGGGAGCCGAGCCAACCAATCGGTTCCTCAGATCGCCGTGGTCATCACAGATCGACAATCAGCGGATGACTTGGTCGAACCTGCCCGGCGCCTGAGGAAGCACGGAGTCATCCTTTTGGGCATCGGGGTGGGACTCGTCGACAAGGATCTCTCCTGGCTCCCAAAGCACTTCCTCATCACCACTGACAACTACCAGGCTCTGGATGGGCTGACAAAAAGACTGCTACACACGGTTTGTGTCACGATCAAGGATCAGACGCAAGGTAAGGCAAAGGATTTAGAGGAAACATTATATAGGTCATAGGCTTCAGCTATTTGCTTTGGGGTTTTTTGTTTTTTACAGATCGAAAAACTGCTTCTCAGCTAACCCTGCCACGTTCATGTTAATGTGCATCGTATCTAATCAGATAAACAATAAATCTGTTACATTTTTGCTTCTGTCCAAAATGAAAAGTACAAAATTCTGTCGAGTTGAAGGTTCAGTTGAGCAGAATTCTTTGGCCCGGTGCTGTGACACCTTTATGTAATCAGACGGTGCTGTGTTAAAAATTTTTGTCTTCTTTCAGCTTTGGCCGACACATTTGCGGATATTTTCTTCTTGGTGGATGGTGGAATAAGTCCAGGACAGTTCTCCTTGTTTAAGTCTGAGCTCATCAAACTTGTCAACCAGCTCAGCGTCAGCGCCTCCACCTACCGCATCGGTTTGGCTCAGTACAACCAAGATGTCAAAGTCGAGTTCTTTCTCAACACTCACCGAACCAGGCAGGAGGCTGTGGTTGCCCTCCGACGTTTCCGTCAGCGCCCACAGCCCAACCAGCTGCAGAACCCACTGAGCCTTGCTCTAGAGTACGCCAACACTCACTTCTTCACAAGTGAGGTGGGCGGCCGCGCAAGCCGGGGTTTCCGACAGTTCCTGGTCGTCGTGAGCGGGGACAAGTCCGACTATCGTGTGTCTAGGACGCCTCTTGAGCTTGAGTCAGCGGGAATAACCATTGTGGGGATGAGCGCAGGTGCCATGAGTGATGAAATTGACCGCTTCGCCAGTGATGGGTATGCTTTTGATTCTCCCAGAGTTACTCTCCTGAAGGATATCCTCACCGCTAAAGAGAAGGAGGACACTACTGTAGGTAAGGAAGTTTTAATTGATGCTCTTATCTCAAGTTCTGCATCAGTTACTGTACTCTAATAATAATAAAGAGCTTCCACTGAATCTGATGTGCTTTTGAAAATGTATTTTCCAACCTTTTTTAAGTTAACCCTTAATCTTAAAAACTACCCTGCCAGAGTTGTCACACGCAGTTCTGTTCAGAGTTTGCGGTATGGTCTCTTTTGTCAGATGTGTTTCGTCAGTAACTTGTAATGGATGTAACCTGTGGAACATGCTGCAACATAACATCTGTTTGTTCTGTCAGCCAGGGATAAATGCACAAGTGCATGTGAAATAATAGGCAGCAAGAAATAAATAAGTACGACAATGTCAGACTTGCGAAAGTCATTCTGATACATGTCGAAATGAAAGCACTGTTCATGCTTCATCCACAGAGTGCAGAAGAGCCCACGTGGCCGACATTGTGTTTATTGTGGACGAGTCGGCCAGCATCGGAGTCGAAAACTTCCAGCTGGTACGCACCTTCCTGCGCTTGATCGTTAGCGGCCTGGACGTTGGTCCGAACAGAGTCCGGGTTGGCCTCGTCTCATACAGCACAATTACCACAGCCCACCTCTACCTTGACACATTCAAAGACAAGGACGAAATCCTGCAGTACATCAACATCCTGCCTTACGGGAAAGGTGGCACGAAGACTGGAGCCGCCTTGAAGTTCGTGCAGGATGAAATTTTCACTGAGGCTAAGGGCAGCAGGAAAGGCATCCAGAGGGTGGCAGTGGTGATCACAGACGGCCAGTCCGGTGACAACATCAGTGAGCCGGCTGCCAGTCTTCGGCGCTTCGGCGTCACCGTGTACACTATAGGGATCAAAGTTGCCGATGACTCCGAACTGGTAGAGATGGCCTCTTACCCGCCCTACAGACATGTTTTCACTGTGGACAGTTTCCACAAGCTGAAACCATTCCAGCAGCACCTGCAGAAGGTCCTGTGCAATAACATCATTCGTAACGCACTGACAGACATCTCCGACATCAAAGATGGTTTGAACCTCTGTTTTTTCTCACATCCATAAACACAAACACATCAATTCTGTGTGGACTAACAAGTGATTCTGACCTGAGCTTAGCTTTGACTGTGTGAAAAGAACTAACTCCTGTTTTTTGCATTTCCTCTCCAGCGTGTGTGCAAAAGGATGAAGCAGACATCTTCTTCTTGATGGATGACTCGGGAAGCATTCAACCCACAGACTTTGATGAAATGAAGACATTCATTTCTCAGTTTATTCACACCTTCCGCATTGGGCCAAACCTGGTGCGCATAGGGCTTGTGAAATACTCAGATGCACCAACTTTGCAGTTTGACCTGACGACCTACTCGGACGCTGACAAGCTGGAGAAAGCCGTGAAGGACATCTGGCACGCGGGAGGTGGGACAAGGACGGGAGATGCGCTGTCATTCATGGACGGGTACTTTGAGTCAGCGCTAGTCAGCCGTGGTCACTCTGTCCCACAGTACCTGATCATCATCACGGATGGAAAATCCTCTGATGGAGTCAAGGCTCCTGCCGAAAAGCTGAGGAACAAAGGCATCGTCATCTACGCCATTGGGGTGAAAGAATCAAACCAGGAGGAGCTGCAGGAGATTGCTGGTGACCAGAAGAAGACTTTCTTTGTCAGAAATTTTGATGCCTTGAAGTCCATCAAGGATGATGTCACCAGTGACATTTGTTCTCCAGTCGGTAAGGACAAATGCACATCTAGCATGTAAATAAAACACTTAAACCAGACACTAGTTTCAGGCAGTACAGTGTTTACTTTAGTGCTTTTTGAACTACACTGAGACATAGATTAGTGCTTTCAAACAACCAGTCATTTGAAAATTCACACCCTGAGCAGCTTGTCTGTTGCCTGGTAACATCTGTGATACCAAGAGACTGGGCCCTAAAAAGGTTGAAACAGAGGAACGCCACATTGCTGATATGCCTGTGTCCTGTGTCCACAGCTTGCAGAGATGTACCGCTCGACATTGTCTTCTTGGCTGACAGCTCCGAGAGCATCTCCGAGGTCAGCTTCGGGAAAATGAAAGACTTCATCAAATCTGTCATCGGTAAGGCCGTCATCGGGAGGAGCGCCGTGCACTGCGGCGTCATGCAGTTCAGCTCTAAGCAGAACCTGGAGTTTGACCTCAGCCGCTACTACAGCAAAGACGACATGTTCCAAGCCATCGACGCCATGCAGCAGATGAATGAAGGAACTCTCACAGGGGCAGCCATCAGAGAGGTCTCGCAGTATTTCAAGGAAAACAAGGGAGGGCGTCCTGGGCTGGTGCAGAATCTTGTAGTGATCACGGACGGCAAGGCCCAGGATGAGGTCGCAAGCCCTGCCGCGGCTCTCCGAAGCAGGGGAGTGGTGATCTACACCATTGGAGTGGAGAAAGCCAATATAAGCCAAATGGCAGAGATCAGTGGTTCGTCAGAGCAGGTCTTTTATGAGAAAGACTTCAATGCACTGGAGAAATTGGGGAGCCAGCTGGCCGTGAAGCTTTGCAAAGAAGGTAAGGGAAGGCGCAGGACTAATTGAGGAAGTAGTTTGAATTCACTGGACCTTAATTTGAAGGGCTAAGTCAGCAGGATAATGAGAGTCAAGTTTTTTTTTCAGTCTGTAAGTTTTGTATGGAACACACTGAGGTTACGTAGATTTTATCTACTCTCCAACTTTTAAGTTTTGCAGCAATCAACGTGTTTCCTGAAATATTTGATTGAGCTGCGCGAGTAACATTTTTTTTCTCCTTCTTCTTCAACCAGGTTGTAAGAGAACTGAAATTGCTGACATTATTTTCCTTGTGGATGGCTCCTCAAGTATACATGAAACACAATTTGCGAGCATGCAGATGTTTATGAGATCAATTGTGAACCGAACCACAGTTGGTGAGAACAAGACTCAGTTTGGGGTCATTCTCTACTCAAATGACGCCAGGTCCGTCTTTAATCTAAATACATATAAAACCAAAAAAGACGTTCTCAATGCGATTTCGAGTTTGACAGCACCAACGGGAGAGACTTACACATCTAAGGCCTTGAAGTTTTCATTAGAGTACTTCGCCGCTCACTATGGTGGCCGAAAAGAGCTTAAGGTGCCTCAGATTCTCATGGTGATCACAGACGGGGAAGCCACTGATCCTCAAGACTTGAAGCCATCGGCCGACGAACTGCGACAAGACGAGGTCACCGTCTTCAGTATCGGAGTAGGAAAAGCAAAAAAGACAGAGCTGGATATCATGGCTGGTGGTGACACTTCTAAAGTTTTCTATGTGCATGATTTCATGGCCCTGGAGACTCTGTACAAGAATGTTTCTTCTGGTCTCTGCTTTGAGGTGAAGCCAGGTAAGAGGTGCCACGACACATGTCTTGTACTGATATGTACAATAGTTCTGAGTGTTCTACAAGATCTAACCAGATTTTTAAAGCGAAATTCATAAAAATACTGATTTTATACTTAAATGCATTGAGATGCAAACAAACTTATCTTTGTAATTTCACAGCTTGACACTGTTTATTCCAAAAAGCCATAAATTGTTAAGAAAACCTCTAATGCCATCTCACCACAGAGCCCACAAACTGAAATTTATCATTTAGCACATGGACTGTTTTCCATTATTCCCGTTAGTGAGCATGATTTACCATCCCCCAAAAAGCAGCCATAATGGTACCTCTTAAATGTATGAATATGTACTAAAACACTATTGATGTGTGGTCGCTCTCGTCACTTCTCCTGTACTGCTGTCAGGATGAAGTGACCCTTTTAGCAGATATGACAAAAAGGTATTCTGAAAAACAAAACTTCCTACTGCAGCTTTAACTAGCAGGAATCACTAGTGCATCTTAAACTGACAGCAGCCCCATCCCAATTAATCTTATTGGCACCCACATGACAAAGCTGGAGATAACTGATGACGTTCTGAGCACTTGGTAAGAATTTTGCATTCATTCTCCTTGTGTTATCAATGTTGATGAGTTGAAGAGTTTGGAGAGACCTCGGGCCACAGTAAAGTAGGGTGTTAAGGATGTGGTGAAGTATAAGTTCTGCTAAATGGAGAAGATTTTATTTTAGATTTGAGATTGTTGTGGACTGATGTCTTTCTCTTACTTTGCTTTGGTAGTTTGTGAAAGAGACAAGACCGACGTGGTGTTTCTCCTCGACCGGTCAGGCAGCATCACTCTGGACAATTACACCATGATGATAAACTTCATGACCGATCTGGTGAACAGCTTTGAAGTTGGCGAAGAGTTTGTGCATGTTGGACTTGCCCAGTTCAGTGATTCTCCTCTGGATGAGTTTCACCTTAACCAGTACACCAAGAAGGAGGAGATGATCGAACACATCCAAAAAATGGAATACAAGGGTGGAAACACCAATATTGGAAAGGCCTTGGCTCACATTAAGACATACTTTGATGTGTCACAAGGCAGCCGCAGATTGGCCAGGATCCCCCAGAATCTGGTGTTGATTACAGATGGCGACTCTCATGACGATGTGGAGGATCCAGCCAACGAAGTCAGGGATCTGGGGATAACTGTGTTCGCCATCGGCGTTGGAGATGTCCACGACCTGGAGCTCCTGCAGATCACTGGCACCCCGGAGAGGCTGTACAATGTGCAGAACTTCAGGGGCTTGTCGAAGATCAGGGAAAAGGTGGTGGACAACCTGTGTCAAACAGAACCAGTTATCGACAGTGAGTTGAAAATTGTGCCCCTTCGTCTGTCTCCCTATATTTCTCTCCATTCTCCTCTATGTCTGTGATGGCCAAAGAATAAAGCCTTGTTTCCCTTTGCAGAACGCTGCACCATTGACATCGCCATGGGATTTGATATTTCTCAAAGAACAGGAACTCTCGGTGAAATTCTGGTCAATGGCCACACCGTGCTCAAGACCTCCCTGTCTTACCTTTCCATGGCACAAGACCTTTGCTGTGCTGACTCCACGCTTGTCAAGACCAACATCGCCTACCAGCTGGTAGACAGCAGTGGAAATCCGTTGTACGACACGAACTTCGAAGCTCCCAGCGAGGATGTGCTGAAGAAAGTCATGGACTTTCAGATGACGCAGCCTTCCTCCTTCAGCACCACTCTGCTGGACAGCTTCAAGGGTTTGTTCCAGGCCCGCTCCACAGCCCGAGTGAAGGTAAGAACAACACGCGACACGACGAAAGTACAGATGAGACTGATGGGAGTGTTATTAGTTCTGCGGTTATTCGGTCATGAAATACTAGTTAACATGTTGACCTGATGATGCCACTGGATGGGATGTCAGGAGATCGCCAAACTCATTGCTGCATGTCCTCTGGGGACCATGAACATGTGCACAATGTAACCCGCTATCAGTCTGGACCCAAGTGGGGGGACCGACTGAAAGCATGTAATTACCGTGAGGACAAAATCGGGATGGGTGAAATACTATAATGACTGCAGACCTGTCAGAAAGAGAGGATTTTTATCCTGGACCTCAACATGTTTTAGGTGTTGGTGATCTTCTCGGACGGACTCGATGAGGATGTGATGAAACTGCAGGAAGCATCGGCGCAGCTGCAGCAGTCCGGTAAAAACAAAAAATGGGGAGGCAGAGTTGTTTCATATGTGCCAGTAGAAATACTGATGAATTGATCCTCCTCTTCTTGAATCATCTCTTGACTGGAGTCATTCCAGCTCTTTTTTCTCTACCTTCATGTTTCCAATCTGATTAATTTTGTATGTTCTTCCCTTATCCTCCTGCCTTCACTCAGTAAAAAGTTTCACAAATTTTCTTGAGGCCATCCCTAAAGTCCAACATTAAACCTTTGCCAAACAGAGTTACTTTATTTAAGATATTTTTTAAGTGTGCATGTGGGGAAATGATACATGAACTCCTTCGGAGCAGCAAAACTACAGCGCCTCGATTTGTTAATAGGCATCAGCGCTCTGCTGGTTGTGGCCCTGGACGGGGTGCGTGACCCCACCCGGCTGCAAGCGGTGGAGTTCGGCCGAGGATTCACCTACCAGCGTCCTCTCAGCATCAACATGCTGAACTTCGGCAGTGCCATCTTCAGTCAGATTGTAAGTTTTTGGTCGGTTTTACTACTCAGTGCAGGCGAACAGTCTGGAAGCCTCAGTCCTCTCCTCTGTTTACTCTCTTTCTCTGCAGAATGCTGCGTCAGAGTGGGTGTGCTGCGGCATCCCCTGCAAATGTTTGGGACATGAAGGCGCCCGCGGCATCCCAGGTCCACCGGGGACAAAGGTGACCTGAGTGCACGCATCTTATAACTTCATAGTTGTAGTGGAAAAAACAAGGAGGAGGTTTGACTGAGCTGACAGCAAACAGACCATTAGACTGATTACATAAAGTAAGCAATGGACCTTGTTCAAATGTGGATATGGTTGTTCAGATGTAGCTGTAGCAGACAAACAGACAGCATTAAGAGTTGACGCTCATGTTTGTGCAGCTGAAATTGTTGTGCTTTTTGTAACTAGGGTCTGACTGGAAAGAAGGGTCAGCCAGGCTTCCCAGGCGATGAGGGATTCATTGTGAGTACTTCACTTTAAAACGTGTAAACTCAATTCATGCAAGATTCACGGAAACTAGACTTGTTCTGGACTGCATCACTTGCTTTGCTCCATTTTGCTCCATTTTTGCAGGGTGAGCGGGGGCCTCCGGGGCCAATCGGATCTCAGGGCCTCCAGGGATGTCCTGGAGCCATTGGACAGAAGGTATGGTATGACTCAAAGCTGCTGAGAAGGGCACAGTAATACATACAGTACTGTTGCAGTTTACAGCTTTTACATCAGAAGCTGATGGTCAAAATATGTCCGTAGCAATGAGTATCTGATCTACCGAAAGTTTAAAATGTGTCTGGTCTACAAAGCTCTGAGGGATCATATCAACTAATGCACACGACTTACTTATTGCACACAAGATGTAAATTTAGTTTGTTTTGTTGTTTATGTATCCTAATCTTTTTGTATGTAATTGGCGTTAAAACCAGATTCAGTAACATTGAGATACAATTGTGGTTTCACTTCAATTTCTGTTCAGAAAAAACTTCTTGACGTCTTGTCTGTTTTTCTCATGTATGAGACTGTATGAGAAAAAGAAGACATTTAATGTTGTACAAATAATTACAAGTTTACTGTCATACCCAGAAAACTGTTTATAATACTGACTGCCATCAATTGCCTGTCAGACATTGTTGATGTGATTAAGTTGTGTGGGTTTTTTTTGTATCTGCAGGGCCATCGCGGCATTTCGGGCAACATGGTGAGTGACTCAGACCCTGGAATGAAAAGTCAAGAGTCCGTTAAACAAAGACGTGTTGCATATCCTGAAGACGGAGATGTTTGGACGTAGACTCAAACATGGGGAACAGTGAGATGTAACAGATGATTGTCTCCCAACACTGCAGGGTGAGAACGGAGAAGACGGACTGGACGGCATTAATGGAGAGCAGGTACAAACGTCTGCGTATCGTCACATGAATGACTCATCTGCCGGTCATCTTGTGTGTTCACGAGCGATCAGCTCTTCGATGGGTCAATAAAATGTCGAGGTGACGTCTTCAGATGTGGCGTTACGAGCGACCGTCAATCCTACAACCAAAGCGATTCAGTTGGCTCATCATCAACACAGTGGAGGAGCAGTTAATCAACGATCACAATTGTTCCTGATCAGTTTTTTTGTTGATCAGTCATGGTCGACCAGAAAGAAACTACAGAAGAATCTCTCTGGTTGGGAAACAAAAATTATTTGAACTTTGCCAGAAGTTCATGTCGGGTCGCTGTCACTCAGAGTGAAGTTCTCTGGCCCTTTCAATCCCAATACTCGCTCTCAGTAACCTTGAGGTAAAGAATTATCAAATTTTAACGACATGGTACAGACGATGCGAAGATAGAGTAAACCTCTGTATTTAATGTCTGCAGGGAGTGACGGGACCAGACGGAGCTAGAGGAGCAAGAGGACACCTGGGAAACCCAGTAAAGAAAATTACAATCCTACATACAACGTCTCCGTATCCATTTAATTTCAATGCGCTGCAAACAAAATGCAGTTATATAAAACTAATATAAATAATGGACATTTTGTGGTAGTCTGTGATATGTTGGTCACATCTATCTGCTGCCACCTTCACATGTGATATCACCACTGACGTATTGAGCTGTCGTCCTCAGGGTATCCCGGGTATCAGAGGGGAGCCGGGGCTGAAAGGAGAGCGAGGACTGAGAGGAGATCCGGTGAGTGCCCACGTCTCTGTTCTGGTCGGGTCTGGCCGTTCGCAGGTCCAGATTTCAGGTCAGATCCAAAGAAGTGGAGACTGAACACCACCTTTTTGTGTGTGTGTGTGTGTGCAACACCCATCAAGAGTATATCTTTTAACAAAACAACAACGAAATAAAGACATTAATAGTATTTTACTTTTGTTCTTCTCTGAGCTGGGAACAGAAAATTTGGAAGAAAGTTAAGTCGGGTACTAGCCACTTCAAATAAAACTGAGCCCGACTTGTTGTTTTTTTAAAACATTTTGCCAACTGAGATAAATAGTGTTTCACCAGACATATCCAGTTCAACAGACCCCCTGCAGTTAGACCAAAGCAAGGTTTTGGTTCTGGGTCCAGTCCCAGCCGAATCCCTCTGCGACCTCTTGAGAAAAGTAGCAGATGGACAGACACACAGATTCTCATCAGCTCATCCCAGATCTCTCAAGTGACACTGTCAGCCATGTTTTTTATGCGTAGTTTAAGTCGGCTCTCATTAAGCGGTGTCACAGCTGGAAGCTGAACCATGGTGTTTGCGTTTCGGCCGACAGGGTGTACCAGGTGCTAACAACACTGTCGGGGGACCCAAAGGAGACCCTGGCAACCCAGGTTTAATGGTAAGATGCATCACAGAATGCAAACATCATGCTTACTTTTGTTACCCTGAAATACTACGTCAGCTCGGGGTTTGGAGGTTTACACTGCAAGCGACGTCTCTGTCTGAAGGGAAGAGTCCTAAATCACTCTGTGTTGCACACCTTCAACCCTTTATCACAACGTTTTCCATTCCCCAGGGTCCAACTGGACAAGATGGCCGCCCAGGTGGAGCGGGAGACTCTGGTAACCAGGTGAGATGTCTGACCTCGGATTTTTGCACCAATACATGTACTATACTACTATATATAACTGTCTACATTCTTTAGCCATGATCAGTGGGGGAAAGTAACAAAGTACATTTACTCAAGTGCAGTTATAAGGTACTTGTATTTGAGTATTGCAGTTGTGTGGCTTCCTCTTCACTACATTTCAGTCTCTGCAGGTATTTTTGCTGGTGATACTTCTGTTCTTGTACTGCTAAACACAGGACCTTTACTTGCAGCAGAGTATTTTATCTTATTTAAATTTTTTTTTACACTTTAGAGCAGAGTACTTCCTCCAGCACAGGCTATCACTGAGAGGAAGCTGAAAGAATGACGTACATGAGAGGATTCAATCAAATTTAACATACATATAATTTTTTAACTGTTAAGGGTCCTGATGGAAGAAGAGGCCCCACTGGAGAGAAGGTAGGAGAGGAAGTACAATTGCCGGCCAATGCACACATCTCTTAAATTACTTATATACTTATATCCATTTCACTCTCTCCCTCCCCCTCTTGTTTTTTTCAGGGTGCACCTGGTGAGCCAGGTGCTAAAGGACTCAAGGGCAGTCCAGGTGGTTCAGGCCCACAGGTGAGCGATCAGACAGGCTGATTTTTTTTTAGCGCTGCTTCATGTCAGCGTGTAACATTGGGAGGACCACACTTCAGACTGATTAGAATAAGATAAAGCTGGCTCATTTTTCTGCATGTTGTTGCCGTGGTCGACCATATGCAACACTCCTGTTGAGTGCTGCTCTGACTTGACATTTGTCAAGACTGCCAAAGCTGGCTTCTTCATTTTATTGTGATTTTTTTTTTTACACGTTTGCTCTCATGTATATCCCTGAATGTGCTGAGCTCTGTTGGCCACTGTCGTTTGAGGAACATGACAAAGGTTTGTGCTGGGTGTTTCTTATCTGTCGGTGTGTATAATTACTTAGTCACTCAGCTTTTTTGCTCTGTGCGGATGATAACAATTGGTTAAGAACAGCTGTAGGCGGTGGTGCTGCTACCAAAATATACTTACCAGCAGCTGTTCTTAAGAAATGGTGGAGGGGTGGGTGGAGTCCGTCAGAACCTCTCCAGGCCTGGAGATTTCTGGTGTGTGGCTTGGCTTATTGACCGAGTTCCACAGAAATTTATTTCATTGTGAGAATGGAAACATCTGCCGCTGTGGGTCTTCAAATACAAATAAAAGAGGGAAATGCTCTGCTTCGTCTCGGGACAGCAGATTCAATTCAAATACCGTTTTTACTACTAATACTATGAGACTGGTCGGAAACGGGTTGTTGTCAGATGGGAAAAGTTGCATGTGCATTGTGGACCACTGTCCTAAAACCAGTGCATGTCGTCTCTGCAGGGACGCAGTGGGGGCAGCGGTGAGCGAGGACCGAAGGGGATCCCCGGATTCCCCGGACCTCAGGTCAGTACATCGCCTCAACCTTACTCCTGCTTCATTCGTCTAGCAATAGATCGCCGAGGTATAATACTGACGTTGGCCACCACAGACTGAGTTTCGTTTCATTTTTTCTTTTTTTAAACAACATGCAGCTTATCGTTCAGTTCCTGTGGTGGGCGGATCGATCCAAATATCGATAGTATCGATACCAAGTCGGTTTTGGTATCGGATCGATACTAGCCTGGTGAGCTCGATTCTTAACTTTAAGTTCCGCTCTTATTTGCAATGCTGCGGTTTCGGCAAAGAGGAAACAGCCAGGTCGCCAGACTCGCCGCTGCTGTGTCAGCGCAGAGTAGGCACACTTTGCTCCCCCTCCTCTTGTGTTTAGATGTTGCGCCGTCACATGAGTCACGTGACGTGACTGAGACTCGCAGAGCAAAAAGATTTTTCTTAAAACATTTGATAATAAAGCATTTTCTATTTAATTATAAACATTGTCCTGGGTTTTAACTATTTAATAATAAAAAGGGAAACATAACAAAAAACACTTAATGGCCTTGAAAATTAATTGAGATTTAACAATTCAATGACGCATCCACCTTATTTGTTGATAAGTATCGGTATCGGTATCGACGATACTGGCCCGTATTTACTTGGTATCGGATCGATACCAAAATATGCAGTATCGCACACCACTAGTTCCTGTATCTAACTGGCGGCCTCGCGCGCTCGCTCGCTCGCGCTCTCTCTCTCTCGAGCACACTGAGCTGAATCGTGAGCGATATGAAAGTACCCGTATGTGATCCCCGCGCGCACCGCTGCTCTCGCTCGTGTCGTCGTCGCGCGCATGCGCGCTAGAGAACGTAAACGCGTCACAAACGGACGGCGACCGCCACAAATTGCCTGCTCCGTTAACGGTCGTCATGTGGGGCGACAACTTACCGTTTTCCCGAGCAGAAGTTTGGTAATACCGAAGCTTCTTATCGAATCCAAAACACTTTGTGTTGTATTTCACCACCGCTGAAAGTTTTTCCTTTGACTTCAGTTTTTTGGCAGTGATTTCACAGCTGTTTCTGATTAGCGCCCGTCTTGTAACCTAACTGTCCAGGGCCAACGTCGTTATTTATTTATGAGAAAGAGTGGGAGCGCTACTATTAGTAGTAATGGGTAGGGTATTTCAGTTGCCAGCCTAATTTATCATTTTCTGCTTCAACTACTCAATGAAGAGTTGGAGACTGGACCTCTGGAGTGTGTGTGTTTGCCATCATTTTAATGGCCGCCTCCGCAGGCCGCGGCCATACTGACCTTTACGTTCGGTGTTTGTAAGATGTAACCGCAGGGGACCGTGTGGGAGTTTCAGCTCCGTTATGATGCTGTCGGTTTTCCTGCAGGGAAAACACGGAACAGGCGGAAACCCGGGAACGCTGGGACGTCGCGGCCCAAACGGACCGAAGGTGCGGGATGTCATTTCCTGTGGCTCATCTTGTGGCTCATCAAATGTGTAACGTTAAATGTCAAATTCCAAATCTGACGTAGTTCTTGAGTTGAAGGATTATGATGCCTGTTTTATACCATTTATGGGAAAAAAAAACTTTTAGGGAAATCAGACTTCACTGACTATTTTGGGGATAAGGCCAAGTATTGCGCAATTAAGGATCTTGACCAAAGTAAGTGCCATAACCCAATTTCCATGGCAGTGCATTCAAAGGAATGTCAACATTTCAGTTTGTTAGAAGATTCGCCAAAGTCAGTTCAGCCTGAGCAAAATGACATGATCGAATCCATCCCATCCCCCACTGGGGGAACAATTTGCTGACAGGATTTGCTGTCCTGTGAACCAAGCTGCAGATGTGGCTTCTAAAATAAATGGTGGTGATAAATTATGAAAGTAAAGATTTACAGAATAAATGACTGATCAGTAGAGATTTTACAGAGTTTGGCTGGTGGATAATCTGACATGGGTGGGGCTCTGCTGACTACTTATCTGTATCCAGTATTTCTTTTTAGATCCTGCTGTGGCCCATATTCTTAGTCCAGAGAAGATTTACCCTCTTTGCTGTTTGTTGTTTCAGGGTCAACCAGGTGATCCGGGTCCGAAGGGTGCTCCAGGGTCGCAGGGACCCAGAGGAATGCCGGTAGGGAGCTCAACGGTTGCCGTTTTTAGTAAATATCACTTGACAAATTGCATTTATAGTCCAGGCAGTGACGAGTTGTCTGTGCTCCCTTTCAGGGTCTGGATGGTAGAGACGGTTCTGGAAGTCCAGGACCCAAAGGTGCCAAGGTAGAGCAGACTTTTTAATTTTCAACAAATTCAAAATTATTATTCTTTTATTTTTTAAAAACTCAAGACGCAATTTTCCATATGTTTTTATCCACATATTGACAGTGTGAATAGCAACACACTTCCTGTCTGGCATGATCATTCACTCTTACCTTCTCCACACAGGGCGATGTCGGGTTCACTGGATTCCCTGGTCGACAGGTGAGTCCGTCCATCCCGCCACACAAGAAGCGCGTTGGAGTCCAGACCGTTTGGGCTTGAGTGACAGGGTTTTTGTCCTTATGTGCTCCCTTGTGTTCAGGGAGAGGACGGTGAGAAGGGAACCAAAGGATATCCTGGACTCAATGGGAACCGAGGACAAAGGGTGAGCGACATCACACCTGTATTTTTTTTTCTTTTCAATCAACTTGTCGTTGTTATTTCACATCTGATTACTGTTTCTGGTCTGATTGATTCAGGGGTACTCGGGGAGTCCGGGACAACCGGGCGTGCCAGGGGATCCGGGGTGCACGGGACACAGGGTAAGAGCGGAATCAAACCCTTTGACCTTTAGAGCAGCAGGAGACGTCTGTCAATGTGCCTGAAGTGAATTCCTTCTGCGGAGAATCGCTGTATGAAATAAACATGATACCGACTGATGACGAGAGTCAAGTTCAGTACACGTCTCTCCATCTGTCTCCTCCGTCCAGGGTCCCAGAGGTCTGCCTGGAGACAGAACCCTTACTGTAAGTCCACCTGCCATCACTGAAGGAAATATCATGCTGCATGTGTTTTACTGCACATGTCACAGAACGTCTTTTGTGTTTATCTCAGGAGTGTCAGCTGATCACCCTTATCAGAAACAACTGTGGTAAGTGTTGAGAACTGCTTGAATATATGTTTGGTTAATAAGGTGGCGAAAAAAATGCTCCGGCTTAATTTATGTAGAAGCTTTGAGAGGTTCTTTTTTACAGTGAAAACAAACTGCAGAATGTACTGACCCGTTTCATTTCAGTCACTCTGAATTATTGTTTTTCTCCTCCATCCAGCATGTTCTCCTGGTACGTATGTCTCCATTTATGTCACTCAGAACATCCGGTGAGTACGGTGCAGAATTGAGGCTGTAAGCGTGGGATCTTCGCCTTTTTTCTGTTCAGCTGATTCGGTGTGATTTGACGGTTACGCTTCCCGTCAGTTTAAAAAGAGCCGTGTGCTCAGTGTGACCCCACCTTTACCAACCGCTTAACTCCTCCAGGCCAGTCCGAGTGTCCCGCCTACCCCACCGAGCTGGTGTTCGGTCTGGACATGTCCGAGAACGTGACCCTGGCCGCCTTCGAGAAACAGCGCACCGCCCTCCTCTCCCTGCTGGAGGACATCAGCATCGCCGAGAGCAACTGCCCGACAGGCGCTCGGGTCGCCGTGGTGGGATACAGCGCCTACATCAAGTACCTGATCCGCTTCCAGGACTACCGCCTCAAGAGACAGCTGATCGACTTCGTGAAGAACATCGCCCTGGAGAGGACGTCCAACCGGCGCCACCTGGCGGCCGCCATGCGCTTCGTGGGTCAGAACGTCTTCAAACGTGTCCGGACAGGGATGATGATGAGGAAGGTGGCGGTCTTCTTCTCCGACGGGAACACACAGGACGTTAGTGACATCCTCACCGCCGTGATGGAGTACCGGGCCCTTGACATCGTCCTGGCTGTCATCTCCACGAGGAACGCTCCCCCCATCAGTCGAGCCATGGAGGTAGGTTTGAGCAGTCGGCCCGTGTGTTCGCGTTATGAATAGACGTTTAAACTCTTAATGTTATAACTGCACCGCACCTCTTCCCAGTGTTGTTGTACAGTCGAGCAGAACAAAAGGGAGGGATTTTTTTTTCTGGGGACTGGTTTGGCCTTGAAAACAAATTAGTTCCGTTCGTCTTCAGGAAGCTGCCGCCATCACACCACCGTTTATTTTGGGCTAGAACAAGTGATGATGGCCTGTGTTTCAACCTAGGTTGATGATTCAGGACAATCCATCTTCACGGTGCTGGGGAGGGACGTGGCTGCTGATTTGAGGAAGGTGAAGAATTGTGCAATCTGCTATGGTGAGAACTTGTTAGAGATGAAATCTACATATTAAGAATTTTGCTTTGAACCAAGTGCTTCATCATACACCGTTTGACCATTTGTGTTATTCTGGATCATTAGTTCCTTACGTTCCTGCTTTAAACTGTCATGTAAAGAAGACAGGCAGGTTCAACGCTAAATCTTTTGCACTTCCATCAATATTTACCTCAAAAACAAGTGCTATCATTTCAGTTTCTCACCAGGCTGCTTCTCCTCTTAATGATTGCTCTCATCGTTTCCTCAGACCCCTGCAGGCGATCAGAGGACTGCGCCTTCATCCAGCAGCCGCTGCCTCCTCAGGAGGCGGACGTGGACCTGGTCATGATGGTGGACAGCTCCAGGGAGGTGCAGGCTGACGAGTACGCCGGCGTCCAGGAGCTGCTGGGCTCCGTGGTGGAGCAGCTGGCCGTGAGCCAGCAGCCGCGCCGCGCCGGCAGCGGGGCCCGGGTGGCCGTGGTCCAGCAGAGCGGCAACCGGGCCGCGAAGGTGGAGTTCGGCCTGCAGACCTACCAGGACCGAGACCAGATGAGGACGCACGTGGTCCGGAACATGCAGCAGCAGGGCGGCTCCTCGACGCTGGGACAGACGCTGGACTTCACCCTGAAGGAGGTGCTGCTGAAGGCCGGCCAGCCCCGCAGGAAGAAGGCCCTGCTGGCCGTGGTGGGCACCCAGACGGCTCACGCGGACCGGGCCAAGCTGCGGTACGTCTCCCAGAAGGCCAAGTGCGAGGGGGTGGCGCTGTTTGTGGTGACGGTGGGCGATCGCTACAGCCGGGCGCAGGTGGAGGAGCTGGCCAGTCTGCCCGTGCAGCAGCACCTGATCCACGTGGGCAGACTGAAGCCCGAAGAGCAGGACTACGCCCAGCGCTTCTTCAGAGTCTTCCTCGCCGCCCTGAACAGTAAGACCACAGTCTGGAAGATTTTAGTCCCATTTTGATGTTAGCCCTCTCAGATTTGCGTTCACATCTCCAGTTCACATCATCAAGCTCATGGGGAACTTCAAGCTCATTTCTTTATTTCGTTGTATTTTGTTTCATATCCAAACAGCGAACCTGACTGGTTTTGTCCTTTTTTGCTTATTTCAGAGGGAATGAACAAGTATCCTCCTCCCTCCGTGAAACAGACCTGTGGCCAGCTGATAGACCCAGATGAAGTTTTCCTAACCGGGTAACTGAGGATCCGCTCGCAGCCTTAGAGGAAATTAAACTAAACACAATAGCGAGGAAACTCTTTACGCTGAATGCAAACTTTAGACGTTTTATGCTCATGAGCTTCTCCAGCGTTTCACCTCCAACGACTCCAAGGCAGTTGGACAGTTGTTGCTGGGAAGACAGAGGCACTGATGACGACCTCTTTTTGGAATTCTAGTTTCGGATAAGAGCAGGGAAAACAGAGCTGTGAAAAACAGTTTGTTTTATTTGACTATTGCTTACTTCTCCACATTTTTGAGTGAGTTATATCTCCCCACTCACTGAAACCTCGCAGGAATCACAGCTCAAAAGATTCAAACTGGCCTTCTATTTTCAACGTGTCAGCTATAAAGGGGTGATCAAATATGTGGAGGGAGTAGTTCTGGGAAATTCTGACCATATGTTGTTCCGTTTGTTTTTAAGCAATCCATCTGAAGCCACTGAGTATAAAAAGTGAGTCTTTGCTGCGCTGTGTGTGTCCAGTCAGGGGTCGGCGGAGCCGGAGGTGGAGTTGCAAGACGAGCCGGAGCAAAGGTTCTGGGCGGCGAGGGGAGACGGGCCCGAGCAGCCGGGCGGGGGGCACGGCTGGACGTCGCGCTCACCAGCTGACGGTATCCTACATGTCTGTTTATACGGGCGGGCACTGCAGCGTGTTGTTTTTCAGCCAGAAGGGGGTTGGCGTCATGGGAGGAATCGGTCCCGTGAAACGATAAACCATCCTGCGTAGATCAGTATTAATGTACAGTGTCCAGTCTGTTACAGTCCTGTTCTGAGAGGATAAGCGTTGAGTCACGCTGCATTCTGCGTGGCCACGTGATGTCGAGCTACACACTGACACCGTGTTTTTGTTCGCCAGGTCCAAAAGCCCTGCCGAAGACGGAGCGGTCCGCCTTTGTCTCCCCAGGTAAAGTCAGAACCACGCACCAGATGCCTGTTAATTATTACCATTCGACTGCAGAAGTTTTTAAAATGTGGACAGTTGAATTTAGTTCCTTACACCTAAATTAAATGCTTGGTTTAAAAAAAAAAAAAAAAATGAACGAGGGACCTTGCATGGTGCAGGATGTGCCGAGTGTAACGCCAGAATCTCTCTCTCTCTCCCGCCTTCGTCCAGATGCTTGTTCGCTCTGGAACGACCCCGGCAGCTGCCATAACTACAGCCTAATGTGGTTCTTTGACGCCACCCGGGATAAATGCTCTCGCTTCCTGTACGGCGGCTGCGGCGGCAACGAGAACCGTTTCAAGACGCGGGAGGACTGCGAGAAACTCTGTATGACGTAGACTTGGCAGGGAGAAAGTGATGTCGCAAGACATCCCGGATTTTTTTTTGGGGGGGGCATGAGACAAAACGGCAGTGGGTGCCATAGGAGGATTAGTTAACACGAAGTGCCTGCGGTTTGAAGCCAAGTTCACAGCCTTTTCTGGGGAGGTTAAACCAAAACCACAACTCAGCTGATGAACGGGTTTCATTTTGTTCTGTTGATCATGCATGGTTTGTCCCACACTCCCCTCTGCACGTGTTTCTTCTTCTTCTTAAAAGTTTCTTATTAAAATCTATAGAGCTGAAATTGCTCCAAACCTCAGCCTTGTCTGTCATTGCCCCCCCCCATTTAATATCTACAGCTGTCCCACAAAAAAGAGGAGGATATTTGAATCCAGTGAGTATCCTTCAAGCAATGCAGTTACCTCTTGTAGTAGATGTTGCAGTATTCTCCTTTGTCACAAGGTGGCGCCAAATCACTCGATTTAGAAGTTTCCTGGCAGAAGCCCCATCGTTATTCCCTGAATTCCAGGTTTAATGTTCAGGGTTTTTTTTCCCTCAAAAACCCAAAAATTATGAGTTTACTGTCATAGAAAACCTGTTTCCACTTTTTTGGGGTCTTTTATTATTGATATTATTAAAATTGTCAGCCTCCTAATCATTTCATGGTGGTTGGTTTGTGGGTGCCAGGAGGGGCAGGGAAGTGGAATTTAACTGGCATGAAAAAAAAAAAAAATCTAAAGATTTTCACTTTAGCTTTAGTGCCTGCTCATAATAAAAAACATCTGCAGGGGTAGTGTGGATCACTGTTCTTCGTCTTCAGGCCCACGGAGCTGTCGACGAATGGAGGAAAAACGTGAATGTAAGTGATTGCTTCTCTGCGACTTTATTGATTTCTTTTTTTTAATCGATCTGTCCTGACGCCTCCAGTCGTCGTCGATGAGTCCGCGTGACACGTTTGTTCTGGTTGATTGTGTTGCAGCTGCTGATGTGCACGGTGGAGAGGAGACTTCTGTGGGGAGCCTCAACCACGTCACATGATCTGCAACAGCTGCTGAATGGTGCACCGGCAGACCCCCCCCCAGCTCCGTAAACTGACGAGAGTCCATAAAAAGATGCAGAGAGGGAGGTAGGTCGCTTTTATTAGTTGTTTTCATTGTTACCGTATGTTGGAATGGAGGGGAGCTAACGCTCTTAGTGATGGTGATGTGATGAAGACAATGAGCTGGAAACATCTGGGACATCACGAAATGATGAAGATGATGCCCGCTAGTGGATGACATGAGTATCTGCT
Organism: Psettodes erumei; assembly: GCA_016785225.1. NCBI lineage: Eukaryota > Metazoa > Chordata > Actinopteri > Pleuronectiformes > Psettodidae > Psettodes > Psettodes erumei. The sequence goes on from JAFBJZ010000846.1 coordinate 92,063, forward strand.
CTGGTTATTCTCTTTCGAGGAAAAAATCTGAAGGCACAAACTCATGTTTAGTTTTTGTTTTTTAACTTCCACCGTCATAATGTCATCAGGTGTCCGTCTCCAAAGATGGAGACACCCCCCCCCGGCTTCGTCACAAGCCAGCCTCACGTTGCGTAAAGTGGTGGAGGAGGGGTCACAGGGTCAAGGCCTCCTGCCAGTCTGGATGTGACAGTGTTAAGCGGAGAGAAAACCGCTCTCCTCCTGATCATCAAAATGAAAGCTGCCAGAACGCACCATAAAACCCTCGCACTTCATTAAACCCGCAGCTCATTGCCTGGATTCAGTTCATGCCGCCCGAGTGGGCGAAGAACACGGAGGAGCTTGAACTGAAACCAGGTTCGTCACCAGTTTCTGAAGCTCAGTGACAGCTGCTGCAGAAGTCGACTCCCTGTCACATTTATTCGACTTGGCTGGTAGTGGTCGGCGTGTGTGTGTGTGTGTGTGTGTGTGTGGCCGATTTCCTCCATAAATAAAGTCGAGATGATTAATGAGCGTGTTGGAATAATAAATCCTCAGTACTTGGACTTCAAAGCCCCGGCCCCATGTCGGAGCAGTGACCGCAGCAGCGGCTCGCTGATAAGAACGCCGTGAGTGCAGCCTCGATTCCGCCGGACCGGACGCGGACCCGATTCGGCACCGTCTTCTCCGGAGGCTGGATTTTATGACCTCTCTTCTCACCTCAGTCATTCCACCTCTTTATTATGGTGCCATGTGGGATCAGCTGAGGTGACCCACTCTTTATTGAGGGTGTTGTACTGGCCTGCTGCGTGTTCACACCTTAATTTTTGGTTGAGTCCTGGTTTTGCGCCGGAAGGCCCTTAACAGACAGGTTTAGTTCCCTGGCACTGAAGGCAGCTGTAACACGTTTTTAAATGAAGTCACGACCAGAATGAGAGCCGTCACAGACGATGAGCTCAGAGAGACTCAAGAGTGAAAAACTGTCGGAGGAAATTACTGTTTTATAGAAGATCCGATTAGATTAGATTAGGACTCCGATGGGAGAAGCTTCTGGACCGTGAGGCGAGCCACGTCTTGAAGCGTTTTGATATATTTTCTGCTCGTGCTTCAGAGCTCAGCTTCGTTTTAAGTTCCCTCTGCTTCATTTGTCTCTGCAGTCTTTTTGGTGTTTCAGCGCCGGTCTCTGGACAGGCCGGGGTGTTTGTCTCTGTGTGAACTGTGTATTAATCACAGTCTGTCCTCCGTGCGGTGTTTGCTATTTGTCAGCAGAGATAAACGAAACCGCCTCAAGCTGTCTTAATGGTTGCACATTTAAATGATCCCGAGCTGTGCTCTTGGGGCTCTGAGGTTGTTTTTTTTTCTCTGGGTACAGTCCGTACAGTCGGCTTCAGGCCCTGATAAGAAGCAGCTGAACTGAGCTTGAGTGTTTCCTGCTGCAGGGCTCGCCGTCGCTCAGGAGGTCTCCATGTGGGCCTTTTCGCGGTGCTCGGGGAGAGCCGGCACAATGGAAAGAGCCGTGTGCAGTATTTAAAATCAACTGCGCCCCGCTCTGCAGCAGCTTAAGTTCTGGCAAAGCGCTGCGACACACGGCGTCATAGCACCGTGTCTTAATAACCAGATCACGTGGAGGTGTTAGAAAGTGAACAAACCCTCCTTGCTTTTCAAGCCCGGGGCGATTTAGGTTTTTTTTTTTCTTTTTATGGGTGAGGCTCAGGACCGGCTGGGAGACTTTCCAGATCTGTAAAAAAAAAAAAAAATCCTCCCACTTATATGGAGGCAGCAGTGTTCACTTTCATTACTGCACAGCTGTTCGCTGCGGACACGGGCGGCAGTGGTCGTTGATGATTTTTCTGTCGCCTCATGTTTTACACCACTTCACCACAGGTATAAAAAAAAGAAAATGAGATCATGTCATGAGTTTCTTTTTGTGTGCATTTTGTGCTGTTACTGTGGTTGCATTAGGGTTCTTAAATATTCCTTTATTACTGACTTTATGTTGTGAGATCTATATGTTTAGAGTGATACTGTACGTTTCTTGCAAAAACTCAAATGCAAAAGTCCAGACAGGCACAACAATGCACGCTGCCGGAGTCACAGGAGAGATCAATGCTCGCCGTAAACCAGTCCTCCCTCCACCCTGTTGTCTTTCAGATGGATTCTCACCTTTCGGAGCTTCAGCATTCGGCCGATTAATCGATTTTGTTCTGTTTGTTTTTGATCTTCGGTGAATGGCGGTGCGTGGGAGTCTGTTTGCTCGGACGGTATGAATCCTCGCTGCCTCACTGCGACTCACATTAACGAACCTCTGGATTGTTATGACTGGAACAGAAGTGATTCAGGGCCGAGGTGGGGGGATTCTGTTAGAGTGAGTAAATGTCATGTAGAGTCACCAGCTCCTTTGAAGAGATAGAGGTTTTTATTGGAAACACAATCAGCTGATAAAAGCTTTAAACCGCACTTTCAGACCCGCCTGGTTTGGCTCAGCTCTATTGAGCTGGTGATGGTGTTGATGTTTGTCAATCGGGGTCCTCAGAGGACGACTCCTCCCCCCCCCCTGACTTTGCCTCCTATTTACAGCTTTGAGTTAAATATGTCGACGACCGATAGATTGACTGTGATGAAATGTGGTGCGGACGTTCATGTTCCCCCCAGGATGAACCGTAAACTCTGCAGAGCTTCAACCTATGATGAAATAGAATCAGTTTATTTTGGTGCTGGATGAAGGTTGCAATACATTGTTGTAAACAAATTGTGTATATGGAGAGACACAGCTTCTTTTTCATTATTTTATCCATAAAACCTGTTGTTGAGAGACACAGTGACCTCTTCCCTCCACCTCTGTCACAGAGTGTGCAGCTCACTGGTGGGAGTGGACGGCTGGGAGGTGTTTCCTGCAACAAAAAAAAAGAAAAAACCTCAAGCCTGCATCTCCCTACATGTCCGTGGCACTCGTGTGTTCGGCGTGCAGCGGGTGTGGACGACCAGCGGCAGATCCGTAAGTGACTCTTTACTTTTGGCTTTCAGTTTGGTTACCTGGTTCAACCTCCAGGTCTCTGGGTTTCTTTCTTTTTCACCTTTTGAATCTGTGCACGCTCACACATGTGGTGGTTAATGTAAGAAAGGGCCGTGTTCTGTTCTGTGAGTGGTTTCAGGTCTAAAAACACTCTCTTTCAATAAGATGACACACATTTGTTCTTCTGTGCATGTAAATCTAGTTTTTATATTGACAGTGTTTTAATAATCGCCATCATTTTAAGAGTTAATAATATGCTGTGCATGCAAAATCTGCAAAGTCTCGACAGATGAAAAGTGAAAATACTGGAGTAAATGTATGAAGTCTTGCATAATGGCAAAAAAGAAAGTATTAAGTGCAGTACTTCATGTAAACATCTGAAATGAGAGACTGTAATTGGCCTTTCTGAGGCATGAAATGAGCATGAATGAATGTTTTCTGGTCGTGTTTGGTTCAGTCCTTTTCGAGGAGTGTTTTCTTCCCTCTCGTGCGGCACAGTGCAGTCAGTTAAAACACCCGGGCCGCTTCTTTACGATAAAGAGCGATGATGAGAGCGTTTGATGTCGCGCCTCCTCGTCCTGCGTCTGTTTGCGATCAGCCTGCACCGTCCTCCGTCCACAGGAGATATTATGCTACAATAATGTTAAACACGTGTGTTTTCTTCTTCTTCTTCAAACTCTGCTGAACGGTGCTTTTTCATGTCTGTGCCGTAAAGCTGTTTTTTTTTTTGTTTGTTTTGTTTTTTTTGCGTTACCTGTTGAGAGTGAAGTCAGAGCGACAGTGTGGAAGATCATCAGTGACAAAAGTGGAGGCAGATTCAAAGACTCAAAGAGTCAGAGTTTCGTTAACATTAGTTTGTAGTTTAGCTCCAGTTGTTCATTAAAATCGCCCTTTACAATATGTTTGTTCTCTTCACATCTTTAAACGGCGTCCGTACTTCATGCCCTCAGATTTGCAGCCATTGGAGACTTCAGAGACTGAATTCACTGTAACCCCCCCTCCACCACCACCACCCCCCACCCCCCACCCCCCAATCCCCTTCATCTGCAGCTCATCTGTTTCCTATTCTGCTCAACTGTTTCTTCACCCCAAAAAAACCCCAATGAAAAACACCAGCACATTGTTCTTTACATAACGTTCCTGCAGGGACCTAAGGAGTGATTTCATCTTCATGTTAGCCGCTCGGTGCCAGCGCTGATTTCCAGGGAGGGGCCGTGCGGAGGGGCCGTGCGTAGCCCGTGTTCACTGATTTGTGGCTACAATTTACAGACGTCCTGAACGCCTCTCGCGCAGGCTAATCTTCTCCTGTATCTTTGCCGCTGATTGATTACATGTACAGTTTCGCCTATTGCTCACTGAAGGTGTCACCCTTTAACTGGGCGACGTCTGCGTCGTGAGGTCATGCAGCCTGTCACCGCTGCGTCTCCGGGTCCACGTCTGTCTCTATCTACGGTCATTGTCCTCCTCTGTCTCTGTTTATGATCAGCCCTGCACTGCTACCGGGTTGTTCAGTGAGTCTGAGTCACGGAGGCGTCCCGACGGAGACAGCTCCGCTCCACATGGAGAAGACTCCATATACGTAGAAGGAGTCCTCTGTCTCTTCACAGTTCGTGGACGTGGTTTGGATGCGGCCGTTCCTGGCACAGCCGATGATGTGACGGCCAAAATATTACAAACAGAAGACAACGCAGTGAAGGCGGCGGTAGCGGCAAAATAAAGGTCATGACAGGGCACAGGCAACGGGAAACATAAAACTCACCGGTCGGTGCGTGCAGACGCACAAGTGAAGTGTATCCTCTGTGTTTAATCACAGATGGGGTCAAAGGTCGACACGCGAACCTTCATGCCCCCGTGCAGCGAAATCATTTTTCATCTGCGTGTGTGTTACAGTCGAGGGAGCGAAGCCTTTTTTGGTCAGAGTTTACATTTCTGAATGTACAGTCATGGGGGAGGGGGGAGTCAGCACAGACAGGAGCCAATCAGATGCCCAGATTAGGATCAGGACTGCGGAGGCTTCAGGATGCAGCCCCCCCCCACCTGTTTGATGGTTGACTATAAGATTGTCTCCTGGACAGTTGTGCTAAAATCACAGAGCGGCGTCTACACGATGCCCCGTCGTCCATATTTGGAAATGAAAGTCCACTCCTGTTTGTGACGGTGGTATCAGATTGGAGAACGGGCCGAGCAGGTGTGACGGCGTTTTTTTCTGTGGACTCTAAACTGCACTGACCAGATGTTGAGTCTGTTTGGTGGATCCGTGTAAACAACAGACCACACACACACACACACACACACACACACACTGACAGGCTCCGTTGCTGGTTCTGGTCGCCGTCCGGCCGATAACTGGTGGACTCCTTCCTGTTTATCGGGTCTCGTTGGGGAACTGTGTCTCAGAACAGGAACTCCTTTTGTATACACACGGTGCTGCCGGGTTAGCGCCAAAACATCGGGACGCACAACGCAAACACAGAATGACGACAATATATACAAAAAATATCTCTATATATCTGCATATCAGCTGTGTATGCAATACTGGAGGTGCTTCTTAGTACACAAGTTGTGTGTGTGTGTGTGTGTGTGTGTGCTGTGGTTATTGTGTACCATCGAGCAGTGACAATAGTAGCTGACGGAGTCAAAGTAGATGCAGTAGTTCTTATAGTAAGAGTACCATAACAGCAGTAGTATTGTCAAGTACCAGAATAGTAGCAGCAGTAATAGTGTTAACAGCAAATTAGTAACTGTGATAGTAGCAACAGTTTTAGTAGTAGTTGTGCTAGTAATATAGCAGTTATAGTACTAGTAAGAGTGAAGTGAGAACAGTTGTAGTAGTAGTATTACAGTTTCAGCAGTAGTGGTGCAGCCTGTCGAGCTCTGTGTGGTGAATAACATCTTTATTTTCTGATCCAGGATCAGTCTCTGAGCCTCCCGTCCTCCTGCTGAAGTACCTTTGAGCCAGACGCTGAACCTGCATCAGGTGAGACATTACCCCCCACCCCCAACACACACACACACACACACACACACACACACACACACACACAGCATCACTCACACCGGCTGACCACCACAGCTGCGAGGTCGCGAGCCCTCGGCCCGTGCAGTCGTAAACGTCTGACAGTTGTTTAGTTTCTCTCTTCAACCTCTGGAGCTTTCAGCAGCTGCTGCGTTGAACGACCGCCGCCACAAGTGCCTCTGAAACGCACAGTCAGCACTTCAATTCGTCCATTAATAGTCCCGTGTTTACCGAATGCGTGTTTTCACCGTGTTTTAAGCCGGCCTGCAGTGGGTCACGCTCTTCTGCGATGAGAAGCCGGCGATGGATCCCGTTTGTAGCTCGATGCTGCTCGGATTAGCGGGGGGTGCTGGGGGGGGCTGCTTTCTTCTTCTGGGGAAATCATTGTTGAGTAAATTTCCCTGCAGGTACTCGCTTCGACATTCCTTCGCTTTTGTGGGAAATTAGAACAGAGGAGGGAAAACAAACAGAGAAGCGGCGCCATTAAAAGTCAGAATGCCATCAGAGGGACAGGCATGTCAAATAGAAAAAATAATGCGGAGACAGGTCGGGGTCAGACAACACATAAAAATAACAAAGATAAGTTTCTCATCGTGAGACTCCTTCACACTCTACGATAGCGCGGCCCCTATCTGCCGACTTGGCAGCCAATAAATACACAAGCGACTGGGAAAACCCTTTGACGTACAGTACGATTCACTGCGATCGGGATAAATCCTCCGGCTTGTCTGGATAACCACTGCTTTTATTGCCTGTCATGATCTTTGATATCTGGAGTGGTAATGGAGGTTTTTTTTTTTTATGAAAGCTGTTATTATTCTTTGGCTTATACAACCAAGCTCTTAAATTTTGAATAGTTGGCAGCTGTGAGCTCGGCTTCCTCCTCATTTATTTATTTTATGTATTTTTATTCCAAAATAAAGCCAGTTTTTAGGCCTTTAAGGAAAGTTAAAAAAAAATACGGAGGTTTATCGTCATTTCAAATGTGAGGAACATGAAAGATGTGAAATTATGTAGCACGGTCCGCTAACAGCTGCTAAGAAAGACAAGAAACAGCAGATCAGAAGCAGTAATGAAACAACAGGACGATAGAAAATGCAAAACTTTACGGTGAACGTTTTCACTGAATCCTAAAAATATTCCCGCTGCCGTGATGGAGGATCCTCCTGAAGTGATGGATCAGGCCAAGCAGTGGCGGGCTGATGGTTTTTTTATTAACCGCTGCGGCGGCTGGACGGACGACATGAGGTCATCACCCCGCGCCGTGTCCGCGGGGCGTCCCATATGAGCTCGGCCCTCGTGGCATTGACAGCAGACCGTCATTAATCTCTGCTTGTTTTGTGTGGGCGGCCGACGGGATGAGATTTTTCCCCGAAACCCCAGAGGTGCTCACTGTGAACTCCAAAAAAACCACAGTTGTTTTGAATTAGCGTGGACTTGGCTCGTTTTCTTCTTCTTCTTAAAGTCCGAAAGGGACGATCATGCTAACGAGAGGACGCTCTGGAGACACGAGCTGATAACCGCTCCGTCTCCATCTTAAAACCACCACGAGCGTGGTTAAAAGCAACGTTAACTAGACGTTTCTTAATGAGACGTGCCTGCCAGACACTTGATGGTCTTCATGTGGTCTGGCAGCCATCTTGGCAGTCATCACCGAACAGCTGTGAACAGCTGGTCGTGCCTCGAAACTTAACGACTTCTCCCGTCTCGTCAGGATTTAAACACACGGAGTTAATCATTTATCTGGTCCTGACCGTAAGGCGATCGCTAGCCAATCAGTGCCTGGTGACGAACCGTTGCCGCCTGCGGGATTAGCGCGTCGGCCGTCGTATCCAACGATTAGTCGCGATTAGTCACGTTGGGTTTAATATCAATGCATTTCCTGAATGAGGCTGTGAGGAGAATAAAAGCAGATTATGTACGGAGGGGAAGGACGACAAATTACTGTAAAATATTTCAGAGCCCCGTTTAGCAGCGATGCCACTCCAGGTCGTTCCTGGTGGTCGGAATATTTGTTTTAGATCCAAACCCTCCATCCAGGTGACGCACATCCAGTTATAAGTGGTGTGGCCTGGACCCTGGGCCGAGTCTGGGTATAGAGTTTCATTATTTTCCTCAAGTTGATATGCTCCAGTTATCACTTTGCTCCCATTCGTCCTCGACTCCCTCACGCGCACCCTTTTTCGATGCCGCGCTGGTTTCGGCTCCTCCTTCGCACTCGGCTGGCTTCGACGAGACGGGACGTTTCTGCATTTATCATAATCAATTAAATCCATTTTTGAGGCCTCGAACCTCTCACGCAACCCCTCGGTTTCTCCCGTCGGGAGGCTGTGGCTGCTTTCTGTCAGCGAGCGAGCTCCATACATTGAAATAACAAATTCCTGGGTTTGGATTAGTCGGAGCACAAACATCTGCTTTTCAAACACTGCGACGCTAAATCACATTGTGTTTGGTAATGTAAAGCCGGCGAGGGCCCAAGGGGAGAGGGGGGCCTGGGTGTCCTTGGCGTTTGACAGGAGCTTTACAGCATGAAGCTGAGGCTTGGGGGGGGGGTGAAAGCTGTGTATATTTTCCAGCACATGTTAGTGTTTGAATGTACAGTGGACTGATTGTAGTTCCTGCACTCTGGTTGACCTGCTTCTTTGAAGACGCATCCATGTGAGCGATACCATGAACAACCCACCGTCCTGTTACTGGACTACATCTCGTCATTGAAGGGGGGGGGGCTTTTTTTTCTTTTCTTTTCCTTTGCAAGCCACATCAGAGACAAAACGGGCCCAAAAGAACCGGGCCACTTAGTTTCCCACCCCTGTGTTACCAGCGGGAATTAACAGGCGATCAACCTTCGCTCTGCTGGTTTCAGACCTGTTGCAAAACCCCCTAATAGTTTCCTCTTGGAAACGAGCTCTTTGTCGCAGCTTTGATCAGTTTTGATCACCTGATGTCACGGGTGGGGTCGCTGACAGCGTGCTCCAAACACTTCGCCTCTCCGTCGGCGGCCCTCGGACGTGACGGGGGAGGGTCGAGAGCGCGCGACTCCGCTCGAACATGTGCTCTCAAGATGTGGCTCCAGCTGTCAGGGTCGGAGTAATCTCAGCCTCGCTCCTAATTGGGGCACTGGCCGAGCCTCCGGCGTGGGTGGGATTTCAATCTGTGAAGAAATGACATCTGAGGACATATTCTTGGAGAACAGCTCCGGTGCCATTTACTCTCACCAAACATGAGCACAGCCATGCGCCTTTCAGAGGCTGGATCCACTTAAATATAGTGATTCCCAACTCTTTTGGCCTGGGAATTCTTTTTCACTGTGCACACTTTTTGTCCATAAATCTGTTTTCTTGTTCCCCTTGTAATGTCGGACATTTATCGAGCAGGATAAATGTGCTGTGATTTATTGCTCCGGGGATTAGGTCTGGGGCCTTGGACGTGTTTTATCAAATCTGAATCGAGGTTCTCAACGTCTGTCCAAACAAAAGCGTAGTTTGTGAAACGGCGGCGCATTGGAGAGCAAAACCCCCCAAACTCCTGCGGTTGAGTTCTGTCCGTGGCGGTAACGAGCCGGCGTGATCTCAGCAGACGGGCCAACGTGAGCCGTTAATGTAACGACTGGTTAATTGAGGCCTCGCTGGAACGCAACGCCCTGTTTATCAGACCCCATGCTGGGACCGACCTGGACCCGCTACAGACAGACATGTCTGTTTTGAACACTCCACCATCAATTTAATGGAAGATGACTTTACCACCCCCTCCTCCCCCGGCTACACCACCACCACCACCACCACCACATGCAGCGTGACAATGAGGCCCTGTGTGGACACGGCATGTGAGGCATGCATGAGCCACATGTTCATCATTTAAACCGACAATAAGGAAAGTGGTTTGTTTCCCTTTTTATGAAGCGTTCTCTCATGTCCTCCCTCTGCTTTGAGAACGTCCCCCGACATATTTGGGTTCCCTCTGAGCAGCTTTTGTATCCCCTCTGCTGTTGAGTTGACTTTGCTCATTGCTTTGGATCATTCTCTTGCAGACGCACCCGCTGCCCCATTCATTTTCAGACAGTTAACACAGCCGCAACTTGATTAAGTGTATGAAAAATCCACTTCCCGTTCTTTATCAGAGAGATTAAGACAGAAAATGGAACGCTCGGCCCCGTGACTCAAGTGCAGATGTCAGGTGTGCGACCCCTTCTCCTGGAAACCATGTTGAAATAAGAAAGAAATGCTTATGTTTTGGGAATTGTTGCCAAGAGCTTGTTCACAGGTTTTTGATAATGTAAACACCTTCTGTACGAATCAAAATCCAGATCCTTCTCTCTCTCGCTCTCTGGTCCCACCCAAGATGTTCGGTCAACTGCAGAGATGATAAACCACGAGTGTTGTGGATGTTGGCCTTATTTAATGTGGTCGCTTTACAAGAAAACGCAGAATACACGTAACTTGGTTGAGATCTGTGGGATTCGTGTTGGATGCGGATCTGGTGCACGCAGATCGTTTCATCCTGGAAGCACTGGAGCATTAATTGTTTCCAACTTCGGTTTCCCCTGTTTTCTCCGTCCTCGGCTCAGGTTTGCTCAAACATCTGTGCTCTTGTGTGGCCTGACGTTGGTCACGGGGCGACCTCGACCCAGAAAGCACTCAGGACAAATGTCTGTGAAGTGAAGGATTCGATGGATTTAGGTGAGAGAAGTGAAATCTTTTTTAACATCAAACTTTCCGTCTGTGCGACTGGACCGGAAACTCCGAATAAATAAACTGGGTCGACCCGTGTAAATAGACCTGCATGCGTAAACAATGCGGGGCCCCTCCTCTCCATCAGCACCCCGCTATGATTAACTTCATGTGCTTAGCGTTAGAACGACCCCCCCGCACACACACACACACACACTCGTGGGGCCCCAGCTATTTTGCAGATGACTAAACACAGATTTTAAACATGTTTGTCGTTTTGACTCCCCCACTCCCCGCCTTTCGAAGGAGCGAGGGCCATTTGGAGGAATCGCCCCTGTAACACGTACCTTGGAAACCAATCACAGCTGATTGCTGAACCGGCAGGAACCCGGTCTGAGACCAGTTGGACTTTTCATCAGTCTGGTCGCAGGATTGTGTTTCAGTCGAGTGACGACAGGTAGTGAGTCACGGTCATCATGACACTCGGCGAAGTTTCTGTGTGCTGGCAGGAAAGAGGATGAGGAGCGGGAAAAGGTTCAGGGCAGAGGAGGAGTTGAAACTGAGAAAAATTACGTTTTTTTTTTTTTTAGAGGTTTTGATTGGCTGGCTGCTGCTGATGCGTTTGACTTGAGGGTAGCAGGCAGGTGATGAGATGGCGCCTGGCCTCAGTTCGCCACCTCACCATCTCCACGGCGATTCGCACGTGTTTCCGTCCACGCGGCGTTCGCCTCCAAACGGGTCAGCGAGCGCAGCGAGCGGCGTCACGCAGCCACGTCCCGTGACATCTCCAACGGCTGCCGGTGCATCTGACTCGCAATGTGGCCAGACAGTGTCTGCGGATCGCAGGAAATGGCAGCGTCGGGCCGTAAACGGGGCCAGATGGGGCACATCGGCAGAAATGGTTTGAATTTGTTTGGCTGCTGCAGAGGAAGAAGAAGAAGAAGAGGCGGGAGTTTGATGTAGTGAGTGAGTTTGATGGAGTTTGGCTCGATGACCGTGTGAGCTGCAGAAACTCTGACACGGACCGGCCGCGGGTGAATTGATAAGTGTGATTAGCAGAAGGAGGCGGAGTCTGTGGGCGGAGTCTTTTAATGCAGACGTATTCTTTCCTTAATGGGTTTTGCAAACTTGCAAACCCACGCAGAAATCTCATTTCACTTCCTCTGTCATTAGTCTCGATGGAACATTATGTCTTTAATCAACATTAATAGTGTGGTTCCTTTTTTCAGTCTCATAGTTGGTTTACTGGAAAGTACATTCAGTGTGTAGGAATACAGTATACTATGTGTTCCTACCAAGTAGATCTTCTTTTGGTCTCAGAACAACGGTTAATACTGATCTGACATCAGCCAATCAGGCGCCTCAGCAGATGAATTATGACTCGTTGAGGACTCGTGACTTGGGGTTTCATAGGTAAGACTTGAGAGTTTCTGTTGACATTTGAATCTCTTATTTTGGATCATATATATGTTTGCCGTTGGCTTGTTACGCTGCGGTGCTTTGTTGTTGCTGGTGGGCGACTCCTCTCGACTGCCAGGTCGTCCGCCTCCGTATTACATCTCAATTAGAAATCTCCTCGCTTCCTTGGTAAAAAGATCTGGCACAAGTGTTAAACCAGATGGGAAAACTTGCGGTTCAGGACCTGAGGAGACAGGATTCTCTCAGCGTCCAGGTCTTGTGAGATGTGGGAATGTTTTTTCCTTTATTCAGTAACGGAGTGGAGCTGGACTCACACGTACTGTAGTTTCACGGCGCTGCGTCCAAGTTTCCAGGGAATCCTGGCAGGTCCCGTCTGGACATGGAGAGAGGCTCCGCCCGGCGCTTCTCGACTGGGACGAGCTGTCAGTTCCCTGACTTACGTTCTTGTTCTGCGGCAGCAGATGGACACGGAGCCGACGGCCTGACATCACAACGGTCAGCTCGTCCAAACCTCTTGGTCTCGATGTGAAGGCTGAAGTGTGCAGAGCGGTGTCTGGTCCCAGTTGAGATGTCCTTTTTCTGGAACTTATGCTTTTTATAAAAGATAATTCAGAGTCAGTGAAAGCTCTACTTGTTCCATCCGCACACTGCTGCTGCCATGTCATGAACGGCGAACAACTGAACATGCTGCAGCTCATCGCTGCCCGCGTTCACGTCCCGAAGACGCCGGATGATCAGCGACTCTTAATTGCCTGTAGGTGTGCCACTGTGGTATTTAATTAAATGGAGGGAGGGACTCCTCACTCCTTCTACCTCAGCGACCACGGCGGGAGGCTGCCTGTGATAGCCTGACAGACCTGTCATTCAGTCAGCGTCATCACAGCACGATGAGACGATGTGCGTGACAGTCGCTTTTCCGTGTTAGCACAGCCGTTGTCCAGCTGTCGCCGACCCCTGATCTTAATCGCGAGGAGAGACATCTGAGGAAATGAACTGGTCCAGGTGCAGATGTGGAAACAGCTGTCTACAGTTGTACGACGTGAAATACAATATAATGTTTAATATCTTCAGCTCATCAGGTTGAAGGTGATTGAAGCCAAATATATCACAAAAAATACCCAAAAAACATCCCAGAGGGCCGTACATAGATGATGCAAGTCGTCCTCTTCTCTCTCCCTTGAACCTTCGTCGACTCCGAGGAAGTTAAACCGCCGTAACTCTTCCCACATCTGCGAGGACGCATAAACGTGGTCATCAGAAGGTGTGCGTCCATGTTCCTCCAGGTCCTGGGCTAGAAAATAGTAAAATAAGTCAAACTCTCGACAGCATAGCGGGCTTTTCTTTTTTTTCTTGTTGTGTTGGTGACAGCTTTACAGTCATGAGGCTCATGATTTACTTCCCCCCCCTTTTCCCATAACACGGAGCCGGATTGGCGACGCAGCAGCGCTCAGCTCGTGATTTATTTGGCGTAATTTGGCTTATATCACTCGGAGGAAACGGGTTTGTGGCAGCGAGCGAGGACACAATTTCACATGATTACGCTAACAACTGCAGAAGACGCCCACTTTTACCCCCCCCCCCACCACCACCACCACCACCAAGATCAGGATCAGGATGAGGACTGCCAACTTCAAGGGGGGTTGTGGTTACAGGTGGGATGGGGGAGATGGTGGTTTTCCTCCACAGCTACCCTGCCTGTCTCATCTAAGTGACCAACCACAGTTTGTTTACCTACCAGAATTAATTGCATTTATGATGCACCACTGGTGTGAATGTTAAATACTTGACAGTGTTCCCAATCTTAATAACAGCTTACACTGGACCACTAATAGATTTGTCAAAACAGAAAGAAGTGACTTCTTCCGGCTGTTTGCCAGACGCGCCCGTGAACCGTTTGTAATTCGACACGCACATTGAGGGTTTCGGATACACTCCTCTTTTAATGATCAGATGGTTGCGTTTAACTTGTTTGCCGTGCAGCCCCTCACACACACACCCCCAGCGCTCCAGACGTTTTTGGTTTATTTTAATTCTCTGGGAGAAAAAAAAACAACAACAACAAAGAAACAAACGTTTTGAAGTCCGGTGATTCAAGGTCGCGGTGGGCGTGGCCTGTTTTCATGTCTGCAACACAACTCCCCCGGGCCCCCCCGCCGTGTCCGTGAGGGCCCTCCAGATGGGAAACAGATCACGGTTCTCTGTATTTATGGCCACCTTTTGTCTTCACAGGAAGACAGAGAACCCTGAGAACCGGCATGGAGGGGGGGCGGGGTCTTCTCCTCAGCCTCATCTTGGTGGCGTGTTTCTATGGCAACGCAGCTGAGAAGACAGGTGGGTGTGATTGCGCGGCCGCGGTTCGAAACTTCCCGCGCAGCAGCGCATCGAGGGGGTCTCACATGCGGCGGCGTTACCTCGGCGAAAGCAGTTTTTTTTACAGAAAAGCATGAAATGTCACACACGCCATGTGTGGTGAGTTTGGATGTTTAGCGTCATCGTAAACGCGTACAATTACTAACCCTGCACAGGAATGTGTTTTCTGCTCAGCACATGGATGTGATGCATGAACTGCTACACAACTGGGTTTCATTACCAAGCGCCTGAATCCCCCCCCAAAAAAAGAATTAAAAAAACCCTTGATAGTTCCCTTATTTTATTTTAAACAGCCTCTCAAAACTTTACTTATGTCCTGGAATGTTGGGGGGTGGGTTAAAGGGATGTTCCCCTGAAACATGGATATTTTTGAGCATCGCCGTCTGAAGCTGCTGTGCTGCGTTTCTCCATCACAGCTGTGCTCAGCTTGGATTCCAGTGTTGAACCAGAGTAATGGCATAAAAATGTACCAAAAAGTCTGTATAAGCTTCTGGAAAACACAAATCCATTTGTTCGCTATCCATCTGTTTATTCCAACCCGTTTGCCAGACATAAAACCCTTACACAATTTAATTTTTTTTTATTTATTTATTTTTTCTTGTTATATCTGGCAACTACTGAACAGTTGAGAACAACTGTCACTTGATTAATTGTTGCGCAGAATCATCCAAACCCGAACGGCCCATCGCTCCCTCGGCAGCTGTAGCCAGCTTGTAGCTTCCTGTGTAAACTCAGAATAACGGCCAAACTGGGGGTTTTTCAGAACCAAACCTGTTTGAACTTGTCAGCATGTAGGGTGAGGAAAACATCTACTTCAGGACTGTGAAGGTGAAATAACTGTGTGTCCATGAAAGATGAGGCGTTGAATTGGATCTTCTGTTCGTTCCGTCACCCACGTCTGAAGGACGCAAACGCCGGCTGCGAGTGTTTCTTTTTTCATTTTCCTCGCGTTTATGCATACAACGGTCCACTTGAAGGTAGGTGCTTTTGACGCTGACCCCTTCTCCTGTCCACAAACTGTCCACGAACTTTCCACAACCTGAAAGCCAGCTGCACATTTTTGTGGCTTGCACACACAAGCGACACCCCCTTCACTCCTGTCACGCTTTTTCACCTCTGGCTGGCACGCTCTCTCAGCACCCTGTGACCTCTTATCTCCAAAACCTCTCCATGACCTGACAACCTCCCCCTTCAGTCTGCACGCAAGAGGCCATAGCCGACATCGTCTTCATGGTCGACGGGTCGTGGAGCATCGGCAGCCTCAACTTTGAGCAGATCCGCCTGTTTCTGTCCACCCTGGTCGACAGCCTCGACGTCGGGCCCGACCATGTCCGCATCGGCCTGGTCCAGTACAGCACCAGTCCGCGCACCGAGTTCCTGCTCAACACCTTTCAGGACAAGGAGGGGGTACTCCAGTACATCAGCAAGTTGCCTTACCTGGGGGGCGGCACCCATACGGGGCTGGGCTTGGACTTCATGCTGAACGAGCACTTTGTGGAGGCGGCCGGGAGCCGGATGGACCAGAGGGTGCCGCAGATCGCCGTGGTGATCACCGATGGTAAATCGCAAGACAACGTAGAGCCCCACGCCCAGGAGCTGAAGAAAAAGGGAATAGTTTTGTACGCCATCGGAATCAAGGAGGCGGACGAAGAGCAGCTGAAGGAGATCGCCAACGAGCCGCACAGCCAGCACGTCTACAGCGTGTCTGATTTCGCAGCTCTGCAGGGAATCTCTCAGAGCATCCTCCAGACGCTCTGCACAACCGTGGAGGAAGCCAAACGACAGCTCCTGCAGCTGTCTAAAGGTAAAAACGTGTCGTACCGCACAGCTGCTGGAGCTATCGTTCATACGGAAGCCACGGTACTAGTCGTCCAAAGTATTTTTCTTTTTACATCCCCACCATCAAGGACATTTTTGAAACTTGTATGTATTCGGGCTTGATAATATAGAGAGGATGAAGTATACAGTTGTCGTTGCTCTAAGTACTGACTCACTTCTCCCTCCTGTCCAGAATGCGCCATAGCCACTGTGGCCGACATTGTCTTCCTTGTCGATGGCTCCTCCAGCATCGGCATCGCCAGCTTCCAGGAGGGTCAGCGGTTTCTGCAGAACATCGTCGCAGGCCTCGACATCGGCCCCGACAAAGTGCGGGTCGGCTTGGCACAGTACAGTGACGAACCTTACCAGGAGTTCCTGCTGAAGGACCACATGGACAAGCAGTCCCTAATGGCTGCGATTAACTCGTTTCCTTACCGCACGGGAGGCACGCAGACGGGCAAGGCCATCGACTTCCTCCTGAAGAAGTACTTCACGGAGGAGGCCGGGAGCCGAGCCAACCAACGAGTGCCTCAGGTCGCCGTGATCATCACGGACGGTGACTCCGCGGACGACGTTACGGCCCCTGCCCAGCGCCTGAGGCAGCACGGGGTCATCGTGTTCACCATCGGGGTGGGACAAGCCGACCGCACCGAGCTCCAGTCCATCGCCAGCCGGCCTCCTGAGCACTTCGTCCTCACCACTGACAGCTACCAGGCTCTGGAGAGGCTGACGGAAGGTCTGCTGCAAACGGTTTGTAAGTCCATGGAGGATCAGAGACAAGGTAAGACAAGGGAATCGAGGAAAACATCCCAAACATATGTTTGTAGAAATGTGGAAAAAATCGGAAATCCTTGTGAATGTCTCCACAAGAGACTCATTTGAAACAGCGGAACTTTTTACTGTTTCTTTAATTGGTTTGTTTTCTTTCAGCATTGGCCGAAAAGTTTGCAGACATCTTCTTCCTGTTGGACAGTGGCATGACCTCCGGAGAGTTCCAGCAGATCAGGAGCATCCTCGTCCGGCTCGTCAATCAACTGAACGTAGGAGCGTCCGCCCACCGTTTCGGCTTGGCTCAGTATGGGCAAACCACCAAGGAGGAGTTTCTCTTCAACACCTTCCAAACCAAAGAGGACACCTTGAACACCGTCAAGCGACTCCGCCAACGCCGGCTGCAGGCCAACGAGCCCCGCAACCTGGGCGCCGCGCTGAACGCCACCCACCGCTTCTTCACCAGTGAGGCAGGAAGCAGGGCAGACCAAGGCTACCGACAGTATCTGGTCGTTCTCAGCGGAAAAGACTCAGACGATTCTGTGCATAAGCCGGCACGTCTAATCAAATCAGAGGGCGTCACCGTGGTGGGAATGAGCCTCGGCGCGTCAATGAATGAAATGCGTCTCATAGCCACAGCACCGTACGTGTACCACACTATCAGCAACGCTGTACCCACGCTGAAGGCTGTTTTTGAGAAAGAGCAAGAAGATATCACTCTCACTGGAGGTGAGTGGCTTTTTAATTATTCTTTCATCATTAAAATCCATCTCATTTTCTGGTGGTGCTTGTTAGTTCAGTGACGTTTGCCATTGGGAGAGTCTCAGATATGTGAGCTAGTCTTTCCTTCATCTTGAAAGGTGCCGCATCATTAAAACCTGTTGCCGGTCTTAGTGTCGTGGCCGATCGCTGCACGATCGCTTTATGATTCTATACTCTCCCCCCACAGATTGCAAAGCAGCCAAACTGGCAGACATCGTGTTCATTGTCGATGAGTCAGGAAGCATCGGAACCCCCAACTTCAAGCTGGTGCGCACTTTCCTGCACTCGGTCGTGAACGGCCTGGAAGTCGGTCCAAACAAAGTGCGAGTTGGCATGGTGCTGTACAACGAAAGGGCCACGGCACAGGTCTACCTCGACTCCTTTAGCGACAAGAAAGAGCTGCTGAACTTCATCAAAATCCTGCCTTACCACGGGGGTGGCACGAATACCGGAAATGCCCTGAAATTCGCCATGGAGAACGTCTTTGTCAAGGAGAGGGGAAGCAGGAAAGAGAAGGGCGTGCAGCAGGTGGCGGTGGTGATCACAGATGGCGACTCCCAGGACGACGTGGAAAAAGCGGCAGCTGACCTCCGTCGGTCCGGAGTCACCATTTACTCCATAGGAGTCAAGGATGCCAAAGAGGAGGAGCTGGTGGACATGGCGTCTTATCCCCCCCACAAGCACGTGTTCATTGTGGACAGTTTTGTCAAACTGAAGTCCGTGGAGCAGAGCCTGCAGAAAATTGTTTGCAGTAACATCCTGCGCCAGGCTGTCTCGATCAAAACAAGAAGAACTGGCATCAAAGAAGGTCTGAAGCTGTGTTTTTTTGTTTTTGTTGAAATAAGGTTTTCAGTAACAATCCAACAGATGCTTTGGGAAAAGAACAACACATAATGTTTTTGCTTTTCCTTTCCAGGCTGCTTACAAACGGATGAAGCAGATATCTTCTTCCTGATTGATCACTCAGGAAGTATTTACCCCTCAGACTTCCAAGACATGAAGAAGTTCATCATTGAGTTCCTTCACACCTTCCGTATCGGGCCGCAACATGTCCGCGTGGGGGTCGCAAAATACGCTGACACGCCAAACTTGGAATTCGACCTGACGACCTACTCAGATGTAAAGATGCTAGAGAAAGCTGTGGAGGAGATCAAACAAATAGGGGGCGGGACGGAGACGGGAAGAGCACTGGAATTCATGAGCCCGCAGTTCGACAGAGCGATGGTCACACGCGGGCACAAAGTCCCAGAGTACCTGGTGGTCATCACCGATGGGAAATCCTCCGACGACGTCATGGCTCCCGCGGTGAAACTCAGGGCGCAGGGCGTCATCGTCTACGCCATCGGGGTGAAGAAGGCAGACCAAGAGGAGCTGCTGGAGATCGCCGGCGACCAGAAGAGGACCTTCTTCGTCAATAATTTCGATGCCCTCAAGCCCATCAAGGACGACATCATCACAGACATCTGTTCCAAAGATGGTAAGGAAGTACGGGCCAGACTGGGGCTTCAAACGCACGTCTTTCTGTACGTGGCAGTTAAGAGCAACACACAGCGGCAGCGTCTGATGTGCATCGAAAACAGCTGCACAAACTTCTCTTTGGGAGCTCTGTGCTTTTATTGGACGGCCGATAGTCGAGAGAGACGACAGGAAATTATGGCAGCAAGATGGAGAGTGACATGCAAGTGAGGTCTCCAGCTGGATGTGAACGCTAGAAGCTGGCAGTTCATGGTCACTGGAGATCGTCCGCTGTAAAAAAAACAAAACAAAACGTGTATTGTTGGCGCCTGGACACGTCTTCACAGACGGACTGTCCTTCGTCCGAGAACTGATGCACATCAGGGCTCCAGGAAATCAGTAAATTTTCCTTACATTTGTTTCCCAGATTGGCTTTAAATCTGTTCGCACCTCCTCCATCTTTGTGGTGCATTCAGGGGCTCAAATAAGAGTCAGAATGACATTGAGCTTGTAAAGTGATGTCCACAAATCAGCGTGTAATTCAACATTTGTAAACCCGAAGTGTAAATCTGCAAAATGAGAAAAGGTTCCTGCATGTGTAGAGAAGATTTGTTTCGATTTTCCTAGACAAGACAGGGTTGAAATTTGTACTTCAGTATCAGACACAGTGTGGGAACTTCTGTCCTGTCTCTGCATCTGCACACACACATTCACAGATTCCAAGCTCAAAATATTATTAATCTTAATTTGAGCCCGGACGTGTTCCGTGGCATCAGTTGCATCGACCGGAAATTAAATGATGCAGTTGTTGTGTGTTGCACTTTACTGACCGCTGAAAGACTTCTGCTGTTATAGATCCATTTTCTTCTGTTGAGCCCTTGAATGTGTTACGAAGAGCCCCAAGACAAGGTAAGTGGCGAAGAATGAGAATGGTGCGTTAACATGTGCGTGTCGCTGTGTCCACAGCTTGCAAAGACATACCAGGCGACCTCATCTTTTTGATCGACAGCTCTGGGAGCATCTATCCCCAGGACTATCAGAAAATGAAAGAATTCATGAAGTCCGTCATTCAGAAGTCCGTCATCGGGCAAAACGAGGTGCACGTCGGTGTCATGCAGTTCAGCACCTCCCAACAGATGGAGTTCCAGCTCAACCAGCACCACAGCAAACAAGCATTGTCCCAAGCCATCGATGCCATGGTGCAGGTCGGCGGAGGCACGCACACGGGTGCAGCCATCACAGACGTGATGAAGTATTTTGATGCGTCCAAAGGAGGTCGTCCCGACCTGAGGCAGAGGCTGGTGGTGATCACGGACGGCGAGTCCCAGGACGAGGTCAAAGGCCCCGCTGAGGCTCTGAGAGCCAGAGGTGTGTCCGTCTATGCCATCGGAGTCGTGGACGCCAACACCACCCAGCTGCTGGAGATCAGCGGATCACCGGACCGGATGTATTCCGAGAGGGACTTTGACGCTCTGAAGGACTTGGAGAACCAGGTGGCCCTGGAGCTCTGTGATCCCGAGAGAGGTGAGATCAGACTAGGGCAACCGGAGAACACAGTGTGCACTCCTGAGTACAGAGGCTATATTTTTATTTCTTAAGCTGCCTTTTAAAAAAAATATAACAAAACGTAATTTGTTGGGAAGTTAAGGTTCAAACGTAGCACAGGCCAAAAAGTCCACTACCCAGCCTCATCGTGGATTGATTGGTTAGTGGTTAGTTAGCTACAACTTGTGAACTTGTAAACAGCCATGGATTGATGTTTCTGGAAGATGGTACGATGGTACAATACGTACATGTAGAAATTTTTTTTCTTCAGTTACTGAGTGTATATATACTGTACCCTTCCCTTTTTATTTCCAACCAGACTGTAAGAAGACGGAAAAAGCTGATATCATTTTCTTGGTGGACGGCTCCACAAGCATTACCCTGCCCAAGTTTAGAAGCATGCAGAAGTTCATGGAGGCGATGGTGAACCAAACCACGGTTGGAAAAAACCTGACTCGTTTTGGGGTCATCCTCTACTCCACCAATCCCAACTCGATTTTCACTCTGAAAAAGTACGGCTCCAAACAAGAGGTTCTCCAAGCGATAAAGGCGCTGAAGTCCCCTTACGGAGACACCTACACCGGCAGGGCCTTGGCTTACTCCTTGCAGTTCTTTGACGCCCAAAATGGTGGCCGGGCGGTGCTCCAGGTGCCTCAGATCCTCATGGTGATCACCGACGGTGACGCCACCGACCGGAACAGTCTGGTTGCGCCGTCCGAGGCGCTGCGTAACCAAGGGATCAGCGTCTTCAGCATCGGAGTGGAGGGAGCCAACAAGACCCAGCTGGAGATCATGGCTGGTTATGAGAAGTCCAGGGTCTTCTACGTGGACAACTTCGATGCTCTGGAAACTCTGCACAAGAACATTTCTGAAGTCCTCTGCAATTCCACCAAGCCAGGTAAGAGGCGGGGCGTCGTAGCACCTCGGTCCACGGTAGGTCAGCGCCTTCAAAGCCACGTGGAAACAACATTATGTCTTCCAACTTCACTTTGTCTCTTACCCTACATGTTGAGAAGTGCAACAGCTGCTTCACAACAACTCAGAAATAGAGCTAAATGATAAACTTGTGTGAAGTGGAAATTAGTTGATCTAACTTTGATCTTGACAGGTCAACAGAAGCAACATGGAGTGAGCCTTTATCTGCTTTAAATCTCAACAGCTGCCCAGAGTAAATTCAAGTGGACCTGAAGGATGCCCAGTTGCACCCCACAGACTCGTGTGTTGATAATGTGTGCAACGTTTCTCTTTGCTTTTTTCTTTTGCAGTTTGCGAAAAACAGAAAGCCGACCTGGTCTTCCTGATCGATCAGTCCGGTAGCATCGATTCACAGGATTACATCGTCATGAAGAAGTTCACCACCGATTTGGTGAACAGCTTCAAAGTCGGTGATGAGTTGGTGCGTGTTGGGCTGGCCCAGTTCAGCAGCACCTTTCAGGATGAGTTTTACCTCAACCGGTTCCAGACCAACCTAGACGTGAACAAGCACATCTTGGGCATGCAGCAGCTCGGCGGAGGAACCAAGATCGGACTGGCCCTGGATTCCATGCGGGAATATTTCGAGGCGTCGAAGGGCAGCCGTCGATCTGCCGGGATCTCCCAGAACCTGGTGTTGATCACAGACGGCGAATCGCAGGATGACGTGGAGGATGCGGCCGACCGACTCAGGGCTCTGGGGATAGAGATCTTTGCCATTGGCATTGGAGACGTCCATGATCTGGAGCTCCTGCAGATCACTGGCACCCCGGAGAGGTTGTTTACCGTGCAGAATTTCGGTAGCTTGGAAAAGATCAAGCAAAAGGTGGTTGACACCATTTGCAAGTCCAAACCCCCAGAATATCCCAGTAGTGAGTTTAAAAGTATGCTTTGTCTCTTTGTCTTCCTGCCTCCTTGTCCTCCTGATTCGTTTCAGCACATTTCCTCCATTTGTGTGTCAGCCAGAAGCCTAAGACACGTTTCCTTTTGCTGCAGGTTGCAGCATTGATATCGCCATTGGGTTTGATATTTCTCAAAAAACCGGAACACCCGGCGAGACGCTGGTCAGCAGCCACAGTAAGCTCCGGACCTTCCTGCCGGAGATCGCCCGTTACATCTCCTCGGTGCAAGGACTGTGCTGTGTCGGCCCCGAGCCCATCAAGACCAACATCGCCTACCGGGTGGTGAAAAGCGATGGGCGCCCCTGTATGACTTTAACTTTGAGGGGTACAATAAGGATGTGTTGCAGAAGGTCATGACCCTGAATTTGGCCGAACCCACTTACTTCAACACCGCCCTTCTAAAATCCTTCGGGGACAAGTTCACGACCCAGTCCAAAGCTGGCGTGAAGGTGAGTTCGGGGACATAGCACATGAGTTCCACACTGTCGCTTTATTTTGAAGGTTGTTTCTGCCGTTTCTTCACACAGTAAACTGCAAATCTTTGAAGTGAAAAGACCTGAGCGGCTCAGCCAACCATGTTTTGAAACACTAAATATTTGTTACAGAGTCTAGGATGTCAGGAAAATGACTCTTAATTGATTTTCAAATATTTGCATGGGCTTGTTTAAACACTCTGGATCTCATTGAGCCTTTCTTCGATGCCAGACCACAAATCTGTCGCCCGCGTGGGATTAAACAAACCATGCAAATTAGCAGCGGGTGCAAGCTGGCCAGTAGTTTCATTAGATGCAAAATCAGCAGCCTAAGTTTCCTTAAACTTATCCTGAAATGTTATTCAGAAAATGTATTTACTTTCTGATCGTGGACTAAGATCATGTGTGTGACACGTGACCCACCTCATCCGCCAGGTGCTGATCATCTTCTCCGACGGACTCGACGAAAACGTGATGAAGCTGGAGCACGAGTCAGAGCTGCTGCGACAGTCCGGTAAAAAAAAACAATCTGATGGGAGAAAGGCAGACGTGAAGAAAAATTACATTTTGTTCACAACACATAATTGTTTTTGAATTAAGTTAATTCTGTACATTTTTAGGACCCTATTTCTGCAGCAGCGCAACAACCAGCGCAGGTTTGGTCATTTCCCGACAGTGAAAATTGCTCCGTCCCTCTCTGTGTGGTATTTCAGTCCCGACTGAAGAACCACATGTGTTTCTGGTGCAACTTCAAATCCGCTGCCAATCTGATGGTTTTATCGACAAGGCCAAACTAAATCGATGACTCAGATCTCTAGCGCTGGTGGAATAATGTTTGTCATACAAATAAACTCATTTAATTCATCATCCTCCAGCTAGCAGACACATTTAAATCAGAAATGGACCTTAAATGCACCCAACACCCACGGCTTTGTGCTGGTTGTTGTCCTGCAGCTTAAGTAAGGCCCTTATTGTCATGGAGTGCATTTTAGTGACAGCTGATACAGTTTGTGTGTTTTGTTTTTTTTTATTTTGTCTGCAGGCATCAACGCTCTGCTGACCGTGGCTCTGGATGGAGTGCGTGACCCCGCCCAGCTGCAGATGGTGGAGTTCGGTCGCGGGTTCGGCTACAAGCTTCCCCTGAGCATCGGCATGCAGAGTGTCGGCAGCAACATTCTCAAGCAGATCGTAAGTCGGTCGCGTCGCTCATATGAGGGCCGCTCTCTTCGCAGCTGTGTCAGAAAGAAAGACGCATGTCGCTCGGCGAGCGGGAAAACATCCTGTTTACACGATGAGTTCTGACTGGGCAGATCTCTACAGGAGAATGACACCTTACTAGACGTCGTACGTATGTGACACCACCCCTTCAGTGGGGATGGGAAGTCCGAGCTCTGGCTGGCGACACGTCTCTGAGCCGGACGGAAGCGACAAGACAACAACAGCAACAACATCGTCCGTTGGATTCGCTGCCTGAGCGAATCCACCGATGCCATAAAATCAATTCCAACGTGAAAGCTTCCAGACTTTGTGCTAAACCAGTCAAACCTCATCCTGAACCTGGGCTGAAAGACGAGACTCGTCTCCTTATCTGACTCTGGACACCTAAGAGCAGGATTAATGCCTCACTAAACCGTGCCAGCCTGCTGATCCGTCATCTTAGATTAAGATTTCATCTTTCATGCAGTGTGTCCATACTCGGTTTTTCAGCTGAGTATGGACTTTTGCTGTTCTTGCATTTTTTTTCAGTGTGAACACATCACAACACAAACAGGAAATATTCCCACCAGCTTTTTGTTCTGGGAATAGTTGTTTTACTTTCATTGGACTTCTCGAGTCGCAGCTGAAAGTAGAGAGGAAAGTGATGGAGAGATTATTTTTCTCAGCCTGATTCTCACCCTGATCGTCGGAAACTCATTAGTTCAAGCAGGATTTTTTTCCTGTCCAGGCGTGTCTGTCTACAGCAGGGACCCAAAGCAGCAAAAAAAAAAAAAAAAAAAACCCCAGGGAAATGTTGACTGGAGAAAATATCCAGATTATTCGCTGTGATAAAGGAAAGGCCCCTGGCAGAAGTAAATCAGTGAGCTTTTGAAGAAGTGCTCGCTCATTGACGAAATGAGATTTTAGTGAATTTTTTGTTTGTCTCGTGTGTGTGTGTGTGTGTGTGTGTGTGTTTCTCTGTATGATTTTGCCAGTTAACTCTATTAACCACCCCCCCACCCTCTGATCTCTCTGCAGGACACGGTGTCGGACAGGGAGTGCTGCAACGTCATGTGCAAGTGTTCGGGGCACGAAGGCATGCGCGGCTCTCGGGGGCCCCCGGGGTCAAAGGTGACTGGAATATACAAACATGCGCAAAAACGTTTAAACATGATGTCAAGAAACGATTCGATGAGAAATGTGTCGAGAGCACACACAAACACACACACACACACGTAGTGACTTCATAAAGAAAACAACGGCGCTGGTTCAACAGGTGACGTTTCAAAGCAAAGCCCCATTCTCCACGCAGGCCAAGCTCAGTGTTAAACGTGTACTGTTACATAGGGTGAAGCACGGGACGCCTCTGTGTCTCAGGGCCAAGAGACGCTTTGATCAGCGGTGGACAAAGTACTCAGATCGTTTGAGTAGAAGTACAAAGGGTGCAGTAATGTAAAGTCCTGCAAGTACAATGCAAAGGACCGAAACAGCTGATTTTGTGGAACATTGTGTTGAAATATTTTACGTTTCTGGACCTCGTATGTTTATTTGAATGAAACCATGTGAGGCATTTGTCGTGTTTTTGTTGTTTTTCTGCGTCTCCTGATCCTGTTGTTTCTGTTTGGTGAACAGGGCGTGTCCGGACAGAAGGGTTACCCAGGATTCCCGGGAGAGGAAGGCGGTGCCGTAAGTGCCTCTTGACTCCATCCATCCACACACACATACCTCACTGATGTAAAAAAAAAAAAAACAACTTCATAACTAATCAAATCTCCTACAGATCTGCCAAGAACGCGTCAATGAATTTATAGATGAATGAGTATTAAAGTAATTTGAGGGTCACAGGAAGTATTTTCCCACCGGAAGCTTCTTCCTCTGCGTTACATCACAAAAATGGAGGCGACCTGGGAGACACCGCCTTTCACGAGACAGATCCCTGCTCACGTTGTTTGTACGTTGCAGGGCGAGCGGGGGCGTCCCGGCCCTCAGGGACCTCAGGGCGTCCAGGGATGTGCTGGGCTCCGAGGACCGAAGGTACGCAGAAACGCCACGCTCTTACGTTATTAGCGATTAGCTAATCATTCGTTGTGATCAGATACGTCTGACTCCTGCTGTTTGTGTCCGCAGGGCAACAGGGGCCTCCGGGGGAACAGGGTGAGTGCACCGGGCCCGCTGGAATGTGAAGTCATATCATCAAGCGGGGGGGGGTTGGGGGGGGGGGGTCGTGTGTTGTGCTGAAATCACAGAAGAATGTGCGCATAAACATTAACGTCCGGATGGAGTCGGATTGGAAAGAGAAGGAATTCTGCTGATTCTCCTCCAACGTTGCAGGGCGAAGACGGAGAGGACGGGCTGGACGGAGTCAACGGAGAACAGGTACGGACTCCGGTGACGGCAGGCCCTCCGTGTAGATGAGGCGCCCCCCCACCCACCCACTTTAGGGCTGAGCGACAGACCAATCACATCAGGCGTTTGTTTTCCCCATGGAGGAAACAAGCAAGGCGTGTTCAGGAAATGATCTGATTGGAGGATTTTCAGTCGCTTTGGCGCTGAGCTGTGTTTGTGTTTGCAGGGAGCGACGGGAAACGACGGAGCGCGAGGAGAGAGAGGACGCCCGGGAAACCCAGTAAACGAAATCAAAAACTTTACTGATCTGATGATCATCTTTCTTTGTTTGTCAAACCATAGAACTGTCCACATTTTAACAAACAGTTTTAAATAACGTTTATAAATTTAAACAAAAAAAAAAAAAAAATTATTATTAATATTTTCATATTAGATTTTATTGATTTCTTCTAGCATAAATTTTTATATTTTGTATTGTAACTTATTTTTATTATTGCTTAATATTTAATTTTTTAGTTGTCAGTTAATCTATTTTTATTTATTTAACCAGGTAGTTTCCTGGGATTTATTTTCTCTCTCACATAATAATCACTTCCTGTTTTGTGTCATTATTTTAAAGTGTCTCCCTGTAATTAAGTGGAATTCCCTTTTAGCCGGAGCAAAGCTTGGAGGCGTTGACCTCTGACCTCTGGCCGGTTGATTGACAGGCTGAATTGTCGTCCTTAGGGCATCCCAGGTATCAGAGGGGAGCCAGGGCTGGAAGGACAGCGAGGCCTGAGAGGAGATCCGGTGAGTAAATGGGCGACTCGGCCGAAAGCGGCACGTAGGCTGTATTAGATTTTTAAAAAAAACGTGTAATCACAGAAAGATTCTTCACAGACTCTCATTTTTAAAATGTTTTTGGGAGATTTATGATCTGCTGAAAAGAACCGGAAGGAAAAATCTGAGTGTTCCTGTCAAAGTGAATCCCTACATGTCCCTAAAGTTTTTAGGCTTTTCCCATAACGAAAGAAAGAAAATCTTTTTTTCTTTTTTAGCCTTTTCATTTCCAAACCGCAGGACTGGAAATCACTTTTCAGCTGACTGATAATTCATCTCCTTTAATCGCCAGAGGAACTTTTCTTCCCACACACTTCCAACGTTACACATTGCACGTCTTCTGTTTTATGTGTCAGGTCGACAAAAGAGACGTAGAAAAGAAATTAGAAGGAAAAGAGGGATGTTTCACTTTTCTTATATCATATTAAAGTTATAGATACTGAAGACAGGAAGCGGGAGGTGAGGAGGAAAAATGACAGAAATCAGTGACCAATCAATCAGTCTCTGACCAGTCCATGCGTTATTTCCAATAAAGGACAGGAGTCAGAGTCAGCTCTGGTTTCCCATTAGCGTTCGCTGGTTTGGTTAAAAGCTGTTGACCGTACTGGGAAGTAAACCTCGTCCAGGATCTGCACCGACGCCCGATCGGCAGATCCCGAGGCTGAGAGCAACTACCCGCAGTTTGTCGATAAACTCACTCACACTCCTCTGTGTTGTCGCCCGACAGGGTGAATCGGGCACCGACAACACCATCCTGGGACCCAAAGGAGAGATCGGCAACCCAGGTTTACCGGTAAAAATCACAGAATGCAAACTGAGGGTGACTCGGTTCTGCCGGGTCTGTTCCCGATGTGTTTGGCTGAGACGTGCTGCGTTTATATCTACAGGGCCCACCTGGGCTGGACGGGCGCCAAGGTGAGAGCGGAGTCGTCGGAAACCCGGTGAGCCTTTTTTTTTGTATATTGGTTGCATTATGGGAAACGTAGGATCCAGTGTGGTCTGGGTTTGACCAGTGTAAGAGACTAAGGGATGGTTCTGTTCTCTCCCTGCTGTCCAGGGTCCGGATGGAAGGAGGGGGCCGCTCGGTGAGAAGGTAGGAGAGGAAGTCAGGCAGCGCTCGGGCCTGTCGCTGAACAACCGCAGGAGTTTTCTTAAACCGTGCGTGTGCTTCTGCAGGGTGGACCCGGACAGCCCGGAGAACCCGGACTACCAGGCAACCCCGGTGCTTCTGGTCCGCAGGTGAGTCGTGGCAGCGGGACAACAGCTCAAAGATCCGGCAGGTTGAAGACCGCCGTCTGAAACCGCAATGTGTTTTTTGGTTCTGCAGGGTCCCAGAGGGGTCAGAGGTCAGCCTGGACCGAGAGGAATTCCTGGACTTCCTGGAACTCAGGTCAGTGCCTTTAGGCCTCTTCCTTATCGCCACGGGTGCTCAGCTGACCCCAGATCAGCTGAAAGATGCAGACTTTGTTTTACTCAGGGTCCAGACTCTGAACCCGTATGACAACTCCAAAATTAGAACAGGGTCTGCAGATGCCTGATTGCTTCCTGGATGTAATCATACGCAAAACAATGCTCGATTTAAACCTTTCTAAATCATTAGTCCACATCAAAGTGGATGCAATCGCTGGGACGCAGGAGAAATACGTCTTCGTACGTTACCGTACGTATGTGAAGAATAAAGAGTGCGGCAAGATTATGTCCCGTCAAAGCTTCCCAGAACCTTCCCTGCAGCTGTGTCGCAACATCTGGAGGACAGGCCGAGGAGCGAGCAGGGGAGCGACTCCATCATGATATCACGCATGATCCCGTCTGTGTCCGACATGTCGGTGGCGCTTCAAAGCCGTCCTCTGTCGTCACGTGGTCTTCCTCAGCTCCGCCGTCGTATCATTTTTCCTGCTTATCATGAGGCGTGGTTTCATTTGGGGGGTGGGGTAACTGTATCTTGAATCCAACGGCCCTTTTAAGGACTTCTTATCTTGGACGTATTAGTTTGACCACAAAAAAGAAGTCTGTCTTTAAAGCGGCTGATTGAATTGTCATTGTTACAGACGTGTTCAAATGTGAAGTAACTGGTTTGTAACAGAGAGTAATGAAGCCATAATCAGATCAGTGTCTCATCTACAGCCTGTTTGCAAAAGTTTGGCTCGCCATTTTAAGTCAGTACTTAGTAAATGCACACACACACACGCACACACACACACACACACACACACACACACACACAGACTCCTGCATACCACTGTATTTAATGTCATTCCTGCGAGGTTTAGTTCCCTAAATGCCGCTCTCTCTGAGTCCTTTATTTTATGCGTTGGCCTTTTAAGACGTGGAGTTTTTAAGGAAATCCTCTTGTGGTACGAGTCTGTGTTTGTTCTGTAAATTCCCCTCTGAGACACAAAAATGCTGATGGCCTCCTGTTGAACTTTTAAACCAAAAGCAAATCTTGGTTTGATTCGGCTCTTAGAGTGGAGGGCAGCGGCGACATACAGCACGTGTTCAGGTTTTAATTTAGTTTATCATGTTTATTCCTCAAGAGCTCCGTGATGCAACGAGAATTTTATTTTTTTTTTTGTCTGACTCTCAGGAGACATCTCTCTCTCTCTGAGGTCGTAAACGCTCCATAAATTCAACCGATTAAGTTTCTGATTGACGAGCATCGGAAGTGATTGGTAACTCTGCGGTTTCACACCAAATCCCCGCGTGTCACAAATCTGGAGACGCCCGGGTGGGGCTAACCTGTTTCTGGCTCCCCCCCAGTTGTCGTTATCAGTTGGAAGTAGTACAGGTATTGATCAGATCAGATCGGCGCGGAGTATTTTTCCATCCTGCCCATGTGGTTTGCAGATCTGACCTGCCCTCCACTTAACTGTATTTATAAACCCTGCTTAAACCAATCAGACACAAATCAGTGCATAATAAGTCCCACACCCAGTTCCTTCCTCAATGGGAAATAAATAAAATCGAAACAGTTTTATTTTTTACAGCGCTCCAGAAAAAGTTATTGTTATTGTTATGTAAAAGGTATTACAGTGTAATTGTTCATCTTCTGGAGAACAGGAATGATGTCAGGACATTGCATCACAGTTATAAATGTAGATTTTCTCCTCTGCCAGTGGAAGTTTTTACCATCTGGGGAAGACATATTGGATGTAGTTATAATATGATTTTGATTTAATTTGACCCCTAACTTAAGGAGAAGTCGACAGAAACTTTAGGCGTCACTGAATGTGGAGATGACGAAACGTGGCAAACAACACGTGCTCTGTACGTGAAGTTATTTCTTATGTTTGCGTCCATGTCCGGGGACGTGAGTTTCACACGTGTGCTGCTCGGTACAGCAGATGCGGTTTCCGGTTTCTGCAGCTGTTGAAGCTTAACGTGTCTGTTGGACTCCGGCGTGTCAAACACTACGATTGGTCTCGGTGATTTGCATCAGGACTCGGGACTTGTTTGATCCAGTCCTTCCTGTTCTGTTTTCCCACACGCACCAATCGGCTCATTTGTTGTTGTAGAGCAGGTGATCTTACCTTTTTTTTTAACCGCCCTACCATTGTCAGGATGCTCAGATTCAACTTGCTCTGACTCTGTTTTTTGTTTTCCTGCAGGGTCAACCAGGACCAGCCGGAAACCCGGGAGCAGGCGGACGCCGCGGAGCTAACGGACAGAAGGTGCGTGAGACGATTCAACCTTATTCAACCTTAGATTAGATATAACAAAATATATAAAAACAATGTCCAGATCGACGTCTAGATCCAGCTGCGTACACGTCACGGCGCTCATACACGCTCCTGAACGTTGCACAGCTTTTTTTTTTTTTTTTTCTCACGGGCTGGACACGGATCAGACCCGCGCACTTCGGAAGATGTTTGAAAACTGTACCAGGATCAGATTAGGTTTGATTTCTGTGCACTAAAGACAAACCACTTGTTGTTGTCGTCCAAGGGGCAACAAGGAGAACCGGGTGATAAGGGCGTTCCAGGATCGCGGGGACCCAGAGGGATGGCGGTGAGCCGTCTGCCGTGTCTGTGTAAACTCTTTGGTATAAACTGTGTATCTCTGTAACTCTCCGTACTGGTCGCCCTGTCCTTCTGATTCAGGGCCAGGATGGTAAAGACGGCTACGGACCTGCGGGACCTAAAGGTGTAAAGGTACAGGACGTTTGTTTCTATCTTTTTATCTCGCGCTGAGGCAGACGGTTGACGTCTCGAAATGCGTGTCCCCCGTGATGATTCCTCGTTTCTGTTCCTGCACAGGGAGATCCAGGTTTCCCCGGATATCCCGGTCTGATGGTGAGTCCGTCCGGTCGGGAGCGTCTTTCACCCCAGACATGGGTTTCCGGGCAGCTGGAGCTGTGACGGGGAAGCTGCAGATCATTTTTACACGTTCAGCCTCAGGCCAGGCGCACACAAGCTCGCTGTATTTATTATAAACAGTGAATCACAGCCGGAACTCTTCCTCTGTGTTTACCTGTTGTCCTGATGTTGCTCGCCCGCCGCTTTAATGGAAGCACTTTCGCTCTGAGGGCCTTCTCAAGCCTCCTTTCACTGGAGGGCTTTTAATGTTGTGCAGGGCTGCCCAAGTTGAGAGCTATTTCACTTTTACCATAGAAGCTTCTCGGCGGAGGCCGTGAGGAATGTGATGTGAGCGCGATCTCGGTTTTGCAGCATTCTGCGTTAGGTGTGTAAACAGCGCCCCGGAGGACTTATTAACAAGACGCTGAATTCAGTTTATTTACAGAAATTCTTTTGGAACTACAAATTTATTTCTTTAATCATTCAGCTGAAAGTGAACCCTAAGTGTTTCCTCATGTGATAGATTTTCTCATATCCAAAGAAAATAGAGGCCAAACTGTAACGGAGACTTTTTTTTTCTCTTCTTCTCCAGGGCGAGGACGGTCTGCAGGGACCCAAAGGATATCCAGGACGTAAAGGGAGCCAAGGTCGAGGGGTGAGCGACGGCAACGCTGCGACGTCAGACACTTAATTTGATTTTTGCCTCATCATTTAACTCATCTGTCGCCGTGCAGGGAACCGCGGGCTTGTCCGGAGAATCGGGCGTGTCCGGAGAGCCGGGATATCCAGGACACAGAGTGAGTGTCGTCGTATTCGCCGATGGCGATGACGACCGAGGAGAAAACAATAACGGCTCCTTTTTTCTTACCAGGGATCCCGAGGTCCTCGTGGAGGCAAAGGCATGACTGTAAGTCCACCTTAAAACTGCCCTCACCTGCCGGCGGTGAAACTGCGATGAGTGTTTTTACATGACGTCCTTTCTTTTTGTTTTCTCAGGAGTGTCAGCTGATCACCTACATCAGAGACAACTGTGGTGAGTTTCTCTATTCTTTTAAAATTTACTTTCTTTTTGGATTTTCTCTCATCCCTGCTAATAAGCGGTCAGTCACACACAAAATCACTTTGATGGATGAAGATCTCCTGCAGTGCGGCTCTAACTGAGATCTGTTTCTCCTCCCCCCCACAGCTTGTTCCGCCGGTACGTACCTCCACTATTAACGGTCAGAACCCGATCACGGTGAGTACGGTACCGAACCGTCAGCTGCTGAGCGAGATCCTGGCGCCGGGGGCGAGCTCTCGGTGCAAACCTCTCCGGTTGACGTTGGACGGGGGTTTGCAGTCACATCACCATCTCCTGTTGTGACGGGTATTTAAACTGTCCTCAGATCAGTCCGACCATAGGACGCACGCCATGTGAGCCGCAGATCAGCTGTTTAGACCCAAACCCTGCAAATATTCCTTTAACCTATGGCACAGATTAGAATGGGAAATAAAAGAAAGAGGGACTCGTTCATGATTCTTCGATAAATTACAGATCCGCAGCTTTAGCGTCCAGTCATCAATAGATTTCTAATGAAGGCGTGCGTGTTGAGGGACTGTACGGCGTGTCCTCGCTCCTCAGACCAGAACTAAGATCTCTGAGTTTAAAGATGGACGACCAGAACCGTTGCCCGGTCCAGTGATCTGATGAGAGGCTCGTAGTCTTGCCTCCTTGTCCACGTGAGGTCTTCTTTGTTGGTTTTCAGGTCGATCCGAGTGTCCCGCCTACCCCACCGAGCTGGTGTTCGGTCTGGACATGTCCGAGGACGTGACCCCGGCCGCCTTCGAGAGACAGCGCACCGCCCTCCTCTCCCTGCTGGAGGACATCAGCATCGCCGAGAGCAACTGCCCGACAGGCGCTCGGGTCGCCGTGGTGGGATACAGTGCCTACACCAAGTACCTGATCCGCTTCCAGGACTACCGCCTCAAGAGACAGCTGATCGACTTCGTGAAGAACATCGCCCTGGAGAGGACGTCCAACCGGCGCCACCTGGCGGCCGCCATGCGCTTCGTGGGTCAGAACGTCTTCAAAGCGTGTCCGGGCAGGGATGATGATGAGGAAGGTGGCGGTCTTCTTCTCCAACGGGCCCACACAGGACGTTAGCGACCTCGTCACCGCCGTGATGGAGTTCGGGCCCTCGACATCTCTCCGGCTGTCATCTCCACGAGGAACGCTCCCGCCATCAGTCGAGCCATGGAGGTAGGTTTGATACGTCCACCACTTCGGTTTGTCCGCCCGGAACGATTGAGCCTCTTGAGTGAGATCAAACATCAAGACACTGCTGAAGGTGTCTCGGCTGCACTCAGGTCCTCCAAATCTGCATCCCCAGAGGAGATTCTCTAAATCCATTTTCTCAGAAAGAGTTCTCTAAATCTGTGTCCCCAGAGGAGGTTCTCCATATCTGTTTCCCCAGTCTGAACATCTGTTTCACGGTTTACAAACCACTGTTGGGGTTCTGGCGTCCAAAGAGCCTTCAAAGCGCGGTTTCCCATCCTCACTCAGCACAGTGAGCAGTGCGACCCAGCGCGGTCAAACCAACAAACCCACGTCTGGCCTGAACTTCTCGCACAGCGTCGTGCAGCTGCTGGAAACATCTGGAATGTGTCGGTTGTGGTGTGATTACATTCAAACCAAACACGGCTTCTCGGACCTCGTCGTGACAAACGGCTTCCTCACGCTACAAACAGTGCTGTCGATGACATCTGCCGTTTCTCCTCAGGTCGACGACTCGGGAAACTCCATCTTCACCGTGCTGGGGAGGGACATGGGCACCGACCTGAGGAAGGTCAAGAACTGTGCCATCTGCTACGGTGAGAGATGAGCGCTCACATAAACCACACTGACCCGCTCGCAACTTGATGTGGTTTTTGTTCGCGAGCACGTTCATTCAAGATCTCACTCCTCAAATTCAAACTTGGTTTTAGTTTTGTGTTTCACTTTCGATTCAGGGTAGATGCGACAGTTTTTATAAACCAATCGATCATCGAACTGTTTTCATACCTTCATCGCGTTTCCTCAGACCCCTGCAGGCGATCAGAGGACTGCGCCTTCATCCAGCAGCCGCTGCCTCCTCAGGAGGCGGACGTGGACCTGGTCATGATGGTGGACAGCTCCAGGGAGGTGCAGGCTGACGAGTACGCCGGCGTCCAGGAGCTGCTGGGCTCCGTGGTGGAGCAGCTGGCTGTGAGCCAGCAGCCGCGCCGCGCCGGCAGCGGGGCCCGGGTGGCCGTGGTCCAGCAGAGCGGCAACCGGGCCGCGAAGGTGGAGTTCGGCCTGCAGACCTACCAGGACCCTGACCAGATGAGGACGCACGTGGTCCGGAACATGCAGCAGCAGGGCGGCTCCTCGACGCTGGGACAGACGCTGGACTTCACCCTGAAGGAGGTGCTGCTGAAGGCCGGCCAGCCCCGCAGGAAGAAGGCCCTGCTGGCCGTGGTGGGCACGCAGACGGCTCACGCGGACCGGGCCAAGCTGCGGTACGTCTCCCAGAAGGCCAAGTGCGAGGGGGTGGCGCTGTTTGTGGTGACGGTGGGCGATCGCTACAGCCGGGCGCAGGTGGAGGAGCTGGCCAGTCTGCCCGTGCAGCAGCACCTGATCCACGTGGGCAGACTGAAGCCCGAAGAGCAGGACTACGCCCAGCGCTTCTTCAGAGTCTTCCTCGCCGCCCTGAACAGTAAGACCACAGTCTGCATCTCCACGAGCCAGAAAGACATGAAGGCGCTTGTGTAACTAAGTACATCTACTCAAGTACTGCACGGGGAGATACTGTACTTTGTTTGTCTGGTGAAGATTTTACACTTCAAGTCTCTCGACCTCACAACGTTTGCCTTGTGTTAATTTCAGAGGGCGTGAACACGTATCCTCCTCCGTCGATGAAACTGACCTGTGACCAGCTGAAGAGTAAAAACGGAGGACAAGTATCCACGAACGGGTAACTCACGCCGCTGCGATTAAAATAACGTGTGAAGAGTAACAAGGTGAACCCAGTTTCCAAAACGGCTTCCTGCTGTGCGTCCAGTCAGGAGCAGGCGAAGCTGGAGGAGGTGGAGCTGGAGGAGGAGGAGACGGAGGCGCAGGTGGAGGAGATCCTCCTGGAGCAGAAGGCGGTGCAGACTCAGACCAGCCAGCAGGTCGTCGACAAGAACCCCACCAGAGGAGACGGCCAGAACGGCGTGCTGGACGCCGACGTCACGGGTAGCCCACACACACACATACATACACACACACACACACACTCGCTCCTGTGTAGGTGCATAAACACAACATGTCTTCGTGTAGAGTAGAACTGGACCGGGTTTATCGGTGCCGATAAAACGAACCCACGCACGAGCTTTCTCGCTTGTCGTGCACGGCGAAACGCGGCGCTCGTTTGAAGCTCGCTTCAGAACCCGCGGCCGTCGGTTGTGACGTGTGCGCCTGCAGCTTCGCGCATGCTGTGTGTGTGTGTCGGTCTTTGTGTTTTTCATTAACTCTCTCTCATGTGGCCTCGCCTGGATCACGGTTCATGTGTTTCACTGTTGTTCATCAGATCGCACGTGTCCCCTCTGGGCGCAGACGCTCGCGCCATCCACCCGTTTTAAGAACCGCCGCTCCGTGCGGGGGGGGCGGAGCCAATCCCAGCTGGCCTCGGGGGCGAGGGCGGGGTCCACCCTGGACAGGGTGCCGGTCCACCGAGGCTCTGGCTTCCTCACGCTCCATAGATAAGGGGCCGGGGGTGCACCCCGCCCCTCGCCCGGCGTCAGCTGGGACCAGCACCCCACCGTGACGGATGTGACGGGCGCGGGCGAAGGCCGCCGCCTCCCGGGGGGGGGTCACGCTCTCGTCAGTGCTCGCAGAGTTAAATGTGTGTGTTCTGCTTTCAGCCCGCTGCCTGCTGGACGCTCGTACTGGTTTCCAGTGCGGCGACTTTGTCCAAGTATGGTTCTATGACAAACGCGTCGGTGCATGCTCTCCCTTCTGGTACGGCGGTTGCGGCGGCAACGCCAACCGCTTTAACACGGAACGCGAATGCTTCCAGACGTGTGGCACCAATCGTAAGTCCTGCCTGCACACCCGCCCACAAACTGCCCCGTCGCCTGAGGGGGCGTCACACTGACTTTTATAAATTCTTGGTGTGTCTTGACTGTTTTTATTAAAATATAATTTTAATCATTCGCGCTGTTCTCTCTTTTTAATTGTGGAAAAATAGAACAAAATAGAAACCAACAGCTTGACCGGACATTACAGAGGAGTCGTATTTCCTCAAGTATTAAATTATAATCAGAACCGGGTGTTTAACATTACAGTGCACGTTAGTCCTTCTTTGTTTTCCTCGTCTCATTGGGATTGTGTTCTCTTGGAAACCGAGTCGCCTCGATGAAAAGGCGACGCTCGATGCACTGATGCACATTTTTTTTAAAATTTCCGACAGACCCGGACATGCTGCCGATGCCGCAGTTGATCAGGACCGGATCCAAAGGTAAAGAGCGAGCGACTCCCATCAGCTCTTCTTCGTTTTGATGAGCATTGGTTTGCGTTTGTGTAATCCATCACAGTTGCGCCATCACATCTGTTAGAGTGAAGGCAGATGGACGTGTGTGTGAGTGTGTGTGTGTGTGTGTGTGTGTGTGTGTGGACGCCAACTGTAATGGATTACAAGTCCCCGCCACTCGAACCCTATGATCTTTATTGAAAAGGAGTGAAACGCTGATGCTGATCAAACCGCCTCGGTTCCAGACGCCTGCTTCCTGGCCCAGGAGCCCGGCAGCTGCCAGAACTACACCATGATGTGGTTCTTCGACACCGAGCAGAACGAGTGCTCTCGCTTCTGGTACGGCGGCTGCAACGGCAACGACAACCGCTTCACCACGCAAGAGGACTGCGAGAACCTGTGTCTGACGAAGGGTCGGTGAGGATGAGGACGGGTCATCAGGCCAGTTTGGAGGGAAAAAAAACAAAACCCAAAAACAAATCAAAACAGACGTTTGTTAGGAAACACGCATCTTCAAGAAAAAAAACAAAACGGCGAGGCCAGTTTATGATCACAGCTGATCTGGGACCAGTTAAACTGCAAACTAGTTTGTTCCAAAACGCCTTCAGGGAAAGTTTAAAGCATCCTGAAGCTCAGCAGCAGATTCGAGAGCTGGTTGTTGTTTTTTCTTTTTTTTTTTCTTAGACGTGCATGTTTAGTTTCACCTCCAGAGCACTTTAATGTTTTCAAGTTCCCTTTGAGCTCCATTAAAAAAAATAAATAAATCCAGAAACCTAAATAGAAACTGTTCACCGAAGCGTCTGCAGGAGAAGACTCCCGTCACACAGCGGGCGGAAGTGAGAGACACGGTGTGAAAGAATCACATCACAACAATGAGTTTGGTATCCATGCGCACACACACACACACACACACACGCACACACACACACGCTCGCGTCACGCACGCGTCCTCTTCCATAAATGGCTCGTTCGGATGACGTCGCTCTGACACGTCCGGTCTGAACTTTCCAAGTTTTGTTCACGCAGCTGAACTAACGCTGAGCTGTGAGGACGGTGGCGAGACGCGACCGAGAGACTGACTGTCCGGGGACGTCCCAGCGATGCGTTCAGTGTCACCACGTTAAAAATGAAAAAATCCCCCCCAAAAAAATCAGAGAATGATTTCTTTTTTTTTTTCCAATTAATTGATCTGTCTATAAAACGCCAGAGATTATTGAAAAACAGTTTGAAATGTCAGAGATTAACGCCACGATCGAGTCCTCGCAGCCGAGACGTCTCCGTCTGCTCGGGGCGGTCCTGGGTTCGGCCCGCGTCACCGTCCGTCTCGCTGTTCGGACGTGGAAGCGACTGTCTGTGGTTTATCGAACCAACCCATGGTGCTGTATGTAAAAAAACAAACAACTACAATAAAGAGTTAAAGAAAAGCCGGTGGTTCTGTCGGGTTGTTTGTCTGCTGCTGCCACACACACACACACACACACACACACAGTGTTTACAGAGGAGTTGATGCAAGAAGCTCTTAGCCCGGACAGTTTCAGATGGATGTTATACAGCGCTCCCAGGCTTTTTGGGCCTGTTTTACAGTGCTGGACGTGGTCCAGGTGTTCTCTTTGTGGAGGGACGGCAGCTGAGAACCACCGGTTCTGCTGAAACGAGACACCGCGTTGTTCTAATGGAGAGTGTTTCAATCCAGGACTCCTGATGGTTCTGGATTAAGATGTGGGTTTGGACCCAAGCGGTCATGAAAATACACACTGCTGCCAGATAACAGGCTTAAAATAATAATAATAATAAAGTCTGTATCTCACCCACAAGATGGCCTGGGGGGGGGTCAAAGGTCAAAGCACCAAATATGAAATGATCCCAGTCGTTGGATTGCAGATAAAAAAAAGCTTCTCTTCGTTCAGCACCAAACCAAACGTTGGATTCGTGAGGAGAGGAGGTTGGAGCTTTTATTCAACAGGCGGACAAACGAACACTGAGATGAACATGAGCCGCGAGATTTACATTATTCAGATTTAAACACGTACAAGCTGAGCAGGAGAGCACGTGTGAATGGTAATAATCTGTTTCACTTCATGTCATAATACAGGATTACATTTTTAATGACAGGACCCTGGTCTGATAGAAGTTTACACAACATGGGGCAAACAGTGGGTTTGTCTGTAGTTTTAACCTTTAACCTCGTCCTGGTTCCGAGCCGAGATTCTGGATGTGAAGAACGTGGTCGGTGTCAGGTGATTATCCATTTGTTCACTTTATAATTTAATAATCTGTGATTAGCAACGTAAAACGACTCGAGCCGTCGTCCGCCTGTGGACGAGTTGACACTGGATCCTACATTTCCCATAATGCAACTCAGTGTTGCACCTGTGTCCTGATGATGTGAAATGAACAGTGACAGCTGTGAGCTGCTCAGATTATAATCCCAGCGTTACATGAGACCGACTCCCAGTGACACTGTTTATCACGATCGATTTTTACAACTGGAACCAGAGATTTTCTCTGCTCAAACGTGAACTGTGTGAGAAACCCGTGTTCCGTCTGGTTCGGATCCAATTTAAAACAGAAAACCCTGTGAACACGGTGCAAAAAAAACAAAACAAAACAAAACGATGTGAGGTTAAGAACCGACCGGGCGTGATCGTCATCGTTAGGAGGAGGAAGAGGAGGAAGAGGAGGAAGAGGAGGAAGAGGAGGAGGGAAGTTTCATCAGTGCAAGTCCAAAAAAAAAAAAAAAAAGTTGAAATAAACAAACGGAACCGGCTGCTCTTCCTGTTTCAATCCATCACAGGTTGGAAACAACAAACGCTCCTTCACACGGTTTGTGTGAGACGAAGATGAAGCGCTTGTCCGTCAACACGCGTGCTACACGTTTCGTCTGCGTGTGTGTGCGCGTGTTTTTACCGTCCGTGCGTGTAATTTCCCGCCATCACTTCCAGACTTTGACGATGCCGTCGCGCGACGACGTGACGATGAAGCCCTGCGTGGTCTGAAAGGTGGCGATGTCGGTGATGATGTCGTGGTGTCCCACGGGCAGCGACTCCGGGCCGCGGCGCGGCGAATCCTCCACCACGCCGCTCTTCTGTTTGCTGTGGATCTCCTGCGGCAAAGGGGAGGGAAGGGGGTTACGTAAATTTGATCTTTCATGCGCCGACCCCGGCAGGGCGGGACACGCGGTCTGACGCTCGGAGAACCCGCTGGGGCGTTACTTATGTTCCGGCCGTGAGAACCGGCCCGGAGAGCGAGCGTTCCCACCTGCACGACCTCGGTTCCTTCGATGATCTTCCTGCTGTAGAGGACAGACGGGCAGTGCAGCGAGTCGTTGGCTCCTCCCGCCACGATGTACGACCTCTCCGGATACGCCAGGTCCCAGAACCTGAGAACCACGAGCAGAACTTCACGATACGTCACGTGTAAGTTGAGTGTTTCCGCCTTTAACGCCTGAGCAGATGATGATTTTAATAATTGTCTTCAGGTCCGGGTCGCCAGGTCTAGATCTCAAGAACCAGGAAGGCGGTTCCTGCGCGACCGAGGAGCTTCACGAGTCGTGAGTTCAGCCCTACAGAACAAAGGTTGTGCGCGACCCGGGTTCTGACCTGATCCTCATGTCGGAGCCGGCCGTCAGGAGCAGCGGGTTCCCGTCAGCGGGACTGCAGTAGATCCCGTGAACGCTGTGAGGTGATGGCTGCAAGGCACGGCAACAAAACAAGCCGTTTAACACGCGACGGTGGATCTGCTGCTGCGCACACACACACACACACACACACACACACACACACACACACACACACACACACACACACACACACACACACACACACACACACACACACACACACACACACACACACACACACACACACACACACACACACACACACACACACACACACACACACACACACACAAACACTCACACACACACCTACCTGCATCTCAGACAGCGGAGGCGCAGAACTTGCCCACAAAGTGAATTTACGATCTCCGGTCTCCATGTCCCACATGGACACCTCATTATTGCCCTGGACAGCTACAGAGACAGAGACAGACAGAGACAGACGTCTTTATTTCCTCTGAGTTTGTGTCCATTCAGTCCTCTTGGCTTCACTGAGGAAGAGACTTTGTCCCCTGACCTGCGATGACAGACGACTGGTAGAGCGGATGCATGAGCAGCCGTCTGATTCGTGCTCGGGCGGGGTGGGAGTGGTTTGAAATGGGGAGTTGGAACCGCATGTCCCAGCAGGCCATGGTGCCGCTGCTTGTACCTGCGGAGGAGAGAACGGGATTAAAAAAGGACGATAGCCGCGATTCGTCCCGGCGGCCCGGCGGTCAAACGGACCGAGGCAGAGCCAGCACTGGTGCATGTCCACGGTGAAGGAGGTGATGAGGCCCAGGCGGAGGTCGTGGCGCAGCGTCCAGGCGTTGGAGTTGGAGCGGAGGTCCCAGCCGACCAGCGAGCCGTTGACGGTGGCGTACGCCAGCACCGACTGGGCGCCCGAGTTGAAGTGGTGGATGTCGACCGCGCAGCCGTCCTCCTGCAGGTCCAGCGACCTGAGAGCAGCCCGGAGGACAGAGTGAGGCGGACGCCCGAGCGTCGGCGCGGAGGTTTCGCCCGCGGACGCGTTCCCGTTACCTGGTCTGGAACGGCTGGACTTTGGGGGATTTGGGGGGTTTGTTTGCTTCGACCGCCAGCAGCTGGATGGATCCGTTGTCCGAGGCCACGGCTAAGTAATGTGACCCCTGGCAGAAGGTCAGGGTCTTGACGTGGCCGCCGATACGCGAGTACGTCAGCACCGACCTGCGGGAGCAGAGAGCAGAGGAGATCGGATCGCGCCACGTATCCGGACTTACTCGTCCCGGCTCCGCTCTCATTCTCCGCCTTCGCAGACCCACCTGGTGGTGGTGGTCTTGCCCTCCATCTTCTGGCTGTCCCACACTTTGACGGTGCCGTCATTGGACGCCGTGGCGAAGATGGAGTGCTCGTCCGAGACCCTGATGCGGTTGACGGCGGCCTTGTGTTCGTGGAGATGGGCGACCAGCAGCCCTTTGGGGTGCCACCCTGAAACACGAGCAGCGGAGTGAGGAGGAGACGCCGCGATGCGCGAGGGAAACGTGTTGGCGGACGGCGGCGTGCGTTGGTGGTACCGGGCGGCGGGGGGCGACTCTCCCACTCGGCGCTCTCCATCATCTGCTTGGCCATGCGCTCGGCGCTGCACTGCTCCCTCTTCTGCTGCACCAGCTGCTGCAGCTCCACCTTGCAGGTGTTGATGCGGCGCTGGTAGGCGGGGCCGCTCAACACCGACTGCAGCACGGGCACCGCCGGGGCCGCCGCGCTCTTCCGGATCTGGCTGGGCGGCCCGTCGGCAGCCTGCGAGCGGAACCGACGCTTGTCAGGATTTTCAGAATCAATGGAACCGCCGTTTTTTTTAACGTTTGCTCGATACTCGACTCATCAGCTGCGGCCGAGACTGAGACTTTAACTCAGATTTGCCTCCGTACGGCAGCTTTAAAAAAAACAACAACCTATTTAACACATTTAGCGTAAAGAAAATCGTCTTTGGGAAAACAGCGCTGGTTCAGGACCGGTTCCAGACAACCCGGATTAGCGTCGGCGCCGGTGAAGCTCGACCACACCTGCACCCGGACGGGGCCGGCGGCGGTTACCGTGGCGGGCTGAGCGGTGGGCGGCTCCTGGGATCCGAACATGCTCTTCCACTCCTCGTTCATGGTGGAGTCCTGCTTCGTGTGCTTCCTCGCTGAAAAAAAACAAAACAGGATGTTACACCGTTCTCACGCCACAATCGACCGACAACTCTATAAAGTTTTGGCAAAATGTCGGAGAGACTCCACCACGTGCTGCACAGATGTGAGCTTCACGCATGTTTGTCTGGAACCAAGCGCTGGATCTTCAAGGCTTGTTCACACAAACTTCTTTTTTTTCCCCTCCGTCATAAAAAGATTCTGATGCAGATTCCTTTTTTTTTTTTTTTGGAATGGCGTGAACTGTAAACTCCTGCAGCGCGGAGCGAGCGTGAGGCCTGTGGTGAAGCCGAGGAAACGCGACGCGATTCATGTGGGAGATCGCGGCGGGGGAATTTTCTCGAGGGCCGCAGACGAGAACCATTACCTCCGCCGACTTTAAGAGGAACATCTGGAGCGCACAGGCCGTCTCATTGGGTCGCGGAGATGAGCGGAACCTGGCGGCGCCGCCGACAACAACGTGCGATGGGGCTGTGCTCACTTTGTTTACCTGTCTCCTCTAAAGTTCCCGGATCCGACATGTTTACACGGTTCAGATCCAGTTCGCAGGAAGTCGTCACGTGAGGAACTAAAAGCAGTGAAGTTTTATTTTGTAAAGCTGCGC
Organism: Psettodes erumei; assembly: GCA_016785225.1. Taxonomy (NCBI): domain Eukaryota; kingdom Metazoa; phylum Chordata; class Actinopteri; order Pleuronectiformes; family Psettodidae; genus Psettodes; species Psettodes erumei. The sequence goes on from JAFBJZ010000846.1 coordinate 135,771, forward strand.
GCGGTTTGCACACTGACAAGGAGGTATTTCTGGTGTTTGCAGTTGGTGGTGCCTCATTTCAAAGAGAACCGGACTTTAAATCCGTAGAAACGTTAAACTTTGGATGGGGATCCAGACCCGTGGGTTTATCTTTGTCCACTTTAACTTTATTGACGCTGACGTGTTTTTCCACGACGAAGATAAAGACGTGCAACAACGCGGAGCGACGGACGACGGCGGCCTGCAAAACGGTCACTTCGAGTTTGGAGCGGAACCACCAGCGCCGCGCTGGGAATCAGTAAAATTGGGCCGATGAGATGGAGCGAAGAGAAACAGCTCGCAGCAGGAACAGAGCGCAGCAGATCAGATCAAAATAAATGACATGAAAGCGGAAGCGGCAGCGACGGATTCTGGGAAGCGAGTAGAAACATCGGGACCACGCTGATGATGATGAAACACAGGGAGGTGGGAGGTACCCCCACCTCTCTTGTCCTCGACCTCCGCCTTGGGCTTGACCAGGTCCACCTGGCGGCCGGTGATGCCGAGCGTGGCCAGGTCGATGACGCCGGTCTGCCCCGCCTCCCCCTGGTGGCTCTGCTCGCCCATGTTGGCTTTGGCCTTGTTGGACTTCAGCATGAAGTCCTTGAGCGCCAGCAGCTTGTCCTCCTCCGGCTCGGTCATGCCCTGGACAACGGAGGACGGGAGACGGAGAAGACGGACGGGTTTTAATTCGGGACTCTGAGTGAAACTGGTTCAAAGACAACACTCAGCACTGGGGGGTGGGGGGGTGGGGGGTTTCCTCTGTGTGTGTTTAACGGTCACGTGATCGTCTCGGGGTTCTTGCTCTGAGCCCGAGGACGCGTTTTCACGGCCTGGTCGCGTTCTGCGTCGACGCACAAATTCAACCTGCACACAGAGCGGTCATGAAGGGGATCTGATGGAAGAGGCAGCGACTGACAGGGAACAGAACCGGACCGAACCGGACCGAAATATGTGCCGTGACAAAAGTGGCAGAGATCTTTTTTTAAAAGAAACAACTCCAGATGTCCAATCAAAGCTCCCTGCGCCCACCAAGCTGAAACTTTTCAGCCGAATTTCCAGAGAAAAATGCTTGGTCTGTGAGAGCTGACTGTGGGGTGGTTCTTCCTGAGAAATTACAAAAAATAATAAGATAAAGACACACAGCCAGACAGAGAATCTGGCAGCCTGTGAGCTGCTCTGCTTTCCAGATGGAGCTTTTACAAAAGGAGAAAAAAAAGAAGGAGAAGGAGCAGTTTCATCCAAAAACCTCAGCCCCCGGTGGGAGCGACGCTCCGTTTGATCCGGGTCCAGATGAAACTATTTAGGCCTGAGTGCGTTTATGAATCACAGCATCAGCTGCAGCTTACACACTGTAAAAAAAAAAAAAAAACACGGCTGTGTTCATTACAGGAGCAGATAACACAGGGTTCACCTCAGAGCCTGTTGTTTTTAAAATAATTCCTGTTGGCAAAACTTTATGGCCTTCGATTTAAATTCTAGTCCCCCTCCCCATTTCCCAATAAAAAAAAACTATGCAAATACCTCAGAGACATCATGTGATTGTGTGGGAGTCAGCGTCTGCGTATTTTCATGTATTTTTCAACTGGAAAACAAACAACGATTCTGCGGTCAGGATGATGCCCGGCGTTTATTCCCGCCCCCCCGCTATAGGCGCTCATCTGCCTTCGTCTCATTGGTGGAACATTCAACAGCGTGATTGTCTTTCGCTCTGTAACTCTCCTCGTTGCCTGAAGCCATACCAAGACACCCCCCAGCTGTTTCTCCTCCTCATTTCAACTGTAAACCTTTTTTTTGTTTAAACACGAGGTCACACGAGTTTTTATCCCTCAGCTTTTTAACTCAATAAGATTTAAGCTTAAACTTCCACAGAGAGTTTGAAGGAAATCCAGAGATTTGAGGAAACTGACAAATAAGTCTGGTTTACATAAAGAGCGAACACACACCACACACCCACTGTTTCACTGGAAACAAGTGAGCGTGTCGTCTGATCAGAGCCGACATCACCGCGGAGCTTCACTGCCCCCCCTGGTGGAGAGTCTAAACCGCCGCTTCGCGTGGACCGGCCCCTTTAATGGACGTTGTTAAGACGTCCAACCGACGCTCAATTTGAAACTTACGCAAACAAGAAATGTGTCGTCCCATGTGCCAGTAACGATTCGCCCTAAAAGAAGTCATTAAAAAAAAAAAAGCTTCTGCTGTGAGGAGACGTGCTTCTTCTCTCTAACATCGCTAAAAACCCAGAGAACTGGTTATTTCCATAATTAGCTTTCTTCCAACAGCCTGGCGGTGATGTTGGAGGAACGGGCCGCTGCGTTGACCCGTGTGAACAACCTGGAGAGCAACGGAGAGGAATTCGCCAGCAGACTGCCGGCGGCTCGGCTGACCCGTCGCTGACTTCGGCCTGATTACAGAGCGAGAAAACACGCCACAGCCCAGCGCGGGAACGTTCCCATGACTTCAACAGCCGCAACATAACCTTGTTTCTGAAAAGGTTTGTAAAAGAGTCACTTTAATCAGTAGTTTGAGTCAGTTCTGATTCCGGTCCAAACCAAACCGTATACATGTGCTGAGAAAAACCACAACGCTAAGAGCTAACGGTCGCACTCGGTCCACAACCTGCCGAGGATTCATCGCATGACGTAACTGTCCCGTGCGACCGAGCGCCGGCGTCCTGACCTGTGAGAGCAGCTTCTTGAGGAGCTGAGCGATGGCCGGGTCGTCGGGGGCGGGGCACTCCGGGATCGATCCGGCGCGCTTCTTCTGTCGCAGCAGTAGGTGCCGGAAGAGGCTGGCGATGTCTTTGGAGCGCAGGGCGTAGTCGAAGATGGAGCGGCTCACAGGCTCCTTCAGGACGCTCAGCAGGACCAGCTCCTTGTCGATCTGGGGGGCGAGGGTGAGGTGCGCCGGGACCTACAGCTGATGACGGCGGCGGCGACCCGGACTCACCTGGATGATGGGCTGGGTGACGAAGGGGTTGAGGTGGGGCATCAGTTTGCAGTAGACGTCGGCCACGTTGAGGTGCTGCGCCACCACCGTGATGAAGCCCACCGCCCCGTAACGGATCCACAGGTTGGGGTGACACAGGAACGGAGCTGCAGCAGGCGGGGAAGGACAAAGTTCAAAAAAAAAAAAATCCAGCTTCGGCAGAAGCACGGATTCGCGAAAGGCGCGCTCACCGATGTCGCCGACGAACTCGTAGATGTGTGGCTTCTGCAGCAGGCCCAGCTGACACATGCAGGTGAGAGCGTTGAGAGCTTTGTAGATGACGAACTCCTCGGTGTCGCTCAGGCCCTGCTGCAGCAGAGGCTTCAGGATGGAGGAGCTCTGCCAGCCCACGTACGCCGCCACGCCTGCAGGGAGAGAGCGAGAGCGCGGGAAGCGCAAGGTTGGGTCCGTCGATGTGACGAGTTTGTGAAAAAAACGTGAAGCGTCTGCGGCGAGGCCTCCTCACCCACGATGCTGTCGAAGAAGGCCCCCCGGAGGTGCCAGTCGTTCTTGTCGTTGAGGAAGGTGATCATGTGGGACAGCAGCACGTCGTTGGCCTTCTGCCGGCCGAAGAAGACGCAGAGGCGCGTGATGCCGTTCTCCATCAGCGACTGCTTGACGATGTTCTCGGAGTCGCTCAGCAGCGTCACCACCTTCTGCTGCACCATCTCGTGCAGCGCCTGCAGCTCTGTGAAGACCACGCCGTCGGTCTGTCTCGCGTTTCAAACCGGCGGCTGGAAGCTCAGCTGTGTGTGTGTGTGTGTGTGCGTGTGTGCATGTGTTTCCGTACCTGAGTCGTAGTTTTCGTTGGGATGAAGCGTCTCCTCCGCGTCCTCACCGCTCAGGTCCTGCTCCGTGTTCACGTTGTTTTCCTGAACCAGCTCCAGGAAGCGCAGCGCGCTCTCTGCCAGGTGGGCGATGTTCTCTGAACATGAAGATGAGAATCAAGAAAGTTCAGAACCGATGATTTGTTTGTTTTCAACCCGTCCGACCGCTCCCGTTTCTGACCCGTCGTTCAGTGACCGTGTTCCCGGACCCCGGCATTGACTTCGATGAGTACAGCCATCTTATTATCGATAGAAATGATCAACAAATTCACTTCAACTTTTAAACTATAAGCCCTGACTCCTCCTCTGAGAAGCTTCCCCATCGGTGCAGAGGCCGAGGCAGACCGCCTCGCCTGAAGCCAGGTTTCCTCCTGCTCATGTCAGAAAACAAATCATTCAAGTAAAAATATTCAACGTTTTTCTACGTCATGTGACCGGCACTCTCAGCTTCAAACGGCTCAGTGTGTTTAAGAGAGGCTTCCTGTTAATACCGACCTGCGTACGCCAGCCTGACGATGGTGGCGTCGTCCTGGGCGAGGTGGGCGATGCCCGGCAGGATGTACTCCGGGTAGATGTTGACGTCGTTCCGCGGCACCTCCTTCACAAGCGCCAGCACCCGGGCCAGAGTGCGCACGGCCTGCGCGCGCACGCGGGGCATGGGGTCGTTGCAGAAGTGCAGCAGGTAGGGCGTGATGCGGTCCAGCAGGATGTCCACACCGAGCCGCGGGGCCAGGTGCAGGACCAGCTCCAGGGCGGCCAGTTTGGAGTCACAGGAGTGCAGCGTCTGCAGGCAGGAGGTGATGACGGACACCAGGACGATGAGGCCCTGCTCCTCCCTGGAGCTCAGCGCGCCCTCGCCGCCGTCCTGGGACGAAGACGACGAGGAAGAGGAGCCTGAAAGAGAAACCAAACACTCGAGAGAAGGTCTTTCACCGCGCGACCGCCGAAGCGTCTCGGCCGTAACTCGCTCTCACCTCCTCGCAGGTTGTGCAGGATGTTGTCCAGGTCTTTGCGGATGACGAGCACGCGCTCGTCGGCCGACTGGAAGGTCTCCTTGGCGAACTGTGCCATGTACGGCTGCAGGAAGGTGTAGAAGATGTCGGGGAAGGCTTTCCCCCTCTGCTGCTTCAGGTACTCCTCCGCGGTCAGACGCTTCTCCGGCTCCCGCTGCACCATCTGAGCCACCTGAGAGAGGTGACACACAAACAGTGCGTGGTTGTTTGAAATACGATGGCTGCTGTTTTCCTTTTAGTGCTCAAGCAGCCAAGACTCTGTCCCTTATTCAAAGTCAAAGCTGTAAACGGACTCCTTACCAGCTGCCGGATGCTGCGGTCCTCGATCTTCATGAGGACGTGCTCCGTCTGGAAGTGTCCTTTGCGATACGCTAGCAGCTGGGACAGATCGAAGAGCGGGACGCCCTCGGTGAACAGCTCCGCGATCACGCAGCCTGAAGAAACGAAGACACGAGGCGGAAATGAGACCAGCTGCTGCGTTTCCATCACGTTTTAGATTCGTGGTGATGCAGTTGTTGCAGTGAACAGCCTGCAAGGACACTAATATGCTGGAGTCAGATGTCAAACTCCATCTCATTATTGTATTATTGTGTAATTGTATCACGAGGACACACACCACATGACATCAGCGCATGATTTCAGGCAGCAAGTTGTTACGTCGTTGATTACACTGATGTGTTGCTTTAATGTTGTGATGTGTTGCATCTTATCTGGCCGTGTGTCACTCTACCTGCAGAGAAGATGTCCATGGCCTGTTTGAGCTCGCCTCTGCTCCTCTGGTTGTTGTTGGTCAGGTCCACCAGCGGCGTATTCTGGTCGCTCTCTGTGGCGAACATGCTGCCGTCCACAAACCGCCCGGCGATGTAGCACGTCCTCCGCCTGGACGTGTCGAAGAAGTAGTTGAAGTCAGCGGGGTTGTCCTCCGGCAGGTACGTGGGCTTGAAGCTGGCGAAGTCTGTGAGCAGCACCCAGTTCCAGCTGGTCACCATCACGTTCTCCGTCTTGATGTCTCCGTGGCGGACGCCGGCTTTGTGCGCCTGGTCGACGGCGTTGAGGATCTGGAAGGCCAGCCAGCGCTTCTCCACGTTGTTGAGGAACGGCCGAGTGCTGATGCGGTCGTACAGATTGTCGCGGACGTACTGGCGGAACAGGATGGCGGCTTTCTCCGTCAGGGAGGTTTTCTGGAAGGACAGGCAGTTCTGGCAGGAGTACAGCCGGATCTTCAGCTCCTCCAGTTCCTGTTTGTAGCTGGTCAGAGGCAGAGACGGGTCCTGGATGGCGAACACTTTGACCACCACCAGGCCCTCCCGGTGTTTGGCCCGGGCCACCTTGAAGAAGCGAGTGCTGCCCAAGCTCTTGTCGTACTCATGGTCGTGGATGTCTGAGAAGTAACTGTCCACAGACAGGATCTGAGAGGGGGCAATCCCAGCCAGCTGATTTCCCATCACGCCTCTATAAATCTGTTAAAGTATTACAGTAAAAAATATTACTCCTTCATCAGATCTCACAGCTTTGTTTATCACCTGAGCGGCAACGATTTGAAACAGTTTCTGCCCTCGATGGTGTCAAACATCTGGATTTGACATCTGGTGGGGCTCGGTTACACCCCAGAATAAACCGCAGACCTAACTGAAGCAGCAGTCACATGATTCAGCTGCTCAGAGCTAAATTAGCATGCAAACTAACAGTTATTGGCCCGTTAACACAAACTCTTTCACGTTAAAAAACACCCGCGACGTTAACTGTTCGAGCAGACAGTGTAAATGTCACGTTACCGGTGCGATGCTGCGGGGGCCCCAGCTGCTACTGACAGGACTGTTGTTGTTGTTGTGGTCGTCTTAGCTTTAGCAGGCTAGCAGTAATCGACGTCTTTCCGGCTGCGATGACACTGCTAACGGTGACAAACTTCAGAATGCAGAATTAAACGTCATCGCGTCGTTTTCCCGGCGCGTCAGCTACAGCAGCCATTCGGCTGCCCCTCTTCTCGTGCCACCGGTGAAACGCCGCGCTGCGCATAAACTGACGGTCACCGTCAATAATAGACCAAATAGACCAATAGCAACCTGAAATACGGAGCTAGCCAGCTAACCGAGTAGCCGTTTCCAGCTGTTGTTGTGGTTCCGGGTCGGAGCGTAAACTGAAAACCCTCCCGAGCCCCTCTACTGGCTGACTGTGGGTACCGCAAAGATCGTCTAATAGGTAGATGACCCATACTGCAGTTTAAGAAACTCATCCATAATTATATTTATTTTAAATTTTTGTTGTATCATGTAGCACGCTAGCAGTATTACAGATAACTGTTTTTCACGAGGTGCTTATTTCAATTGTAAGTGGGATAAAATGAAAACTCCACGAAAGCGGAAATCATTAAGTCATCTTCTTCCCTACACACGATCTTTGTTGAGAGGAAAAGGAACTTTCTGGTACAGACGACATGGAAAAGCAACCGGTTGTCCAGTTGCAGTAAGTGGCGCGACACCTAAGAGGAAGTGAGGGGATTTAAAATTCAAAATAAAATTTAAAAAGCGGCTAATGGCGGCTCTCTTTTTACAGCGGGCAAAACGTTCATAGGACACGTCAAACATTGCACCGCTCACTTATTTTCCTCCTTTAGTTAAGCGATAAGATACGAATTAATTTAAAAACAATAAGATTTAGTGGAAGTCTTCCTTTTTTTATTTGATGCAATCCCCTTGGTTTATTCAAATCTGATGGCGATAAAACCGATTTATCTTTTTGAAATAAGATATATACGTCATCCAGGATTTTAAACATTACTTTATAAATAAATGATCATGAATTGCGTTCAATACCAGTCCTCAATTGTAGGAAATTCCCTTCAAGCCAAATTTAAAGTAATTTATACGTTTTCTTTTTTTCTTTTTGTATCGGGTTATGGGGCGGAAATCGACTTTTATTTTCGACAGGAAACCCGGAAATGTAGTCGTGGCTGCCGTCAGTACATTTGACATGGTAGACGCTGTGCAGTCAAGAGAAAAACGCTCCGCGGTGGGATTTCACGGAAGATGCTGAAGAAACGGGAGCTGCTGGTAAGTTTAATCGTTTTTTGACTTTCCCTTGAAAATGTCGACTGTTCACAGTACAAAATCCACTCGGCTGTCCACGAAACGAGCGCGTTTTGTTCTATATTTAAGAAGCTAGACGCTAGATAACCGGCCGCGGCGGCAGCAGCCCGGCGTTGTGTTTGTTTGGTTAGTTTTTACAGGAGTGTAGCTGTGTTGTCGGCTGCTAGCCTGCTGCTGTCACCAGGGGGACGCTAGCTTTAGCTCCCCCGCCTCCCATGACTTTCGTGATTGTCACTGTTCTCTGTTGACACGGGTCGAGACGTGGGCAGCACGGACGGGGCGTTGGTGGTTTTTAAACAGCCAGACACGCTCCCGTTTTCCCCACGTCGCTTACACCCGTCCGCCTCTTGTTGTTTGTCGCCGAAGCCGTGAGCTAGCCGGCGCGTCGGTAGCTAACGGCTAGCCGAGGCTAACGTGAGCTTGTGTGCAGGTGTGGGGATTTGACGGTGGTCGGCGTTAAGTCGTTGTTGCGACACTTGTGTACTTCCCTGCTGCACTACTTTTCCGTTTGTCCGCGCGGTGGGCGGATCGGTTCTGTGTGAGCGGTTCCGTCGAAACACCTGTATTCACAGGTAATCACCCAGTTAGCGACAGTGAGGTGCCAGAAAACATGAAGAAGTGATTCAAGCTTGCGGGACATAAATAGCGACAATAAGAAAAATGCTAATTTTATTCATTGGCACCTTGCAAAACGCAAAGTGTTTTACAGTAAAAAAACAAACAAACAAAATAAAGATAAGATAAAAGTGAGTTTTAAAGTTTTAAAAGTGAGGCTGCCCCCCCCCAATCTGTCTCCTGCACAATTCCATCAGAGCAATAAACAATATGTGCAATATATATATTTATACATATAACTATTGTGGCAATAACCCACATCTAATGTGAATTTTTTTTACAGTGCAATATATCCTGTTGGGCTTGCAGTTATATATATCTCCTACATATTGCTAGATTTTATGCTATATTTTATATTTTTTTATATATATATTTTTATTTCTTTTTCGATTTATAATTCTTTTTATCTCTGGGAATATACACTTGAGCGGGATGTTGCTGCAACAAAAAACAATTTCCCCTGTGGGGAGAATAAGTATTCTTATCTTATCTTAACAAGAGAGTTAAAAGAGGAAGTCACGTGACTGCCCGTGAATTTATTTTTCTTGACTAATTTCTCATGTAAAATGTCTTGATGATGGTGCCATGGACATAGTTTGCGTGTGAAATTAAATTGACGAGGAAGAATGGATTAATAAAAACTGTGACGTGAAATACTGCGCTCAGCGTGGGGTCGTGCCGCCATCTGTTGCTCGGGTAAAACTGAGTCTAAATCCCCTTCAGTCTTTGCATAAAACAGAAAGCTGTGTTCAGTGATGCTCAGTCACATCGTCAGGTCGATCAGGAGGTCGTGGTTCAGACCTGTGAGGTTGATGCGAGCCTGAATTATTTTTGTTGCTTTGAGGTGAATGACAGTCTCCTCTCTGGAAAGTCGGATTTGGTCGGTCAACGGTTTGATGGGAGGAGAGTCAGCGCTCCCACTGTCATCACTCTCTGTGGAGTCACAAGCAGCAGCTCGGCCAGAGAACAGAAACCAGGCCAAAGTTGAATTCTGGACTCGTTCAAATGACTGACGCGAGCGATCGATCGACTGACTGAGAAAATGAAATGACGGCTATTTTCATCATTAAATGAGCAACAAGGCCAAACGTTTGGCTGGTTGAAGCTTCGTTGATGCGACGATTCGCTTTGTCACCCCCCGCCTCGGGCCGTGGGAACTCCTGACCCGTTTAACCTTAGCGCTGAGTGAAACGGACAGGTCCATCAAATATTGACAGGTGGGGCGTTGGGGGTCTGCCGACGGAGCAGCTCGACACTTCGTGGCTCCTCGGTGACATGACTGAATTCAGATACCAGATGACACAGTGTGGCACTTACCAAGCAGCTGTGTCACAAACCTTTAGTGGGCACTGCTTTGGTAAGGTGTGACCGCAGTGAAACCAAAGTTTTCAGTGCTGCCATCGACGTAGACCGCATCCAGATTTAGTTTCTGCTCCAGCTCAAATAACCAAATGGAAATCTGAATTTGGCTGCAGTTACGTACCTGGTTCTGCCCGGCCAGTCGCGGTACAACGACAAACAAAGGCGCAACAGACGGGTCGAGGTGGTGGACCCTCCTCTCTCCTTCCTGACTCTGGCTCCAGAATAAATGTCTGTGTTTGAGCAGAACATTTACACAGAGTTAACAAGATGAGATCTTAAATTAAATCTTGATTGAATCTCTGTAGCCTGGTGCTCCCGTTAGCGAGATGTAGGACGGCAGTTTATGGGTCGTGAGCTTTCTTGTTTTGCGTTTTTATTTTTATTTGTCATTGTCTGGGTCGGCACAGAAGCTCGGGTTGTCGACGAGCCTTTTGAAGAAGCAGGCCACGTTTCAGGCGGTTCCGGCGCCTCTGGAGTTCACCCGCCCGTCTGGCTAACGGGAAAATCAATTCCGGCTGCTGGTGAATGTGGGGATCAATAATGTGATATTATTGTGGTATGGTGCGTGTTCGCGCCAGCTCCTCGTCCTCAGTATCATCAACCCCCACAGCAGAGGTCGTCACTGAAGTCACACTGCGTGTAAAAAAAGAAGACAAACGCTGAGTCAGCTCTCGGGTACAAACCGTTTTAGGGGAAACCGGTTCCGGCTGCGCAGCTCTGTCAGCTGATCCGTGACTGATGCGACTGACTGTTCAGTGAGAAGGAACCGAGACGGCGGCAAACCGCAAACTACGCATTCCTTCCCCCGCAGGTTTATATCTCCGCTCGTCGTATTGACTCGACATCTTTGTCCTTGGAGGTCAGCGGTGGAAACCGCTAAATCAAAAATCCAATAATATTGTGTTTATTTTCACGTCAGACTAAAAGTAGGAGCAGGAATAAGACTTGTTGTTTTAGCCTTCCTGCTTCAGAAGTAAATGATTCAACTGTTTGTCAAATGAGACGCCGGCCACTTGATCGTCTGAATGCCGCCGTCACTTGGCCTTTGTGCAGAGGACAGAGGTCAGAGGTCGGGGGAGGTCACGGCCACGCAATCAGCGACTCAGTAGTAAAAATTCATTGTGTTTTCAGATCAGAAACAGAAAATAAGGCATTAAAACTGTAACAATCAGGTCTGACCCACGTATATAGTAAATAACGCATAAATAATAATCGCTGAAGAAACCCCCCCACTCGTCATGGAGGTCAAAGCCGTGATCGGAGGGGTGAGATGTGATAGTGAGAGTGACATCAGTGTTTTTTATCTGCACAAGTCCAGCACGATCCGTGTGGAACCGTGTGGGTTTGTGTTTTGCTGGGAGACACAGGGACATGGAGACACAGAGACACAGAGACACAGGGACATGGAGACAGGGAGACACAGAGACACCTCTAAGCAGCTTATCGTGAACAGCGAGAACCGTGCGACCAGGATGTGAATCACGTTAAAACCTCTTGTTTAATCTGGAGGCTGAATGCTGGGCAGAGCGTGCTGTGTTTACTTTGGTTGTCTACCTGCCAAGGCGGGGGGGGGGTGTCTGTTTGTGTGTCTGAGTGATGACGAGCTGGTGGAGTTAACTCCCCCCTCCTCCCTGTCATGATAACCTATTTGTGGAGAGAAGCGTCCTCTCTCTTTCACACTCCGCTGCTTCCTTCGATTAAACCGTTGTCTCCGCTGGGGGGGGCTGTCGGACGGCCCGCCACAGCGGACCCGTTTGCCCATCCGGTACCGTCCGCCCGGTGCTTCCCTGCAGCCCTGCTGGACCCTGGACAAGACAGGGTGAGGGTGGTCAGTGTAGTTCACTGAGCAGAGCTGGAGCTGCTTTCAAAACTGAACCTGCTTCTCCCGCGCCTCAGGTTTACTCTTTAGTCTTGATTCTAAATTATTGTTTTTCTTGTGTGTTTTTACTGTAAACACATCCTCCGTCCTCCTGTACAACCCTTTAACAACGCCAGAAGCAGTTTCCTTTCCCTCCTCCTGCTCCTGCAGTCCGTCCGTTTTCTTTTCTTTTCTTGTCCAGGCAAACAGGAAACGCCTCGAATGAATGAATGAATGAATGAGGTGGAAGTGAAGCGGCTCAGTTCAGTCCATTTATGACCTGAAAAAAAACAATGATCGCTTAAAATGTTAAACCGCTGCACAGTCAGAAGGAAAAAACATCAGTTGGACCCCCCCCCCACCAGGAAGCAGTGAAAACTGGTTTGTTCTGTTTCGAGAAGATCCTCCCAGCGAAGCAGCCGATTGGCTCTCACGCTAAATTTGCTAATCTAGAATGATCCTCTAATTAGCGCTAACGTCGCTAATAAGCACTCACGCCGAGTGAACCGCTCTTGTCCCCGATGTCACTTGTGCAGCAGTTCGACTCTGTGAACGTCGCAGCCCGATGTTGGAGTCTGACCTACTTTGCCTCAGCGTTCTTCTTCTCTGTCATTAAATTAGCAGCGAGCGACGACCTCGTGACCAGGTGGGGGGGCGAAGCTCGGCCCGCGTTGGCGCCGCAGCCCTCGACAAACGAGGCGTTTGCGACCTTGAAAGCGGTCGGCCGGGAATTGAAACCAACAGCTCTTCTGGTTATCAGTGAACCTGCTGATTGTTTCCTCCACTGATCTTCGAGCTGTTTGATTCATTTCTGCGTCTGACACGATGAAGGATCCAACGGATCTGCTTTAAATCAGACTTAAACTGTCGTCATGCGACCTGTCTGCAGAATCATTCGTCGTGTAGGTGACTCGCGGGTCCCTTGCTTTCGGGAATGTTGTTTGTGCGAGTCGTCCCCGACGAACCGGTGTTACCGGTGCCGTTGAGTCGTCCTTTGAGCGGTGGGTTCTGTTGCATTGCTGTTGTGCGTGCCTCCGTCTCAGCGTTGCTGCTGGATGTCCTCGTTTTATTTAAAGCTGGGCTGTAGCCAGACCGGCACTCTGTGGCTGAGGTGGTGACGGTCGGCGTCGGCGCTCCCGCTGCTGGTAATAAGAACAAACATTCTGCGCAGGGCGGGTAAAATGGCCAAGCTCAGCCTGTCAGCCCAGACCCGAACTTAAAAACCCAGCCGGCTTGTTGTAATACTTTTATAAACGTATGCATGAATTGTTCCACCTTCCAACGGCGCGGTGATAAATCTGGCTCTCGGCCCCGTTAATAGAGTTTGACCTGGATCTAATTGGAACTTGCCGGGGAGAGACGATGAAGGCTGCAGATTGGAGGCGAGCCTTCAGACCATCGAGTTTTATCACCCCGGCGTCTGTCGGCAGGTTTCTTGGAGGTTGGGGTTACGGGCCGACGCTCCAAAGCTCCTGGAGGAAAACGCCGCGCTCGTTCGTCTTCCTGCATCTTAACAACACGGGGAAGGTTCGACGGCACACTGGTTTAATGTCACAGGAGACTGCGGTTCTTTTGGAACCGCTGGCATCCGACTTGAACTCCCGGCCCGTGGCTGCAGCGGTCCTCCGGTCCTGAAGAGGGCAAGCTGGGGAGTCCTGATCCCTCTGGGGGGGGCAGGATCCTGCTTTAAGCTCCGGTCACCGCTAATCAGACACAATCCTCTCACCCCCGCTCGCCGAGGGTCGCCTCACCTTTCTTCAGATTTGCCGAGGAACGCTCTGTTGGTTCGGAGGGGGGGGCAGCTTTTCCTGCTTTTTTTTTTTTTTTTTTTTTTTTTGGGGATAAACCGGGACCGAGGTGTGTCCGGTGATGTCCACATTGTGCGCCTCTTGGCTAATGCTAAGAGCCTCGTTTTAGCTGAGTCAGTGGCTTATTGTCTTTGCAGTGGATTGGTTGTCTTGGAGGAGGGGGGGGCGCAGGTGAGACTCCTTCTGGCTCCTGTTCATCTGGGCCTTATCAGACCTGAGGTGAATGTACCCAGGAAGGCTCGTTGTTCAGTCTCCAGCGTTGTACTGAAGCTGGACGAGGTGTGCGAGCGAAGCAGAGCTGCAGCGGCCGGTCGGTCCACGTTAAACCGAACGGCGGCTTTGAAGGTTCTGCCTCGTGTCCAAAACCGTGTGACGAACCCAGTGAAAAATGCGTATGAGGTGCTTGAGACTCGTAGCTTTGTTCACTTCCTGTTGAACAAACTCCAGATTATATCTCACTTAGGCAAAGAAGTGTTTCTAACACTGGTGCAGTTTGGGTTTCGTCAGTGGGGAAACTAAACTGCATAAAGGTTTTTATGGTGCAGCAGTAACCAGCCATCCGTCGGCTCCTTTTCTCGGCAGGAGAAGGGAATCGTTAAGTTAGTGCGATGAGTTGTGAGCGGTTTCCCGCGGCCAAAGTGATTAATAACGCTTGTGTGCGTGCAGACGCTCTGACGCTGTCATTGCGTTGTGCGTGGAAGCCAATCCCTCGCTCCATCGACACTTTGCGGGTCTTAAAGCTGCACCTGACGTCAGGTCATGTTTCTGTTTGACCAGCGGGGTTTTCTCTTCTCCGGGCTGAGGCTGCGAAAAAACTCAAACAAACGCGACAGTAGATGGGAAATACCTCAAATTCATCCACCAGGTATTTTCTCACGCGGCTCGGCGGGGCGACGAGACGCTAAACCGCACCGGGCCGGTTCTGTCCTCTCCGTGTTGACACTGAAATATTCTCATCCTACAGCAAACACATTATAAGATGTGGAGGATAAAAACCAGTCGTGCTCGTTCTGTCGGGGGGAAGAAGACGCCTGAGGGTCTTCCACTTTATTGTGTTTTTCCAGAAACGACTTGTTCACACCGTCGCACAAAGTCACACCTTGAAGCCGCAGTCCACAGTCCGATCCGAAGGTCGCCGAGCTGCGGGTCGGGGTTCGGGACAACGTCCCCTCTCAGTGTCTCTCTTGGTGGTTCTGTCGCCGGGATGTGCGACACCATTAATAAATAACGACGCCTGATTGGCGAGCTCGGAAGGAGCCTCGAGTTATCTCTGCTCGAACTTTGGATGGAAGGTTTTATCCACGACGCACACTTCTATGGGCCGGTGTCGCTTCAGGACGGGCCCATTCGCAAAGTGTCTCCTGACTTCCTGTCGGGCTCGGTCGTAGAGTCACACCCTGACCACTACAAGAAGAAGTCATGCTTCTTTGATAAGTTGTGGTAAAGTTACTGTAACCCTCCTGCAGAGTGTGTGTGTGTGTGTGTGTGTGTTTTAAATAGCTCTTCTCACTGACATGAAAAATGAGCCGACAGCGTGATGAGACGGATTTTTTTTCTCCTGCTCATTCTGAGTGAAAGCGAAAATTGTCTTTTTGACGGCGCTCAACCCGCTCTCCTTTTGTTTCCCACCGTCTCTAAACGCCGTCTGGCGGGATGCTGTCAGCTTCCTCCGCCTCCTCCTTCCTCTTCGGCACTTTCCTCCTCACCAGGAAGAAATCATCATCATCATCATCATCATCATTGCCGTCCTCGTGCGTGACAACGAGCCTCCGAGCGTTTAAACATGCGCTCGACTTTGTTCTGCCTACGTGATTTACCGCACCGCTGCGTTTACACCTGGCGTTATCTCGAGTCTGCCCGCGGTGTTTCTGGGCGAAGGCCGAACCCAACATCAAACCCAAATATCTCGCTCAGCTTAACTTTGATCTTCTGCAGGTCACTAAAGTTCACGTGTGATCAGCAGCTGTTCAGACCGCGTGAATCATCATCATCATTAACGTCGTCGGACGATAGCTGCAGGCCGCCTGGATTGAATAATGAAACCCCTCGTCCTCTCTCTTTGTTCGGTGGTGGATCCGGCTTCTCTGTGTAATGTCACGTCTGCGGATGTTTTTTTTTTTTTTTTGCTGTAGTAACTGCTGCTGGACGAGGAGATCGCAAGTGTTGATGGACAGTGAGACGTGGTTTTGAATCAGTCCGCCGTTGGTTAAGAAGAAGAAGAACTTGTTACTGGACTCGCTGCAGCAGACGATCTCATCTCTCTCTCCCTCTGCCTCTCTCTGCCTCCCTCTCTCTCTCTCTCTCTCTCTCTCTCTCTCTCTCTCTCTCTCTGCCTCTCTCTCTCTCTCTCTCTCTCCCGTGCGTTCGCAGCTTTCCGAGAGACAACCCTCCAGTGAAGATGAGACCATGGTCCCGGTACTAACCTCCAGAAAAGCCAGCGAACTCCCCGTCAACGAAGTAGTGTGCATCCTGCAGGTAGGGAGTCACTATCTGTTTCACCTGTATCTCAGGTGAACAGAACCAGAACCAGAACCGTATTGAGTGTTTTTGTTTTTACAGTTGAGGATTAATGCGATTCATGATATTTTAGTGGCAGAAACAGCACTTGAGCAAGAAATCCCAGATTATTTTTGTTTTAATCTCCAGAAACAATACGATTGTGTTAATTCCCTGTAGTTGTTGAGCTTGTCAAGCGTTCGATTCAGCGTCTTCAGATTCGTCGGGTGAAGTTTTCTGTGTCACGTGGGTCCCGACAGGCCGACCTGCAGCTGGGTCTGACCCAGGAGGAGGTGAGGCGGAGGAGGGCCTACCACGGCTGGAACGAGTTCGACATCAGCGAAGAGGAGCCGCTATGGAAGAAATACATCTCACAGGTAACGACCATCGACATTCTCTGAGGCGGACGTGGACTCCGTCATGTGGAAAAGACGGACTTAGAGTCTCGGAATTTGACGGAATGGAAACAGAATCGACTGTAAAACGCGGACTTTGCTGAAACGTGACTGCGGTTTACGAAAACGTAGGTTTTCCGTAGCCGGAGGGCGACGTCACAGAAGCCCCGCCCACTTTTTTTAACGACCTCTATCGAGCTGAGGGCGGGACACAGGTCTCACACACACACACACACACACACACACACACAGAGATGGTAAAGAGGCCGCCTGAGACGTCACATTCATCCAGAACATCTGACACTAAGCGCTAAGTTTAGAGCAGAACGACACCCAAGAGAACAGTAACGCCATTTAAACACACAGCGTATTGTTCAGTTCATTCATCCCCCTGCACACACACACACACACACACACACAGAGCTGAATCATGACAGAAACTGAAAGTAGATGCATGCGATCCCAACACACACATTGAAGCTCTTCACTGAACAAAAGGCCGTTTTTTTGGGTTTTTTTTTTCCTGTTTGCATTTTTGTGTTTTTGATGAAATTTGTCAATATTCACTAAACGTTTTTGGTATTTTATCCATCCACCACATGATTACAGCCTCTATAGGTGAGAAATTGTCAATTCATAATAATTAAAATGGAAAAAAATGAATTTGGGGAAAAAATAAATAGGAATATGGTGAAAAAAATGTAACCAGATTTTTTTCCTGCCCTCCCCCGCCGCAGTCGGCCCGGTGTCCCGGCGGCTGATGCGCGAGCGTGGCCCACACTGTTTGGCCGCTCACCGCGGTCGTTTGTTATTCTCGCGCCGTATAAACCAGCCTGAACTCGAGCGTGTCTGACAGCTGCTGGCCGCGGTCTTCACGGCCCAGACAGCGGCGCGTGCTGGACCGCTTATCGGGCCGGCCCGCCTCTTAATGCTGCTGATTTATCTCGGGAAGTCCTTCACACGTCCAGCAGCAGCTGCAGGATGAAGCCACAACGCTATTTTTACCTCCCGCCTGATAAAACGTCTGCAGGCCCGTCTTGTTCCGGAGCGTCGTCGTTTTGTCAGGAGACGCGAGCGGGCAGTGTCAACCCTCGCAATATACAGGAGGAATACATGCTAACGCAGTGACAACGCTGTCTGCGTTAAACATCCTCTTCCTGTTTAATATTCATGTGAGAGCGGGTTTTCATTCTCGCGCCATGCTGCTCGACAGGCTCATCCCACGTGCGATTACATAACAGAAGCCGCTCGTACGGATGGAGGTCAACGTCGCTGCGAGCCGGCAGCCGTCCTCCACGCCCTCTGTGACATCTAGCTCGTCTCCATCTCCGTCCGCCACCATTACGTCCTCGCCCGTCTCCCTGAGCGAGCAGCGTGAAAGCGCCGGTCGTCGGCAGGTTTAGTGGTCCTCTGAAATAAAACGTTATACCTGGTGCAGCTAAACAGGACCAAGCAGGAGGTAGAGTTTGTTCTGGTGAGGAAACCCTGCAGCTCCTCTCCTCATAACTCGGTGGAAAACAAAAGGCTGGCTGACGGTCAGAATAGCACTTACATAGTAATGGAAAGAAGCCTGAGGGAGTTTTGTTGCCGGCCTGTTTTGTCCACACGCGCCCCGACAAGGACAGAAACCGCTGCCGCCGTCGAGCCGAGAGGCAGCAACGCACAGAGAGAGAGGAGGAGACGGGAGGGTGTGAATTAGTTTGTTTTTCTTAATCTCTTTTCACACACAAAAGCTGCGATAAACACGTCACACTCAACCTGGCGAAGAGGCGTTGCCATGTTACTGCTGTTCATGTGTGATCTGAAGGTTCAGGAACCCAAGGTCCCGACCTCAGCCTCTGAATACGAGTGTCACACGTGCTGCTGCTGCTGCTGCTGATGATGATGATGTGTCTCTGTCTGCCTCCAGTTCAAAGATCCCCTCATCCTGCTGCTGCTGGCGTCAGCTGTCATCAGCGTCCTCATGCACCAGTTTGATGACGCTATCAGCATAACCGTGGTACGTCGCTTGTCCCCTTCCTCATTTTCCTCCTGCCTGTGAAAAACACTCCAGAGACAGAGGTGGGTATTAATAGAGTTTAACGGCGGTGGAGAAGATTTCGGTGCGTGCAGGAACTTCTCTCAGATCTGCCTGGGAGTTTGGCAAATAAGATTATATGGAACTTCTTTTTCTTTGGGGATCCCCGTGGGGAAGAGTGGCGGCAGTGAATAATTGCCTTGATAATGTAGGAAGAAAATAAATAAGGAAGCAACACAGGAAAAAGGAGATAATTAAATTTCTGATTTCAAACTGTGCAAAAGATAAAAAAAAAAAAAAACAAAAAAAAAAAGTCCCGCAGAGATTATTGGAGCCAGAAACAGGAATTGCGGAACAGAACAAAGCAGCGTCGCGATGACGGTGACAGGTGGGAAGACGAGGAGGATGAGTAAGACTCCTCGTGAGATCTGGACCGTTACCGCAGAAACGGGATTCTCTGTCCTGCACCATGGTCATCGTGATGGAAACGGCGATTTGCACGCACATTTAACCGCTCAGTGCAGCGTGCTGCTGGAAGACATGACCTTTCCCTTTTGTTTGTTTTTTTTTTCCCGTTTCCTCACGCCATATGTAAACGTGTGCGCACAGAGCAGGGCACCGAGTTTCGGAGGCCCGCAGAGTCGAGAACCCACACACCTGCTGTGCATGTTTACCTGCACGCCACGGGACAGGCCGAGTCGGCGAATCAGCAGTTTCGCCATCGGCACAGAAAGTCCCCGCCGCCGGCCGGGAGCGTTACGGCAGCAGGAGGAAGACGTTAAAAAGCTGCTTGAGCCTGGGGGGTTGTGACGGACACGTCGGCGAGCGGCCGCGGAGCAAAGAGCGCGTTGCCTCATTTGCATTTTGCCTCTCATTTGCACTGTTTGCACATGTGCTTCAGCTGTGTGTGTGTGTGTGTGTGTGTGTGTGTGTGTGTGTGTGTGTGTGTGTGTGTGTGTGTGTGTGTGTGTGTGTGTGTGAGTGTATGGACAGTTTGTGTATTCAGCTGCAGCGAGCGGCAGGATGTTATGTGGACAAACTTCAGTCTTCAGGATGTCATTATTTAGGTTTTTTGTTTTTTAAAACAACAATGGTGTCACGTGAACCGGAAAAAGACACTTAACAAAGAGCAACATGTTGAATAACTGCAAAATAAAAAAATCATTGTATTTCAAGAAAAAAAACATATATTTTAGAATGTTTAGACAAATTGAGATTTAATACGAAGGCGAAGTACATAAGAGCGTTCTGCGAGTTATTTTATATCTGGGCTACATCCAGTGTAGTGTGAAGAAAAAAAAAAAAAAAAAGTGAAATGAGGAGATGATAATACACAGTTTGTCTCTTTTCGTGTCTTTTTTTTTTTTTTTTTTTGCAGGCCATCATCATCGTAGTGACAGTTGCCTTTGTCCAGGTGAGTCTTTTAGTCTCCGTCTAACAGTCTCATAAATGTCAGAGACATGATGGGACGACGCACAATCAGTGTTTACAGTGTGAAGCTTAGTCTGCACAACCCTGCTCTAACCCTGCGGCGTGCCGCTGTTTCCCCTCCGTGTGAAGGAGTACCGCTCAGAGAAGTCTCTGGAGGAGCTGGGGAAGCTGGTGCCTCCAGGATGTCACTGGTGAGAGCCTCCGTTACCATAGCGATGACACGATGCGAAACCTCCCCGGTCGCTCATCGTCCTCCTTCTCTGCCTCAGCATCAGGGAGGGGAACCTGGAGCACCTGCTGGCCCGAGAGCTGGTTCCCGGAGACACCGTCTGTCTGTCGGTGGGAGAGCGAGTCCCGGCGGACCTGCGCCTGTTCGAGGTAAGAACTGATTTCACCCCTGGGGGTCGATGAAGTCGGGGCTTTGTCGTCGGCGCTCGGCGACACCATCTGTGTCTATCCGGCAGGCGACCGACCTGTCCGTGGATGAGTCCAGTCTGACGGGGGAGACCGCCCCCTGCTCCAAATCCACCTCCCACCAGCCGGCGGCCACCAACGGCGACATCGCGTCGCGCAGCAACATCGCCTTCATGGGGACGCTGGTGCGCTGCGGCAAAGCCAAGGTACCGGACCGGATTTTACAGTTTCAGTTTTCCACGAGTTTGTGTGCGACCTGTGATTAAAGCTGTTGACCCGTCCCCCAGGGCATCGTCATCGGAACCGGGGAGAACTCTGAGTTCGGGGAGGTGTTCAAGATGATGCAGGCGGAAGAGGTATGTTCATAAATCTAAATTTAGATTTACTGATCTGAACTGGGTGAGATCACCATGGTGACCCGCGTGACCGGGTCAGAAACCTGTTAGCCCCTCAGATCCCCGGATCCCGCAGGATCCCAGCGTCGCTGAAAAGAAACAATCAAGATCAATAGATATTTTTATGGATCGATCAAATGGTTTTGCTGCTCCAGACTCGAGCGCCATCGACTCGCGAGCAGGCTCGTAACTGTTTGTTTTTCCTCCAGGCTCCTAAGACGCCGTTACAGAAGAGCATGGACCTGCTGGGCAAGCAGCTCTCCCTGTATTCCTTCGGCATCATAGGTCAGTGTCGCTCGTCGTCAGCGCCACCTTCGGCCTGTGCGCGCGCTCAAACCACCCCTCGCTGTGTTTCGCAGGGGTCATCATGCTGGTGGGCTGGCTGCAGGGGAAGAGGATCCTGGACATGTTCACCATCGGCGTCAGGTAGCTGCTCCCTGCGCCGCATGCGCTGAACTGAACCTGCTTGCGTGGGCGCGGTAAATGATTGACGCCCGGCGGCAGCCGTCAGTCAGCGTTCTGCTCCTCTTATCGGATCAGAAGGAATCGACCTTTGCCAAGACAAACACTGGCGTGTTTGATTTAGGCGTGGCTGACACGCAGGAAAGACTTTGAGACGCTAAAAGGGAATTGTTAATAATGTTAGTTAAAGGAGTAGTTCACTTTTTCTGGAGGGGGGAATAGGCTAATGATCTTCCTGATATGTTCAAGTCGACAGTCTGTCAGGTGGTGGTTAGCCTAGCTTAGCATAAAGACTGGAAGAGGGGGGGGGGGCTTCCCAATAAACCGCTCAAAGGTGATTTGAGCGAGACATTTGTCACCAGTAAAGTTTTTCCAACATTATGACTTTGATTGTCCAGCAGCTCGTCAGACCCTCAGGCATCCGGACCCACAGAATCAGCTGCTGAGGTCCCGGTGCCGGATCCCTCAGGGCCCGTCAGAGTCCATGCCGCTGCACGCAGAACCAGCGGCTCGTCGGTCCGGTCATAATGAAATGTCACCGTGTACAGTAACTCGCCATGATTATCGACGCTCTCCTCCCTCAGTCTGGCGGTGGCCGCCATCCCGGAGGGTCTGCCCATCGTGGTGACGGTGACGCTGGCGCTCGGCGTGATGCGCATGGTGAAGAAACGAGCCATCGTCAAGAAGCTCCCCATCGTGGAGACTCTGGGTATGTGTGTGTGTGTGTGTGTGTGTGTGTGTGTGTGTGTGCGCTAACGTCCCTCCTGTTGTGTTCTTCACCGTCAGGCTGCTGCAATGTGATCTGCTCAGACAAGACGGGAACTCTGACCAAGAACGAGATGACCGTCATCCAGCTGTTCACGTCGGACGGGCTCCACGGCGAGGTCTGACACCAACACACACACACACACACACACACACACACACACACACACACACCTCTACAATAACTGACAATGTGACACAAACGAGACATTTGCGGCTGCAGATCTGATGTCAACACCACGTAGACTGTTGTCAGCGGGGGAAAAGACGTCTTTATTTTAGTTTTCCTGTGTGTTTGAGATGGGGCAGGTGAACAGTGTGTGTACAGGAGGAAGTGACAGTGCTCAGGTTGTGCAGGAAGAGAAGTGGCGTACAGGACACGTGAATGTGTGGTGAGAGGAGTCAGTCATTAGACGTAACGACTGTCTGTGTGCGCTCTGTAAGTTCTGCTCTGGAGTTTATCGGCCCGACGATTTCACCTGATCTCAGGTGTTCGCTCCTCATCTTTGTGTGTGTGTGTGTGATGAGTTTGAGAGGACGTTGCCTCCAGCTTAGAGAACAGCCGCTGAGCGCAGGATCTGCTGCGTCGTTCTCTTCTGTCGTGTTTCTAAAGTAGCAGCAACGCTCTAGAACCTTGAAATAGATCCACTGCTGCGCGGTGGCGTCCGCACCTGAAGAAATGTTCGGCCGGGTTCTGGGCCCGCTGCAGAGAACAGGCCGACCCACTTCCGTCATCTGCAAGTCCCAGCTGCCGCGCTGGGGAAAAATGGGTCAGGTGACTGAGGACACGTTTTCTGGCTTTAACCTTTTAGTGACACGGATACGACGTCAACTTCTTTATCAGCATATCCACTTTTAGGCTTCGATTTGACTCGTGGTACCTGCTCCCTGTCGTTTACCCACAACGTCGTCTTGCAGGTGACGGGCGTCGGTTACAACAGGGAAGGAGAGGTGTTGCTGGATGGGGAGATCATCCACGGCTTCTGCTGCCCCTCCATAAGCAAGATCGTGGAGGTGAGTGGAAATCTGTTTCTGCTTGTCCTGATCCTTAAAAGTCTGAACTGAGCAGAAGAGATGAAATAATTATGGCTCATTGTGTGTGTGTGTGTGTGTGTGTGTGTGTGTGTGCATGTGTGTGTGTTTAACGGCAGGCCGGCTGCGTTTGCAATGACTCGGTGATCAGAAATCACAACCTGCTGGGACGACCCACGGAGGGAGCGCTCATCGCCCTCGCCATGAAGGTAAAACACGCGTGATTCTGACGGGTTTCATTTTAATGCTGTTCCAGAATCAGCTGGACCGAGAACAACCGACACAATGACACTGAGCATCTGCCGAGTCTGATCTGACATTGACCCAAATGATTAAAATCCGTATCCGTCCGTATTTGTCGCCGCCTGTTGTGATCCGCTCGCGTGTCCTGGTTCCCTCAGATGGGGCTGGAGAGCCTGCAGCAGGAGTACGTCCGTGTGGAGGAGCATCCCTTCACCTCGGAGCAGAAGTGGATGGCCGTTCGCTGCGTTCACCGCACGCAGCAGGTGTGCGCGCTCTGCGCCCGCGTTCGGTGTCTCCGGAATATATCGGAACCGGAACTCGTGCGTCGCATTGATCTGACCCGCCCCCCTCTCCATCAGGACAAGGTTGGCGTTTACTTCATGAAGGGCGCGTACGAGCAGGTGATCCGCTTCTGCGGCACCTACAACAGCAGAGGAACCGCGCTGCCGCTCAACAACCAGCAGAGGGAGCTGTACCAGCAGCAGATCAGCTACATGGGCACGGCCGGACTGCGAGGTGCCACGGAACCGGCCCGCGGCGTTTCAGCTCTGAAGTGTCGAAAACAACGCGCTCACTCTCGTCTGTCTCTCCTGCCTCCCTCAGTGCTGGCGTTCGCGTCCGGCGCAGAGTTGGGGAACCTGACCTTCCTGGGTCTGGTGGGCATCATCGACCCGCCGAGGTCAGGGGTCAAGGAGGCCGTGGCCACGCTCATCAGCTCCGGCGTCGCCATCAAGATGATCACCGGAGACTCCCAGGAGACCGCCGTCTCTATCGGTCGGAGAGAACAGATTTTTGTAGATTTTATGGATGGGGTTACGGGGCCGGGTGCATCATTCATCATCAGCTTCTTTTTTTCATCCTCTCTGTGTGTTTCTCTCCACAGCCAGTCGTCTGGGTCTTTACTCCAAAGGGTGTCAGTGTTTGTCGGGTGAAGAGGTGGACCACCTGGACCTGCAGCAGCTCTCACACCTCGTCCCCAGAGTGAGAACAGAACACAACTGTGCCTTTTTTTTTTTTTTTTTTTTTTTTTTTTTTTTTTTTTTTTTTTTATCTCCTCCTGCATCGCGTTAATATCTGGCTAACTCATGCTGCGTCTTCTCCCTCTGCAGATAGCCGTGTTTTATCGAGCCAGTCCCAGACACAAGCTGAAGATCGTCAAGGTGATGAAATGCTCTTGATTTAAAGACACGTCACATCACTGGGTCAGGCGTCCTGCAGCAGAAAGAATGTGTGCGCGCTGCATATATTTGCATATGTATCCATTGATATGGCAACAGGATGTAACAGAACCTGGCCTCCTGGTCCTCACTCCACGCCGGGGAACTGGTCCTTGTGTTCCCAATCATATCTCACATAGTTTTAATTATAGGAGGAGTTTTTAGATTAGATTAGATTAGATTAACTTTATTAATCCCACAACGGGGAAATTTACACGTTACAGCAGCAGACTAAAAACTCCGCGCGACTAAAAACTACGACCTCAGGAAATGCATCAGGAATCTGCTTACGTCACCTAACCACAGAAAGAGCCGTAAGCGACAGCGTGTCAAGTGAAAGTTAACGTCCCGTCCTCCCACAGTCTCTGCAGAACATCGGCGCCATGGTGGCCATGACGGGCGACGGCGTGAACGACGCGGTGGCCCTGAAGGCCGCCGACATCGGCGTGGCGATGGGCCAGACGGGCACCGACGTCTGCAAGGAGGCGGCCGACATGATCCTGGTGGACGACGACTTCCAGACCATCATGTGAGTGGAACGCAGTTGTGCAATAAAATGAAAACGATTTGATTTGACGGAGAGCAAAGTTGCTTCACCGTAAAACGAATAAAGTTTGGAATGAAGCGTCCGGGTTGTTCTCTGCAGGTCGGCCATCGAGGAAGGAAAAGGAATTTACAACAACATCAAGAACTTTGTCCGCTTCCAGCTGAGCACGTGAGTGGACGCACCCCGTCACATGACTCTGCCAGTGTTTTCTCACCGCACCGACACCCCCACCCACCTCCTCTCTCTCCCGCCGGCGGTCGCCAGGAGCATCGCGGCGCTGACGCTCATCTCCCTGGCGACGCTGATGAACTTCCCCAACCCGCTGAACGCCATGCAGATCCTGTGGATCAACATCATCATGGACGGACCTCCGGCTCAGAGGTACAGGGGCATCATGGGAGCTGAAGTTTTTACAGGAAAATTCAGGGACGGTTGTGCGCTGTATCATAAGGTGTGTGTGTGTGACGGCGAGCTTTTTGTGTTTTCAGTTTGGGCGTGGAGCCCGTGGACCGGGACGTGATCAGAAAACCTCCTCGAAACGTGCGAGACAGCATCATCACCCGCAGCCTGATCGTCAAGGTCCTGGTGTCGGCCCTCATCATCGTCTGCGGGACCCTGTTTGTCTTCTGGAGGGAGGTGGGTCAGGCAGGACTCGACGAATCAGACGCCGGCGCCGTCACCGCCGCACACGGGAGCAGAGCGGGCTTTCTGACTTTCCACTTTGCTTCTACAGTTGCAGGACAACGTGATCACTCCTCGAGACACCACCATGACCTTCACCTGCTTCGTCTTTTTCGACATGTTCAACGCGCTGAGCTCCCGCTCGCAGGTAGGACGTCCTCACCTGCGCTTCGCTTGTTTCTCCTTTCTGCTGCTGAGGCTGGTGATTGTGAATATGGCTCACGCTGAATAAAATGGAGACGTTAACGTGAGCACGTGGTCTGTGAACGTGTCCCCTCAGACTCGTATGGTCCACGAGATGGGTCTGTGCAGCAACCGGACGTTCTGCTACGCCGTCCTGGCCTCCATCATGGGGCAGCTCCTCGTCATCTACTTCCCCCCCTTCAGAACGTCTTCCAGACGGAGAGCCTCAGCATCTTTGGTAAGAGAATCATTTTCTCAGACTTCTATATGAACGAACCAGAGGACAGTAGAAGACGGGTTCAACACATCGACTTCATTTTTTTTTTTTGTGTGTGTTTTAAAACCTTTTGACATGCCGTTGGTATGTGACGTTCTCTCTGACGCAACCCGTGGGACGGATTTGTCATTATTTGTGATGTGCGACGTGTGACGCTGGTTTTTGTGTTCCCGCCGTGCAGACCTGCTGTTCCTGGTGAGCCTCACCTCCTCGGTCTGCGTGGTGTCCGAGGCCATCAAGAAGGTGGAGAGGTGGAGGGGAGCTGAGAGGAGCCCGCCCACTGACTCCTTCCACGAGGTATGACCCCCTTTCCCTCCCCCCACCGCGCACACACACACACACACACACCCCTCCTCATTCGGGGCTGAAAGACTCTTGAGGTTGGGAGGAAGACGAGGAGGCGGACGAGGGCGACGGGTTTCGGGATCTCGCAAACCGACGGCACTGACTAATTAAGACTGCAAAGACTTGTGGGATTTATCCTGTGAGATCCTCGGACGGGTGGAGGGACTCCGGTCTGGGACCGGAGGCGGAGCGGGCGAGATAGTGAACTGGACTTGGATCGAGCCGGGAGGACGAGATCTGACCCTGTACCGAGCACCTTTACTGCCGAACCTCGACCCGGCCCGTCATCTGGGACGAACTGTAAGAAAACCCTCTGAGTCAAACGCTAGAGACAGTGCAATCGTTTCTGTCCTCTTTTTCTTTTTTTTTAATTATTGATGGACTTGACCGCTGTTCAGCTTGCTCTCCGTGGTTGAAGGACGACTGGTTTTAACACACACACACACACACACACACACACACACACACACACCCTCAGACAGTGTGCAATGGAGGTGTGACGGCACAAAAATGTGTGTTAGGATTCATTCACATCTCTTCCTATGCACACAGGATTATTTCAATGTAAAACACTCAGCTGCTGATGGAGACAAGAACCCCCACACACACACACACACACACACACACACACACACACCACCCTCGCCCCCGCCAAGCTCAAAAAGCGTACACAACGGCAACGCCGCGCCAGCGCTCTCTCATCCCGTGCCTTAGAGAAGTCATCGATCGATCAATTGATCTCCGCCCTGGTGGAAACAGAAGCCCTTTACTGTCGGGGGATTCTCATCAGTTCAGCGCTTAAATTATTATTATAATAATTTTTTTTTAAAGAATCTCTCCTAAATAAGCGCAGCAAGTTAGTTTGTTTTTTTTTCATTTTTTGATTTCCCGTCTTTTATTTAATCTTGATTCACTTCCACCTCTCATTCCATATGAAGAAGTCTCGGTGCTTTCTGGGTAATGTAGTTCACTTGGCCGTCTTGTTGAAAGTTTGTAGATGTGTTGTTTTTTTTCTTCTTCTTCTTAATTTATTTCCAAAAGGCACATCCAAACTAAACAACATGAACACCAGGAAGTAAAAAGAAACAACCTTCGCTCTGCTGCTGTTTCCAAAATGAAGGTAAACAACAGCAGCAGCAGAGTCCAGGGGTTGTTTTCCCTTTTCCCACGTCTCAGTTTGTAACACGCCGGCATTAGAGCCGTAAGAGATTTTATTCTATTAAAGGATTTCTTTTTCTTTGTTTTTTTTGTTTTGTTGTTTTTTACAACCTGGTTCTGATCGTGCAGCTTTGCTTCCATTCCTGTCGGTTCTGGGAACATCTCCGCTCCGTGATCTGGACACAACAAGTGAGATTTCTTTTAAAATCTGAGAACAACAAAACAAAAACTGGAGATCGCTTTGCAGAGCCCACGTCAGCAACAGGACCCGAGTCCGACATCACCTGAGCAACATGAGATCAATTAAAAAAAACAAAAACAACAACAACACTAAAGCAGCAGGAGCAGTTTATACAGTCTGCAGTTAATTTAGTCAAAGTGAAGCGTCATGGCTTCAGTTATCAGCTTTGAAAAATGTTTTTCATCATCAGATGCATCGATAATGGAATTAACCAATAGCTGCCCCGCCCCCCCCCCACTCACCCCTCCCTCACCTGTTATTGGAGCTCAGGCTGCATTCCCCTCCTGTGTCCTCGACCCAGATGTTGAGTCTGATGTGTGTGTGTGTGTGTGTGTGTGTGTGTGTGTGTGTGTGTGTGTGTGTGTGCGTGCGTGTTGGAACTTGTACATTTTACACTGTAAAATAAGTGAACGTTTGTTTCACACATTCGCTTGTTATATAAATCGTGCTCTCTGTATCTGCTGTGTGTCGGGGCCAAACGTGACTGGTGGGAGGTCGCATTTAATTTAATTCAATTTTAGAAGATAAATATTAAAATAATCCAACAATCGGGTTCTGCGTGGTTTGAAGGCGTCACCTTCGACTTCAGAGGACGCTCTCATAAAACACACAACACTGACTTCAACTTCATGAGACCAACATTTTAATAGGTTGATTTCTTAAATAGCATCGTATACATAAATATTAAACTTCACCTGATTGATGGACTAATTGTTGCAGCTTTGACAAACCCACAATTAAAGTCCCCCCCCCCATTCAAATTTAAATACATCAAAAACACACGTGTCCACTAAATCAGAAAAAGACTGAACACCAGTCACAACACTGACTCACCCTCTTCACTTTTATTTATGGTGTGTGTGTGGGTGTGTGTGCGTGCGTGTGTGTGTATGTGAATAAAATGTACATTAAAATTTTATAAATCTTTTTGAAAAGCTCACGTTGATTTTCTTCATGTTTTCACTGCTCATAGAAAGAGGAAGTGTTTTTTTTTTTCAAGTTGTAGAACAAACTTGTTTCATTGGCTGAAGATTAAAAAAATAATTGACATTTTATATTTTCACACCATAAAACCACAGATTCAACATTAAAACTTAAAGGTGTCACTGCGCTGGTCCTCAGAACAGGTCCCAGCCCCTGCACTCCTGTTTCCGGGCCAGCTCCGGGTTGTGGCACCGGTTGTTTCTCTCCTTGGTTCTGTACCGAGTTCTCACCGACAACCGGTCGCTGAGATGTAGCTCCTCCTGCGCTCTGATGGCGGAGACCACCTCGTCCTGGAGGAACAGCTGCTGCAGGTTGCTGGTCAGGTCGTCCAGGGGCTGCGCCCCCCTCCGCCGCCGCCTCCCCCGCGGGGCCGCGCCGTCATCCTCGGCCTCTGGGTGCGCTTCCACGGCTTGACACTGGTGGATGATGGACAACGTGTTGTTGTATTGCTTCACGCTGGAGCGGTCGCTCTTCAGGAAGGCCCTCATTTTCCGCCTTGTCTTCATCCTGTGGACCAGCAGGTGGACCAGCGTCCCTTCGTACAACCTGGACGGCATCAGAAGGACAACATGGACATTTCCCCCTTGTTGTGGAGCAGCTCCTGAAAGTGTTACTTGTGTTGCTGTTACAAGTTGGAAGGAGTGCAACCTACCGTGCGATCTGGGGTTCAGGAAGGGGGAAGCCCAGCACCTGGTTCAGGTAGAGACTGTCCCTCAGGCAGGCCTGCCATTGGTTGAAGGCGTGGGCCACCGCCAGGTCCAGCAGCACGTCACAGGATTGATGGTGCGCCTGCACGTCTGTAACACATGCACACACACACACATTGTTGACAGGTTGTACTGCTGCTGCTGTAAATCTTTTGGTTTCCTGCGTTTTCCAGTTAATCTCCTGGAAACTCTTTATTTTTTTTAACACAAATATTTCCAAGAAAGGCCAAATCAGTTTGGTAATGATAAGGAACGTGGAGGAGGTGTTGGCTGCTCCAGCTGTGAGTAAGTATTCCTTTTTATAAAATTGTGGTTTGTGTTTAACACCTTCTCTGCGTCTCAGCGCGTCTCCGTTGCTCAGCCCCAGCAGCAGCGCCTTCAGCAGCGTCTCGTCCGGCGGAGGCTGAGCGCTCTGCAGCCAGAAGCAGGTGACGGCCACCGGGAGGCGCAGCGGAGGCGGCAGGCGGCTCAGGGGCGCCTCGCTCACCTTCAGGGCCTGCAGCAGCACCGCCAGACGCTCAGAGAGCTCCGCCTGGATGAGGGGGGGCACGATCAGCAGCAGGACAGAGAGTAAGTTTGTGCGCTGACCCAACAACTACTGTAGATGTGAAGGGCACGTTCTCAGGGAACGAGCACTTTTCTTAATTTGAGGAGATCATACACGAATGAAAACACGATTGTGATTATTTTATTATATTTCTGCCAACAGATCGTCCTAAATCCTACAGACTGCTCCTTTAAGCTGTGACCGGAACCCATTGTGTCGTCCCTCCTGAAAACTTCACCTTATCCAGCGAGGAAAGGACCAGCTGCTGAGCGACCCCTCCGAAGGCCGGCTGGACTTCGGTGAACGCCAGGTGGAGGCCGTCTCTGTCGCTCTCCTCCACCACGAGCGGCTCCCCCCCGCCCAGCAGCAGCCCGTACATCACCTGGCGGATCGGCCTGGAGGTCAGGTTGGCGCTGGGCGTGTTTCTGTGTTCCACGGGGACGCCGAGGCTCATCGCCTGCAGCTGCAGCACGTCCAGGACATCCGCAGCTATCCGGGCCTGCGTCAGGGGCAAACGCATCCAGTCTGGGACGCGACCCACCTCCTGCTGGAGGACAGGGTGGAGCAGAGCTGAGCATGTTTACTGAGGTACTGTGACTCAGTTTTGGCAGACTTTGTGTAATCCTTTTTTTCTCCAGTGCACTTTACATGAAAACACTTGACATTTTCCACTAATTTGTTTTCAAATTAAGAAACTACCTTCAACACAAATTGACAAAGTCACTGATACATTAACCAGGTTAAAAAAGAAAACTCTTTAAAAGCAAAGGATTTAATTACATCTTCTAATGGTGGGAGCGGAGGAGCCGTCCCGTGGATGAAGAACCTCTTCAGGCAGCTG
Source organism: Psettodes erumei (assembly GCA_016785225.1). Classification (NCBI taxonomy): domain Eukaryota; kingdom Metazoa; phylum Chordata; class Actinopteri; order Pleuronectiformes; family Psettodidae; genus Psettodes; species Psettodes erumei. Next base: position 166,724 of record JAFBJZ010000846.1, read on the forward strand.
GGCGGCACCTGGTACTCCTCCAGCCCCAGAGACAAGCTCTCCAGCACCTCCTCCATCCTTTCTTCGCTCAGTTCTCCCATCAGCCCCAGCGCTGCCTCCAGGGCCTCTTGAGGCCTCTCAAAGTTCTTCAGCCAGTAGAGAAGCCCCCCCAGGCGGCTCGGTGGGTCTCCGCCCGCCAGGTCGAACTGAGCCCAGTCGATGGGCAGCCCCATCCTCTGCAGCTTCACGTAGTCGTTCCCGGCCAGGGCGGCGAAGGTGGGCAGGAGCTCAGGTCGGATGTTGAAGTAGGTGCAGAAGCTGGAGGTTTTGTAGCTCTTACAGGGGATGTGGCGCCGCGGGCCACTGTGCCCCACCGCCTCCCACTTGAAATGAGAGATGGGCAGCAGCCCCCCCGGGAGATCAAAAATGTAGAAGTCACTGTCGTTGGAAAGCACCGGGCAGTCCCACTCAACGGCCAGAGCCGCAATCTGCGGGTCCGCCTCTCCGTAGCACTGGGCCACGGGGACCTCCAGCCGGGCCAGTGTCTGCTTGAACACCATCTTGGCGAGCTGTGGGAGGATGTGCTCCTTTGTGCCGTTCGACGCCGCCTGATTGGCTTTCTTGATCCGACTCTCGGCTCTTTCGCGCAAAGTGTCGAGCTTCTTGTCGGTGCAGTCCGAGCCCCCGTCCAGCACCACGTACGGCGTGATCCCACAGTCCCTGAGGACTGTGACGAACCTCTCAATCTGGTCCTCAAAGGCACCATAGTCCCCGCCGTGATTCTGGTCCAGACCTGAGCAGTACACCAGATGACCCACAACGAACGCCGCATCACTGACAGACACACTTACTGGTTGTTATCTAATTAGGCAGGAAATTCAGTACAGTTTGTCTGAACCTGACTGGTGCCTGGTCATGGGCCGTCCATAACAAGCATGTTGTCTGAGGTTGGTGATTAATATTTTAAATATTTATGTAGCTATATTTAGTATCTCCTAAATCAGGAGTGGCTGAAGTAGTCACCAGTCATGTGAGTTTTAAAGTATAATTTTACCACTAGCCACTCTGGTCCCTTCAAACTTTTATTAGGACAATAAAAGAATAGAATAGAATAGAAACTCTATTGATCCCACGATGGGGAAATTTGTGCGTTTCCTCAGCTCCATTACAGAAAGAAATAAAGCAATTGAAATGTACCACATAAATTACACAACAAAAAATTTTAAAAAAGGAAACAATCAATTATTACATTGTATATACAGTGCAATAACTGTATAACACTGTTATATACACTGTAAGCTGATTAAGTACTTATTGATTAATAATCATTACAGTTGTATTTGTTAACAAATACATTAATCAACATTTTAATAACATTTACATTTGCATTTATTTACATTTACTCTCTGTCGAGCTGCAAGTAAAGAAAGTTCCTCCCTGTGCAGTGCTGCAGAATACTAATACTTCACTTTTCTGGGAGTCCTACCTGAGTTGAAGTACATCAGGTACAGCAGGTTGCAGCCGTCGATCACCAGCCGGCTGTTCCTGAACGGGACGTCCCGGTAGATCCGCCCGTGGACCTCCAACAGCCTGGCCAAGCCTTGAACACCCATCCTGGGTCCGTGCGTCTTCTGAGGAACCAGCATCACCGGCGCTTCTTATAGGGAGGCGACTGCTTTCTGTTTCCCTAAGTTTCACTTTCCAGACATCAGCGGCTGGACGGTCCGTTCGTCACGGGTGGATCACCCGAGCAGACTCTCATTATTAACTATACACACTATACACTGTATGTTATTTATATGCAGAGAGGAGAAAGGAGGACAGTTCATGCAAAAACAAGCCTCAGGGTTTTCTTACGCATATTACATATTTATATTATCATTATTATTATTATTACAGACATTTCTCAACATTGAGTTTGGGTGGGGTGCGGGGGCCCTGTCTCCAGGTAACTGTCAGATTGTGCAGAGTCACGTGAGTGGTTTTTGTTTTGGACAGGTCGAGGAGATGCGTAGGGAAGACCCAGTCCAGATTTGACCAGGCCAGTGTTGTTTTTGTATTTACATCATTTTGATGATGATTTAGAAAAAGAAAAAAACTACTATCAAAGATCTCCTATTCCAACAGTTCACGTTAGTATGTTGCAGATCCAGTTTCTCCGTCAAGTCGAATCGAAGCGAACTTCTTTCGTTTTAGGCGAAGTGAAAGCGATCGTGAAGAGACTTACAACCTGCCACAGTCCATGTGGCTGGATTTTAATGTCTCGTGATCCATCCATGGAGTGTGACGCCATAAACGTATCGTTTTACCATTTCAGCACGTTTCATTTACAGTCACAGAGCAGTAGAAGAATGTCCCACTATAGGACACATTACATTTTGCTGGAGTTCTGCTCAGTGGCCATTAAATAACAGTGAAGCCTCGCTCCTGTTTCCTAATACTGAGCAGCACGTATTACCTTAACTATTATTTCTTCCCCCTACACAGTAGATGAATATTGTGTATATATGTTTTGTATATCACCTATTGTATGTGTTAATTTTATATATTGTATACAGCATTCGCCCACTGTGTGTAGGCCTTTGGGACCCGCCGGCACGGTCAGTAATCCTGCAGAATAAAAGTTACTCAACTATTCTTGATAAATTAGGTCAGTAAACCCGGAAGTAGGCGCTTAAGTGCTCCAATCAATTGTGTTTTTGCAGCGTCACGTGGTTACCGCGTTCTCCTTCGGACTGGTTGAAACCGACAGAAAGCAGCTGAGGTTCAGCTGAGACCCCAGCGCACACACACCTGCACCTGCACCGTATCAAACCCCGGCATGAGCGCTGTCTGTGCGCTGAGGAATCGCTGCTTCCACCGGCGGGTCTTCGTCCCCGGTCTGTCCGCCGCCATGCACAAGAACTACAGCCTGGATGTCGCCGCTCCGCTGCTGCGGACGCAGGGCTACGTGGACGGCCGCTGGGTCTCCGCAGCCTCCGCGTTCCCCGTCCTGGACCCGGCCACCGGGCAGGAGATAGCCCGGGTGGCGGACTGCGGTCCGGCCGAGGCCAAGCAGGCTGTGGACGCTGCATACAAGGCGTTTCACTCGTGGAAGCAGCAGACCGCTAAGGTAGGCGGTGTTCAGGAGCCTGTGGTCGGGCGAACTCCTTTCGAAAAACTGTCGGTTTAATACAAAGCTTGCACATCTGCTCAGAAGAGCAACAAAACAGTGAAATGCACGATATTCTGTCAACTTACTGGAGCCAGACTTCATTTCGGCAAAAACAAACCACCTCACAAGTGAAGAAACAATTCAGATTCAGTCGCAACTTTGACTCGAGTTTCTTATCAACCGCTTCCACGCGTCAGCAGGAGCGCGGACGAGTTTTATTCATGACCAGAAATGACGTCCAGCTTGTGCTCACTATACATGCATGCTGAGGTGAGAAAACTGCCACCAAATATGAATGGAGTTTTGCACGAAGGTGTTTTTACACGTTAATACACGTTTGAAACAGTTTGAGACTGTATGTGTGCAGGTGAACTCTGTGCTTCTGGTTAGTGTTTCAGTTATTAAACCTCATCACAGTCTGATAAGTTACATTTTCCTTCAGAGCAGAAAGACAAAGTCCAACTGAAATTTCTTAAAGACGCAATCCAAATACTCAGACACCGGGCTGAAAGGTGGAACAACATGAAAAATGGTCTTTAATGTGATGTGATTATTAATATTGTTAATTCATCTTTCTCCTGCAGGAGAGGAGCATCCTGTTGAGGAAGTGGTTCGACCTGCTGATGCTGCACAAAGAAGATCTGGCTAAACTGATCACATTTGAATGTGTGAGTATCCAATCAATAAATAAATACATTATTTAAAAACAGACACTGAGAGAAGGGCCAATTAATGAATCAGGATGCTTTTCCGGTTTGTCTGTTTGTATTGGTTTCTCTGCACTGAGGTGAACTCACATGAATCAACACACAAGGACCAAAAAGTCTGTGTTTTGTTTTGTTTTCTGTCACTGTCAATAATCCACAGAGAGACTCTGAGGACAGTTTTAACCAGAACTACATTCTGCCCAGGAACCAGTCCTGGTGGAAACTTTATTGACTTTATTTATCACTGACAGTGGACAGGGACTCGGTGAGTGAAACCAGGTGCTGTTGTTGTCTGCAGGGAAAGCCCATGCGGGAGTCCCTCGGCGAGGTCGCGTACTCCGCCTCCTTCCTGGAGTGGTTCTCAGAGGAGGCCCGGCGAGTGTACGGCGACCTGGTCCCGTCGCCCGCCAAGGACAGAAAGATCCTCCTCCTCAAGCAGCCGGTGGGGGTCGCCTCCATCATCACGCCGGTGAGATGAACGATAAGACGTGCTTCCGGTCTCAAGTTGACGCTGCAGTCCCGTCGGGTTGTTGACCGCTGTTACGTTGCTTCACAGTGGAACTTCCCCAGCGCCATGATCACCAGGAAGGTGGGGGCCGCTCTGGCCGCCGGCTGCACGGTGGTGGTCAAACCGGCGGAGGACACGCCGCTGTCGGCGCTCGCTCTGGCCGAGGTCGGTGCTGAGATCACTGTCACGATGCTGCCGCATTACGCCGTCACCGTCCCGTTTAATCTTTTCCTTAATATCTAATCTGAATATGTAGAGCTCGAGATGCTCGGAGTTCTGGATCCAGAGCTCCAGAACCTGGATCAAGTAGCTTGTGAAGAATCAGGTGTAAAAGTCAAGTTTGTTCCAGTTATTTAATGATCAATAATTCATAATTTGCTGCTGCTCAGCTCATGTTCAGGTCAGTCCATGGCCCAACCCAAAAAAAAGCAGCAGATGGTGGAACCAGCTCTGACAGAAACCATAACTTGATTATCAAAATAAGAGTTGCTAGTTGTTTTTTTTATGATTAATCAACTCATTGTTGCAGCTTGAGTTGTTACTCAGGTTAATACTTTGTCCTGTTACTGTGATGTGAAAATTTACTCTGTGACCTTATGTGTAATGTATTGACTGTAACTATTCATAGTTTTCATCATAGTTTGCAGCCGGTGTTGTAAATAACTGGACTTAATTTGCAGATTAATTTTTCATCTTTTTAATGAGAGCCACCGTGGAAAGTTTAACGTGCTACATCTCTGTGCAGCTGGCAGAGCAGGCGGGGATCCCGGCGGGGGTGTTCAACGTGGTTCCCTCCTCCAGGGAGAAGACTCCGTCGGTCGGGGAGGTCCTCTGCACCGACCCCCTGGTGACAAAGATCTCCTTCACCGGCTCCACGGCCACCGGCAAGGTGAGACCTGAGGCCTTCACAGTCACAGACGTGTTGTGAGATGTCCTGGTCCCGGTCCGGTCCCGGTCCGGAGTCTGCATTTGGCTCGGGAGAAGGTCACAGTTTCATTCCCGCTCTTCTCAGGTGCTGCTGAAACTGGCCGCCGACACCGTGAAGAAGGCGTCCATGGAGCTGGGTGGCCACGCCCCCTTCATCGTGTTCGACAGCGCCGACATCGACAAGGCGGTGGGCGGAGCCATGGCCTCCAAGTTCAGGAACTCTGGACAGGTAACACAGGAGCCCGGAAGGGAAAACAGTAAAGCATGTGTTCAAATCTTCATAGAATATTAGATCACAAAAATATCGAATGTACAATAGAGATGAATAGTAGTTTTACACATTTTTGGCTAAGTCCGACACTGTGACTGTGATTTTTTTCTCTGCCTCCTCCTCCTCGCAGACGTGCGTGTGTTCGAACCGCTTTCTGGTTCAGAGCGGCATCTACGATCGCTTCGTGGAGCGACTGGGCCGGGCGATGGACGCCGAGCTGCGGCTGGGTCACGGCTCGGAGCCCGACACCACGCAGGGGCCGCTCATCAACGCCAAAGCCGCGGAGAAGGTACGCACCCATGATGCTTTTATCGCAGGACGTCCCGTTTTTGGCTGCTGGCAAAAAAAACCCCTGTGTCATCAAACGCCGCTGTCCCTCAGGTGGTCCACCAGATATCGGACGCGGTGTCCCGCGGGGCGAAGGTGCTGCGGGGAGGGAAGCGACTGGACGGGTCCTTCATGGAGCCGACCCTGCTGGCCGACGTCACCCCGGACATGCTTTGTTCGAGAGAGGAAACCTTCGGCCCGCTGCTGCCCGTCATCAGGTCTGTAACGCTCCCCAGACCGAACGAGATGAAGAGCGGGACGAGTGACACGCTCTCTTAAACGTGAACACAGTTGGTGCATTTTTCCTCCCACTCGTACATCCACAGCAAAACTGAAATTGTTGAAACTAAAAGTGTTGCACATTAACAGAGAAATAGGCGAAAATAGTGAGGAAAATAATTAAGGTGATGAATGAATGAATGAAGCACTTCCCTTTACACCTACAAGGGTTGTGGTTCAGGTACCGAGGACGAACCTGTGTTTGTGTTTCGCAGGTTTAACAGCGAGGAAGAGGCTCTGGCCATCGCCAACGCGTCTGACGTCGGGCTGGCAGGTACATCTGACCAAAGACCCAGCTACTGTTTCTTGAGATTAATATTAATTCAACATAGGCTGATACTGATGCGACCACAGAAACCGACTGAAACAAGGCGGCAAACTTTTGCGCTGTGTTAAAGGCTCGTTTCTGTGATTCTCAGGTTACTTCTACTCACAGGATGTGAGTCAGATCTGGCGGGTGGCGGAGGCGCTGGAGGTGGGGATCGTCGGCGTGAACGAGGGCCTGCTGTCCACCCCGGAGGCCACCTTCGGCGGGGTCAAACAGTCCGGTTTGGGCCTCGAGGGATCCAAGTACGGCATCGACGAGTACCTGGAAGTCAAGCACATGTGCTTCGGAGGCCTCAAACCCTGAACTGGGACGGAGCAGCGACCCCATTCAATGGTACCACAGCGCTGGTTAAACTGGTGAAGACCACTCACTGATTTCAGTGCTGATGAAGCGAGTTAGCACCATTCAGATGTTTGCGGTTTAAAAAGGTACTTTTTACAGGTGAAACAAATGTTGTAAGATTTATCATTTATTCACATTTTCACACGAAATTTTCCCTTTTTACAAGACAAAGACAAACTCAGTCTTAAACTTCCCCAAAATCAGTAAAGACCAGGACTTTAACCCAAACTCCCACTCAGTTTCTTCAGTGGACGTGAGTCCTGAACGAGCCTTTTTCAACCGGAACCTTCAAAATAATGGAGTTTTCTGTTAAACATTGTTGGAAGTCACACGCTGTTAAAGTACTTCTGCTCGCCCATCGATTAAAAAACTCTGAACTTTAGATATCGGGTCAGAACTCCCCTGCTCTGCCTAGTTACAGATGTTAAAATATGACGGCCTTACAGCCAATCAGCATGTAGTATTCTGTCACTGTGGTTAAAAAAACTCCTTACTGTGAAACATCTAATTGACTTTTTACTTGTATTTCCTTTTCCCAACAAAGTAACAAGTGTTTTTTTTGCTGTAGCGCATAAAATGTTGTTGAAGCAAATTTTACCATGATGAAAGAAAATGCACAAATCAAGATTCTTGTAGATTCATTGTGTTTGTATTGAACATCCTGAAGTCTTGCTGTCGGCTTGTTATTATTAAAACTCTATGTCTAAAATACTTAAACATTCTTACTAATGGAAGAAATAGGGACAGATTCAGTTTGTTAATGTTTAGATGTTAATTTCAATCCTGTGCAGCTTTTGTTCAAGCACAGGAAGCCGTTTTCTGAGCCTTTGGGTCAAGTGCCAATTTTTTTTTTTTTTTTTAATTTCTTACAGTGTTGAACAACAGTGGGAGTAATTCAGGTTAATAAAGTAATCCAGCCTTGAAGCATAAATTACAGTCTAAACGCTGGGCCCTGTTCTTCACGACACAGACAACAGAACAGAAAGATTTGTCGATGTGACATTAGAATATTTTAAAAAAGGAGTATATCTCTGTCATTAGTAGATACATTTCTTGAAATACATGAATGAAATACAACTCTAATTGTTAAGAGCTCTTTCTAAAACTTACACATTTGTGTTGACTTTAAATCAAGGCAACTGTGCACACGTGAAAACTGGGGCCCAGCTTTCCTCCAGCAGCAGCATAATAAGGTAACTGACAGATGAGTAAGTTTCTCTCACAGCAGAAAATAAATAAATAAACCAGTCGTGCAACATATTACTGTCCAGTGTTGTTCAGTACTGTCTCATCTGTTTATACAGCACACTGATTTTCTAATATGAAGTGTTAATTAACGTTGTTAATTGTATTATATTTTTGTTGTCGTCAAAGTTAATGTAAAAAACGTCTTGATTTCTTGACTGTGGATCTTAATGGAAAAATTAAAAACAAAATGCAGAATCACATGCTGTCCAAGTGACGTTTGTGTGGCAGGTAACTGGAGGTGATCTCAGTGCGTCCATATTTTTGTTTACTTACGATATTTAGCATTAAGCATTATCTTATCGGTCAGGGTGTATCCTTCTCTGATTCGTCACACTCCTGTCACGTGACCCTTTGTCTGGAAGAAAACAGACAGCGATCAGCTTCGACTACCAGACAAGTGTTGCTGACCGTGTCTTTGCAAGCAGCTGTTAAAATTCTGCTAAAATGCCTAAATGTGCAGCAGTCTGACAGTTTCTATGCCCAGTGGCGTCATCACGTGCATGGCGATATGTGTTTTCAAGCGTTAGTATGGACAGAGATTATTTCTCAGAATAGCTCAGAGTTTGGGGGCCATGGATTTATATTTATGTTAACATTATCTTCCAGTTCATGCCGTTCAATCCATTGGATTTGGACAGTGGGGGAAAAAGTCCAAACGGTGGTACTTTTTCTGCAGAGAGGTGAGGTGAGGCGATCGCTGCTGCAGATGTACGAGGCTGAGGATGCATGAGTGGTGCACAAAACACTCAGTCACACTTACAGTCTGATCACGGTCCTCCATACCTGCATTTCACCGCTGAATGCGCAGACACGGGTTGTGAATATCATCCCGTTCCAAAGCGACCTACAAATATGGCATCATTTTTGGATGTTCCCGCCTGTACGTCCTGTTAGCGAGCAAGTTTGTCTTCTTGGCCCGAAGTCTGCATGTTGAGAGTCAGACCGGTTCCTTTTACTGACCTCAGCGCACAGGGGGAAGTCCTTCAAACTTTAAGAAGCAGTATTTCTCGTTGCTGCTGGGGGCTGCTCGTGTGCAAACATCCCAGAAGGGTCCTCTCTGTGTTACCGAGAGGTCGGTCATCCCGTCATCCAAAGGCGTTCCCGTTGCGGGCAGCTTGGGCGCCGACGTGGTTCCTGCCGGGGACGGGTCGGTCCCGTTGGAAGATGGTGTCCTGGTCGCTGTCCAGCTCTGATTCTGACATCATCAGGCTGGAATTGTGCTCCGTGCTGCGGTGTTTGATACCTGCACACATAGCGTTGTCATTTTCTTGTTCTTTCAATTCAAACATTCAAAAATATTTTCACTCAGCTTTTGACTGAGCAGAGAATTTCAAGTTCAGAGAGTTTTGTTTATCTCATTTTATCAAAGTTTTTTTAAAAAATCCTGCTCCTCTTGAACATAACATACAGTACATGCACTGATTTTTACATTGAAAAAAAGTCTTAAGAGATAGGTATGATTTATTGAGAACTTTCCATTCTTAATGATGCCTAAAGTCTCAAATAGAGATACTGCACACAACACTGATTTTCCTCAGTATATTGTTGATGCAGCCCTGAACTCAGCTGGAGTTAGTTAACAAATGTGTTTTTTATGATCTCAAATATCAAGCTGAAGCTCTGCCATTTCTCTCCCTGAGCATTATTTTTCGACACAGTATAGTACAGTGTTTGGGGTTTTTTTTTTGGTTTTCTTCAATAACAGGCTATGACCCTTTTTTTTTGCTTAAACACCTCTTATCCTATGCAGTGTTAATAAATCAATATTCTTAGATTTTTTTGTGGTTTTTTTGTAGAATTTTTTTTTTTTTTACATTTTTTTGTATTTTTTGCATTTTCACAGCAAAATGCTGTATGGCAGGGTTTTTTGCGTTTTTATGATCTATTATGAGCTTTTCTGCATTTTAACACCTTTTATCCTATGCAGTGTTCATGAATCACTATTCTTTGATGTTTTGTGGCATTTTTAGGCAATGTTAAAATTTGACATTTTCCACATTTCTAAACACCTTTTATGCTGTAGAGTGGGAATGAAACACACTTCTTTGATGCTTTGGGTCATATTTATCAGATATAACATTAATACACCATATTCTATGATATTTTTAGACTTCTCTCATGCAGATTGTCCTTTTCCTCTGTTCTCCCTCTCCTGGCTGTCCTCATTCTGCAGGTATCCTTGACTATGGAGCTGCAGGATCCAGATCTTATAACTTGTTATTTTTATTATTAAAATGATAATGTCATTATTATTCAGTGCTTTTATTATTGCTTCTGTTGTCATTAATGACTCAGATATTTTATCTGTAATTGTTACAATTATTATTGTCGTTGTAACAAACAGTCTGACAGTGCTTTAAATACAACAGTCCATACAACATTTTTATACAACACACTGAGACTGTCGCTGTCAAAAGGAAGTTTTTCTTCTCTAATGTCACCAAATGCTTGCTCATTGTAGAACCTATTGGGTTTCATTCTATAATATTGTACAATCTTAATTTGAACATGTAAAAGTTGTATGTTGTGAATTGCCACCGCACAAATAAAATTGGATTAGATGTAACAGTTTTATGAGATTGTATCGTGTGATTTTGTCATAGAATGCAGTGATCTTCTTTTGCGTTTTTGACACCTTTTATTTCATGGAATGTTTATGAAACAGTCTTATTTGATGTTTTGGGTCATTCTTAGCACTTTATATTTATTGACATTTTTCACATATTTCAACATAGTATAGTACGGCATTTTTTGTGTTTTTAGGCAATGCCAGAATATTACCTCTTTTGACCTTGTTTTGCATTTTTCAAATCTTTCATACTGTGGAGTGTTTATGAAACAATGTTTGATGTTTTGGGGTGTTTTTAGCACTTTAAATTTTTTGACATTCCAGATGAAGACATTTTTTTTCCATTTTTAACGCATTTAATACTATGGAATGTTTAAAAACACTGTTCCTTGATGTTTTTAAGCCATTTTGGGTGTTTTTAGCAGTAAATATTTTTTGACATTTTTCATCATACTTTCGTATGGCGTTTTTTTTGCTTTTTGAAACATGCCAAAGTACGACTTTTTTTTCAACTTTTAACACATTTAATACAATTGAATGTTAATTAAAAAAAACGTTTTATGATGTTTTTAAGCCATTTTGGTTGTTTTTAGCAGAAATCATTTTTTGACATTTTTCAACTTTTCAACTTTTTTTTTGCTTTTCGCTTTTTGCTTTTTGCTTTTTGCTTTTCGAGACATTCCAGAGTATGACTTTTTTTTCAATTTTTGACACATTTAATACAATTGAATGTTAATAAAACACTGTTCTATGATGTCTTTAAGCCATTTTGGGTGTTTTTAGCAGAAATCATTTTTTGACATTTTTCAACTTTTTCGACATACTTTAGCATGGCTTTTTTTTTTGCTTTTTGAGACATGCCAGAGTATGATTTTTTTTCCAATTTTTAACACATTTAATACTATGGAATGTTAATAAAACACTGTTCTATGATGTTTTTAAGCCATTTTGGGTGTTTTTAGCAGAAATCATTTTTTGACATTTTTCGACTTTTTCGACATACTTGAGTATGGCTTTTTTTTTTGCTTTTTGAGACATTCCAGAGTACGACTTTTTTTTCAACTCTTAACACATTTAATACAATTGAATGATAATAAAACACTGTTCTATGATGTTTTTAAGCCATTTTGGGTGTTTTTAGCAATGATCATTTTTTGACAATTTCCGACTTTTTCGACATACTTGAGTATGGCTTTTTTTTTTGCTTTTTGAGACATTCCAGAGTACAACTTTTTTTTCAACTTTTAACACATTTAAAACTATGGAATGTTAATAAAACACTGTTCTATGATGTTTTTCAACCATTTTGGGTGTTTTTAGCAGAAATCATTTTTTGACATTTTTCAACTTTTTTGACATACTTTAGTATGGCTTTTTTTTGCTTTTTGAGACATTCCAGAGTACGACTTTTTTTTCAATTTTTGACACATTTAATACAATTGAATGTTAATAAAACACTGTTCTATGATGTTTTTAAGCCATTTTGGGTGTTTTTAGCAGAAATCATTTTTTGACATTTTTCAACTTTTTCGACATACTTTACTATGGCTTTTTTTTGCTTTTTGAGACATTCCAGAGTACGACTTTTTTTTCAACTTTTAACACATTTAATACAATTGAATGTTAATAAAACACTGTTCTATGATGTCTTTAAGCCATTTTGGGTGTTTTTAGCAGAAATCATTTTTTGACATTTTTCAACTTTTTTGACATACTTTAGTATGGCTTTTTTTTTCTTTTTGAGACATGCCAGAGTATGATTTTTTTTTCAATTTTTAACACATTTAATACTATAGAATGTTAATAATACACTGTTCTATGATGCTTTTAAGCCATTTTGGGTGTTTTTAGCAGAAATCATTTTTTCACATTTTTCGACTTTTTCGACATACTTTAGTATGGCTTTTTTTTTCTTTTTGAGACATGCCAGAGTATGATTTTTTTCAATTTTTAACACATTTAATACTATAGAATATTAATAATACACTGTTCTATGATGTTTTTAAGCCATTTTGGGTGTTTTTAGCAGAAATCATTTTTTGACATTTTTCAACTTTTTTGACATACTCAAGTATGCCTTTTTTTTGCTTTTTGAAACATTCCAGAGTACGACTTTTTTTTCAACTTTTAACACATTTAAAACTATGGAATGTTAATAAAACACTGTTCTATGATGTTTTTCAACCATTTTGGGTGTTTTTAGCAGAAATCATTTTTTGACATTTTTCAACTTTTTTGACATACTTTAGTATGGCTTTTTTTTGCTTTTTGAGACATTCCAGAGTACGACTTTTTTTTCAATTTTTGACACATTTAATACAATTGAATGTTAATAAAACACTGTTCTATGATGTTTTTAAGCCATTTTGGGTGTTTTTAGCAGAAATCATTTTTTGACATTTTTCGACTTTTTCGACATACTTTAGTATGGCTTTTTTTTTCTTTTTGAGACATGCCAGAGTATGATTTTTTTTTCAATTTTTAACACATTTAATACTATAGAATATTAATAACACACTGTTCTATGATGTTTTTAAGCCATTTTGGGTGTTTTTAGCAGAAATCATTTTTTGACATTTTTCGACTTTTTCGACATACTCAAGTATGCCTTTTTTTTGCTTTTTGAGACATTCCAGAGTACGACTTTTTTTTTCAACTTTTAACACATTTAATACAAATGAATGTTAATAAAACACTGTTCTATGATGTTTTTAAGCCATTTTGGGTGTTTTTAGCAGAAATCATTTTTTGACATTTTTCAACTTTTTTGACATACTTTAGTATGGCTTTTTTTTGCTTTTTGAGACATGCCAGAGTATGATTTTTTTTTCAATTTTTAACACATTTAATACTATGGAATGTTAATAAAACACTGTTCTATGATGTTTTTAAGCCATTTTGGGTGTTTTTAGCAGAAATCATTTTTTGACATTTTTCAACTTTTTCGACATACTTTACTATGGCTTTTTTTTTGCTTTTTGAGACATTCCAGAGTACAACTTTTTTTTTCAACTTTTAACACATTTAATACAATTGAATGTTAATAAAACACTGTTCTATGATGTTTTTAAGCCATTTTGGGTGTTTTTAGCAGAAATCATTTTTGACATTTTCAACTTTTTTGACATACTTTAGTATGGCTTTTTTTTTTTTGCTTTTTGAGACATGCCAGAGTACGATTTTTTTTCAATTTTTAACACATTTAATACAATTGAATGTTAATAAAACACTGTTCTATGATGTTTTTAAGCCATTTTGGGTGTTTTTAGCAGAAATCATTTTTTGACATTTTTCAACTTTTCAACTTTTTTTTTTGCTTTACGCTTTTTTGCTTTTTTTTTTTGCTTTTTGAGACATTCCAGAGTATGATTTTTTTTTTTCAATTTTTAACACATTTAATACAATTGAATGTTAATAAAACACTGTTCTATGATGTCTTTTAAGCCATTTTGGGTGTTTTTAGCAGAAATCATTTTTTGACATTTTTCAACTTTTTTGACATACTTTAGTATGGCTTTTTTTTTGCTTTTTGAGACATGCCAGAGTATGATTTTTTTTCAATTTTTAACACATTTAATACTATGGAATGTTAATAAAACACTGTTCTATGATGTTTTTAAGCCATTTTGGGTGTTTTTAGCAGAAATCATTTTTTGACATTTTTCGACTTTTTCGACATACTTTAGTATGGCTTTTTTTTTGCTTTTTGAGACATTCCAGAGTACGACTTTTTTTTTCAACTTTTAACACATTTAATACAATTGAATGTTAATAAAACACTGTTCTATGATGTTTTTAAGCCATTTTGGGTGTTTTTAGCAGAAATCATTTTTTGACATTTTTCGACTTTTTCGACATACTTTAGTATGGCTTTTTTTTTTTGCTTTTGAGACATTCCAGAGTACAACTTTTTTTTTCAACTTTTTAACACATTTAAAACTATGGAATGTTAATAAAACACTGTTCTATGATGTTTTTCAACCATTTTGGGTGTTTTTAGCAGAAATCATTTTTTGACATTTTTCAACTTTTTTGACATACTTTAGTATGGCTTTTTTTTGCTTTTTGAGACATTCCAGAGTACGACTTTTTTTTCAATTTTTGACACATTTAATACAATTGAATGTTAATAAAACACTGTTCTATGATGTTTTTAAGCCATTTTGGGTGTTTTTAGCAGAAATCATTTTTTGACATTTTTCGACTTTTTTGACATACTTTAGTATGGCTTTTTTTTTGCTTTTTGAGACATGCCAGAGTATGATTTTTTTTTCAATTTTTAACACATTTAATACTATAGAATGTTAATAATACACTGTTCTATGATGTTTTTAAGCCATTTTGGGTGTTTTTAGCAGAAATCATTTTTTGACATTTTTCGACTTTTTCGACATACTCAAGTATGCCTTTTTTTTGCTTTTTGAGACATTCCAGAGTACAACTTTTTTTTTCAACTTTTAACACATTTAATACAATTGAATGTTAATAAAACACTGTTCTATGATGTTTTTAAGCCATTTTGGGTGTTTTTAGCAGAAATCATTTTTTGACATTTTTCAACTTTTTCGACATACTCAAGTATGCCTTTTTTTTGCTGTTTGAGACATTCCAGAGTACGACTTTTTTTTCAACTTTTAACACATTTAATACAAATGAATGTTAATAAAACACTGTTCTATGATGTTTTTAAGCCATTTTGGGTGTTTTTAGCAGAAATCATTTTTTGACATTTTTCGACTTTTTTGACATACTTTAGTATGGCTTTTTTTTTTCTTTTTGAGACATGCCAGAGTATGATTTTTTTTCAATTTTAACACATTTAATACTATGGAATGTTAATAAAACACTGTTCTATGATGTTTTTAAGCCATTTTGGGTGTTTTTAGCAGAAATCATTTTTTGACATTTTTCGACTTTTTCGACATACTCAAGTATGCCTTTTTTTTACTTTTTGAGACATTCCAGAGTACAACTTTTTTTTTCAACTTTTAACACATTTAATACAATTGAATGTTAATAAAACACTGTTCTATGATGTTTTTAAGCCATTTTGGGTGTTTTTAGCAGAAATCATTTCTTGACATTTTTCAACTTTTTCGACATACTTTACTATGGCTTTTTTTTTGCTTTTTGAGACATTCCAGAGTACAACTTTTTTTTCAACTTTTAACACATTTAATACAATTGAATGTTAATAAAACACTGTTCTATGATGTTTTTAAGCCATTTTGGGTGTTTTTAGCAGAAATCATTTTTTGACATTTTTCAACTTTTTTGACATGCTTTAGTATGGCTTTTTTTTTGCTTTTTGAAACATGCCAGAGTATGATTTTTTTTTCAATTTTTAACACATTTAATACTATGGAATGTTAATAAAACACTGTTCTATGATGTTTTTAAGCCATTTTAGGTGTTTTTAGCAGAAATCATTTTTTGACATTTTTCAACTTTTTTGACATACTTTAGTATGGCTTTTTTTTTTGCTTTTTGAGACATGCCAGAGTATGATTTTTTTTTTCAATTTTAACACATTTAATACTATGGAATGTTAATAAAACACTGTTCTATGATGTTTTTAAGCCATTTTGGGTGTTTTTAGCAGAAATCATTTTTGACATTTTTCGACTTTTTTTTCGACATACTTTAGTATGGCTTTTTTTTTTTCTTTTTGAGACATGCCAGAGTATGATTTTTTTTTTCAATTTTTAACACATTTAATACTATAGAATGTTAATAATACACTGTTCTATGATGTTTTTAAGCCATTTTGGGTGTTTTTAGCAGAAATCATTTTTGACATTTTTCGACTTTTTCGACATACTCAAGTATGTTTTTTTTTTGCTTTTTGAGACATTCCAGAGTACAACTTTTTTTTCAACTTTTAACACATTTAATACAATTGAATGTTAATAAAACACTGTTCTATGATGTTTTTAAGCCATTTTGGGTGTTTTTAGCAGAAATCATTTTTTGACATTTTTCAACTTTTTCGACATACTCAAGTATGCCTTTTTTTTGCTGTTTGAGACATTCCAGAGTACGACTTTTTTTTCAACTTTTAACACATTTAATACAAATGAATGTTAATAAAACACTGTTCTATGATGTTTTTAAGCCATTTTGGGTGTTTTTAGCAGAAATCATTTTTTGACATTTTTCGACTTTTTTGACATACTTTAGTATGGCTTTTTTTTTTTGCTTTTGAGACATGCCAGAGTATGATTTTTTTTTTCAATTTTAACACATTTAATACTATGGAATGTTAATAAAACACTGTTCTATGATGTTTTTAAGCCATTTTGGGTGTTTTTAGCAGAAATCATTTTTTGACATTTTTCGACTTTTTCGACATACTCAAGTATGCTTTTTTTTTTTACTTTTTGAGACATTCCAGAGTACAACTTTTTTTTTTTCAACTTTTAACACATTTAATACAATTGAATGTTAATAAAACACTGTTCTATGATGTTTTTAAGCCATTTTGGGTGTTTTTAGCAGAAATCATTTCTTGACATTTTTCAACTTTTTCGACATACTTTACTATGGCTTTTTTTTTGCTTTTTGAGACATTCCAGAGTACGACTTTTTTTTCAACTTTTAACACATTTAATACAATTGAATGTTAATAAAACACTGTTCTATGATGTTTTTAAGCCATTTTGGGTGTTTTTAGCAGAAATCATTTTTTGACATTTTTCAACTTTTTTGACATACTTTAGTATGGCTTTTTTTTTGCTTTTTGAGACATGCCAGAGTATGATTTTTTTTTCAATTTTTAACACATTTAATACTATGGAATGTTAATAAAACACTGTTCTATGATGTTTTTAAGCCATTTTAGGTGTTTTTAGCAGAAATCATTTTTTGACATTTTTTGACTTTTTCGACATACTTTAGTATGGTTTTTTTTTTTCTTTTTGAGACATGCCAGAGTATGATTTTTTTCAATTTTTAACACATTTAATACTATAGAATATTAATAATACACTGTTCTATGATGTTTTTAAGCCATTTTGGGTGTTTTTAGCAGAAATCATTTTTTGACATTTTTCGACTTTTTCGACATACTCAAGTATGCCTTTTTTTTTGCTTTTTGAGACATTCCAGAGTACGACTTTTTTTTCAACTTTTAACACATTTAATACAAATGAATGTTAATAAAACACTGTTCTATGATGTTTTTAAGCCATTTTGGGTGTTTTTAGCAGAAATCATTTTTTGACATTTTTCAACTTTTTTGACATACTTTAGTATGGCTTTTTTTTTGCTTTTTGAGACATGCCAGAGTATGATGATTTTTTTTTCAATTTTTAACACATTTAATACTATGGAATGTTAATAAAACACTGTTCTATGATGTTTTTAAGCCATTTTGGGTGTTTTTAGCAGAAATCATTTTTTGACATTTTTCGACTTTTTTCGACATACTTTAGTATGGCTTTTTTTTTCTTTTTGAGACATGCCAGAGTATGATTTTTTTTTCAATTTTTAACACATTTAATACTATAGAATGTTAATAATACACTGTTCTATGATGTTTTTAAGCCATTTTGGGTGTTTTTAGCAGAAATCATTTTTTGACATTTTTCGACTTTTTCGACATACTCAAGTATGCTTTTTTTTTTGCTTTTTTGAGACATTCCAGAGTACGACGACTTTTTTTCAACTTTTAACACATTTAATACAATTGAATGTTAATAAAACACTGTTCTATGATGTTTTTAAGCCATTTTGGGTGTTTTTAGCAGAAATCATTTTTTGACATTTTTCAACTTTTTTGACATACTTTAGTATGGCTTTTTTTTTCTTTTTGAGACATGCCAGAGTATGATTTTTTTTTTCAATTTTTAACACATTTAATACTATGGAATGTTAATAAAACACTGTTCTATGATGTTTTTAAGCCATTTTGGGTGTTTTAGCAGAAATCATTTTTTGACATTTTTCGACTTTTTGACATACTTTAGTATGGCTTTTTTTTTCTTTTTGAGACATGCCAGAGTATGATTTTTTTCAATTTTTAACACATTTAATACTATAGAATATTAATAATACACTGTTCTATGATGTTTTTAAGCCATTTTGGGTGTTTTTAGCAGAAATCATTTTTTGACATTTTTCGACTTTTTCGACATACTCAAGTATGCCTTTTTTTTGCTTTTTGAGACATTCCAGAGTACGACTTTTTTTTTCAACTTTTAACACATTTAATACAATTGAATGTTAATAAAACACTGTTCTATGATGTTTTTAAGCCATTTTGGGTGTTTTTAGCAGAAATCATTTTTTGACATTTTTCAACTTTTTTGACATACTTTAGTATGGCTTTTTTTTTGCTTTTTGAGACATGCCAGAGTATGATTTTTTTTTTCAATTTTTAACACATTTAATACTATGGAATGTTAATAAAACACTGTTCTATGATGTTTTTAAGCCATTTTTGGGTGTTTTAGCAGAAATCATTTTTGACATTTTTCAACTTTTTTGACATACTTTAGTATGGCTTTTTTTTGCTTTTTGAGACATGCCAGAGTATGATTTTTTTTTTCAATTTTTAACACATTTAATACTATGGAATGTTAATAAAACACTGTTCTATGATGTTTTTAAGCCATTTTGGGTGTTTTTAGCAGAAATCATTTTTTGACATTTTTCGACTTTTTTCGACATACTTTAGTATGGCTTTTTTTTTCTTTTTGAGACATGCCAGAGTATGATTTTTTTCAATTTTTAACACATTTAATACTATAGAATGTTAATAAAACACTGTTCTATGATGTTTTTAAGCCATTTTGGGTGTTTTTAGCAGAAATCATTTTTTGACATTTTTCGACTTTTTCGACATACTCAAGTATGCTTTTTTTTTTTTTTGCTTTTTGAGACATTCCAGAGTACAACTTTTTTTTTCAACTTTTAACACATTTAATACAATTGAATGTTAATAAAACACTGTTCTATGATGTTTTTAAGCCATTTTGGGTGTTTTTAGCAGAAATCATTTTTTGACATTTTTCAACTTTTTCGACATACTTTAGTATGGCTTTTTTTTTTGCTTTTTGAGACATTCCAGAGTACGACTTTTTTTCAACTTTTTAACACATTTAATACTAAATGAATGTTAATAAAACACTGTTCTATGATGTTTTTAAGCCATTTTGGGTGTTTTTAGCAGAAATCATTTTTTGACATTTTTCGACTTTTTTGACATACTTTAGTATGGCTTTTTTTTGCTTTTTGAGACATGCCAGAGTATGATTTTTTTTTTCAATTTTAACACATTTAATACTATGGAATGTTAATAAAACACTGTTCTATGATGTTTTTAAGCCATTTTGGGTGTTTTTAGCAGAAATCATTTTTTGACATTTTTCGACTTTTTCGACATACTCAAGTATGCCTTTTTTTGCTTTTTGAGACATTCCAGAGTCACCCTTTTTTTTTCAACTTTTAACACATTTAATACAATTGAATGTTAATAAAACACTGTTCTATGATGTTTTTAAGCCATTTTGGGTGTTTTTAGCAGAAATCATTTTTTGACATTTTTCAACTTTTTCGACATACTTTACTATGGCTTTTTTTTTGCTTTTTGAGACATTCCAGAGTACGACTTTTTTTTTCAACTTTTAACACATTTAATACAATTGAATGTTAATAAAACACTGTTCTATGATGTTTTTAAGCCATTTTGGGTGTTTTTAGCAGAAATCATTTTTTGACATTTTTCAACTTTTTTGACATACTTTAGTATGGCTTTTTTTTGCTTTTTGAGACATGCCAGAGTATGATTTTTTTTCAATTTTTAACACATTTAATACTATGGAATGTTAATAAAACACTGTTCTATGATGTTTTTAAGCCATTTTGGGTGTTTTTAGCAGAAATCATTTTTTGACATTTTTCGACTTTTTCGACATACTTTAGTATGGTTTTTTTTTTTTTTTGAGACATGCCAGAGTATGATTTTTTTTCAATTTTTAACACATTTAATACTATAGAATGTTAATAAAACACTGTTCTATGATGTTTTTAAGCCATTTTGGGTGTTTTTAGCAGAAATCATTTTTTGACATTTTTCGACTTTTTCGACATACTTTAGTATGGCTTTTTTTTGCTTTTTGAGACATGCCAGAGTATGATTTTTTTTTCAATTTTTAACACATTTAATACTATAGAATGTTAATAAAACACTGTTCTATGATGTTTTTAAGCCATTTTGGGTGTTTTTAGCAGAAATCATTTTTTGACATTTTTCGACTTTTTCGACATACTCAAGTATGCCTTTTTTTTGCTTTTTGAGACATTCCAGAGTACGACTTTTTTTTCAACTTTTAACACATTTAATACAATTGAATGTTAATAAAACACTGTTCTATGATGTTTTTAAGCCATTTTGGGTGTTTTTAGCAGAAATCATTTTTTGACATTTTTCAACTTTTTTGACATACTTTAGTATATTTTTTTTTTCTTTTTGAGACATGCCAGAGTATGATTTTTTTTCAATTTTTAACACATTTAATACTATGGAATGTTAATAAAACACTGTTCTATGATGTTTTTAAGCCATTTTGGGTGTTTTTAGCAGAAATCATTTTTTGACATTTTTCGACTTTTTTGACATACTTTAGTATGGCTTTTTTTTTCTTTTTGAGACATGCCAGAGTATGATTTTTTTTTCAATTTTTAACACATTTAATACTATAGAATGTTAATAATACACTGTTCTATGATGTTTTTAAGCCATTTTGGGTGTTTTTAGCAGAAATCATTTTTTGACATTTTTCGACTTTTTCGACATACTCAAGTATGCCTTTTTTTTGCTTTTTGAGACATTCCAGAGTACGACTTTTTTTTCAACTTTTAACACATTTAATACAATTGAATGTTAATAAAACACTGTTCTATGATGTTTTTAAGCCATTTTGGGTGTTTTTAGCAGAAATCATTTTTTGACATTTTTCAACTTTTTTGACATACTTTAGTATGGCTTTTTTTTTGCTTTTTGAGACATGCCAGAGTATGATTTTTTTTCAATTTTTAACACATTTAATACTATGGAATGTTAATAAAACACTGTTCTATGATGTTTTTAAGCCATTTTGGGTGTTTTTAGCAGAAATCATTTTTTGACATTTTTCAACTTTTTTGACATACTTTAGTATGGCTTTTTTTTGCTTTTTGAGACATGCCAGAGTATGATTTTTTTTTCAATTTTTAACACATTTAATACTATGGAATGTTAATAAAACACTGTTCTATGATGTTTTTAAGCCATTTTGGGTGTTTTTAGCAGAAATCATTTTTTGACATTTTTCGACTTTTTCGACATACTTTTAGTATTTTTTTTTTTCTTTTTGAGACATGCCAGAGTATGATTTTTTTTTCAATTTTTAACACATTTAATACTATAGAATGTTAATAAAACACTGTTCTATGATGTTTTTAAGCCATTTTGGGTGTTTTTAGCAGAAATCATTTTTGACATTTTTCGACTTTTTTCGACATACTCAAGTAGTATGCTTTTTTTTTTTTGCTTTTTGAGACATTCCAGAGTACGACTTTTTTTTTTCAACTTTTAACACATTTAATACAATTGAATGTTAATAAAACACTGTTCTATGATGTTTTTAAGCCATTTTGGGTGTTTTTAGCAGAAATCATTTTTGACATTTTTCAACTTTTTCGACATACTTTAGTATGGCTTTTTTTTTTGCTTTTTGAGACATTCCAGAGTACGACTTTTTTTTCAACTTTTAACACATTTAATACAATTGAATGTTAATAAAACACTGTTCTATGATGTTTTTAAGCCATTTTGGGTGTTTTTAGCAGAAATCATTTTTGACATTTTTCAACTTTTTTTGACATACTTTAGTATGGCTTTTTTTTTGCTTTTTGAGACATGCCAGAGTATGATTTTTTTTTTTCAATTTTAACACATTTAATACTATGGAATGTTAATAAAACACTGTTCTATGATGTTTTTAAGCCATTTTGGGTGTTTTTAGCAGAAATCATTTTTTGACATTTTTCGACTTTTTCGACATACTTTAGTATGGCTTTTTTTTTCTTTTTGAGACATTCCAGAGTATGACCTTTTTTTTTTTCAACTTTTAACACATTTAATACTATTGAATGTTAATAAAACACTGTTCTATGATGTTTTTAAGCCATTTTGGTGTGTTTTAGCAGAAATCATTTTTGACATTTTCAACTTTTTCGACATACTTTACTATGGCTTTTTTTTTTGCTTTTTGAGACATTCCAGAGTACGACTTTTTTTCAACTTTTAACACATTTAATACAATTGAATGTTAATAAAACACTGTTCTATGATGTTTTTAAGCCATTTTGGGTGTTTTTAGCAGAAATCATTTTTTGACATTTTTCAACTTTTTTGACATACTTTAGTATGGCTTTTTTTTGCTTTTTGAGACATGCCAGAGTATGATTTTTTTTTCAATTTTTAACACATTTAATACTATGGAATGTTAATAAAACACTGTTCTATGATGTTTTTAAGCCATTTTGGGTGTTTTTAGCAGAAATCATTTTTTGACATTTTTCGACTTTTTCGACATACTTTAGTATGGCTTTTTTTTCTTTTTGAGACATGCCAGAGTATGACCTTTTTTTTTTTCAATTTTTAACACATTTAATACTATAGAATATTAATAATACACTGTTCTATGATGTTTTTAAGCCATTTTGGGTGTTTTTAGCAGAAATCATTTTTTGACATTTTTCGACTTTTTCGACATACTCAAGTATGCCTTTTTTTTGCTTTTTGAGACATTCCAGAGTACGACTTTTTTTCAACTTTTAACACATTTAATACAAATGAATGTTAATAAAACACTGTTCTATGATGTTTTTAAGCCATTTTGGGTGTTTTTAGCAGAAATCATTTTTGACATTTTTCAACTTTTTTTTGACATACTTTAGTATATGGCTTTTTTTGCTTTTTGAGACATGCCAGAGTATGATTTTTTTTTTCAATTTTTAACACATTTAATACTATGGAATGTTAATAA
The DNA here is from genome assembly GCA_016785225.1 of Psettodes erumei. Lineage (NCBI taxonomy): Eukaryota > Metazoa > Chordata > Actinopteri > Pleuronectiformes > Psettodidae > Psettodes > Psettodes erumei. The sequence goes on from JAFBJZ010000846.1 coordinate 190,397, forward strand.
AACACTGTTCTATGATGTTTTTAAGCCATTTTGGGTGTTTTTAGCAGAAATCATTTTTTGACATTTTTCGACTTTTTTCGACATACTTTAGTATGGCTTTTTTTTTCTTTTTGAGACATGCCAGAGTATGATTTTTTTTTCAATTTTTAACACATTTAATACTATAGAATGTTAATAAAACACTGTTCTATGATGTTTTTAAGCCATTTTGGGTGTTTTTAGCAGAAATCATTTTTTGACATTTTTCAACTTTTTCGACATACTTTACTATGGCTTTTTTTTTTTTTGCTTTTTGAGACATTCCAGAGTACGACTTTTTTTTCAACTTTTAACACATTTAATACAATTGAATGTTAATAAAACACTGTTCTATGATGTTTTAAGCCATTTTGGGTTTTTTAGCAGAAATCATTTTTTGACATTTTTCAACTTTTTTGACATACTTTAGTATGGCTTTTTTTTTGCTTTTTGAGACATGCCAGAGTATGATTTTTTTTTAAATTTTTAACACATTTAATACTATGGAATGTTAATAAAACACTGTTCTATGATGTTTTTAAGCCATTTTGGGTGTTTTTAGCAGAAATCATTTTTTGACATTTTCGACTTTTTTGACATACTTTAGTATGGTTTTTTTTTCTTTTTGAGACATGCCAGAGTATGATTTTTTTCAATTTTTAACACATTTAATACTATAGAATGTTAATAATACACTGTTCTATGATGTTTTTAAGCCATTTTGGGTGTTTTTAGCAGAAATCATTTTTGACATTTTTCGACTTTTTCGACATACTCAAGTATGGCTTTTTTGCTTTTTTGAGACATTCAGAGTACGACTTTTTTTCAACTTTTAACACATTTAATACAATTGAATGTTAATAAAACACTGTTCTATGATGTTTTTAAGCCATTTTGGGTGTTTTTAGCAGAAATCATTTTTGACATTTTTCAACTTTTTTTGACATACTTTTTAGTATGGCTTTTTTTTTTTTGAGACATGCCAGAGTATGATTTTTTTTTCAATTTTAACACATTTAATACTATGGAATGTTAATAAAACACTGTTCTATGATGTTTTTAAGCCATTTTGGGTGTTTTTAGCAGAAATCATTTTTGACATTTTTCGACTTTTTGACATACTTTAGTATGGCTTTTTTTTTCTTTTTTGAGACATGCCAGAGTATGATTTTTTTTTTCAATTTTTAACACATTTAATACTATGGAATGTTAATAAAACACTGTTCTATGATGTTTTTAAGCCATTTTGGGTGTTTTTAGCAGAAATCATTTTTGACATTTTTCGACTTTTTTTGACATACTTTAGTATGGCTTTTTTTTTTTTTTTTTTGAGACATGCCAGAGTATGATTTTTTTCAATTTTAACACATTTAATACTATAGAATATTAATAAAACACTGTTCTATGATGTTTTTAAGCCATTTTGGGTGTTTTTAGCAGAAATCATTTTTTGACATTTTTCGACTTTTTCGACATACTCAAGTATGCCTTTTTTTTGCTTTTTGAGACATTCCAGAGTACGACTTTTTTTTTTCAACTTTTAACACATTTAATACAATTGAATGTTAATAAAACACTGTTCTATGATGTTTTTAAGCCATTTTGGGTGTTTTTAGCAGAAATCATTTTTTGACATTTTTCGACTTTTTTGACATACTTTAGTATAGTATTTTTTTTTGCTTTTGAGACATGCCAGAGTATGATTTTTTTTTTTCAATTTTAACACATTTAATACTATGGAATGTTAATAAAACACTGTTCTATGATGTTTTTAAGCCATTTTGGGTGTTTTTAGCAGAAATCATTTTTTGACATTTTTCGACTTTTTCGACATACTTTAGTATGGCGTTTCTTTGCTTTTTGAGACGTTCCAGAGTACGGCTTTTTTTTTCCAATTTTTTAATGTATTTAATACTATGGAATGTTAATAAAACACTGTTCTATGATGTCTTTAAGCCATTTTGGGTGTTTTTAGCAGAAATCATTTTTTGACATTTTTCGACTTTTTTGACATACTTTAGTATGGCTTTTTTTTTGCTTTTTGAGACATGCCAGAGTATGATTTTTTTTTTCAATTTTTAACACATTTAATACTATGGAATGTTAATAAAACACTGTTCTATGATGTTTTTAAGCCATTTTGGGTGTTTTTAGCAGAAATCATTTTTTGACATTTTTCGACTTTTTCGACATACTTTAGTATGCCTTTTTTTTTTTGCTTTTGAGACATTCCAGAGTACAATTTTTTTTTCAACTTTTAACACATTTAATACAATTGAATGTTAATAAAACACTGTTCTATGATGTTTTTAAGCCATTTGGGTGTTTTTAGCAGAAATCATTTTTTGACATTTTTCAACTTTTCGACATACTTTAGTATGGCTTTTTTTTGCTTTTTGAGACATTCCAGAGTATGACTTTTTTTTTTCAACTTTTAACACATTTAATACAATTGAATGTTAATAAAACACTGTTCTATGATGTTTTTAAGCCATTTTGGGTGTTTTTAGCAGAAATCATTTTTTGACATTTTTCAACTTTTTTGACATACTTTAGTATGGCTTTTTTTTTTGCTTTTTGAGACATGCCAGAGTATGACTTTTTTTCAACTTTTAACACATTTAATACAATTGAATGTTAATAAAACACTGTTCTATGATGTTTTTAAGCCATTTTGGGTGTTTTTAGCAGAAATCATTTTTGACATTTTTCAACTTTTTTGACATACTTTAGTATGGCTTTTTTTTTGCTTTTTGAGACATGCCAGAGTATATTTTTTTTTCAATTTTTAACACATTTAATACTATGGAATGTTAATAAAACACTGTTCTATGATGTTTTTAAGCCATTTTGGGTGTTTTTAGCAGAAATCATTTTTTGACATTTTTCGACTTTTTCGACATACTTTAGTATGGCGTTTCTTTGCTTTTTGAGACGTTCCAGAGTACGGCTTTTTTTTTCCCAATTTTTAACACATTTAATACTATGGAATGTTAATAAAACACTGTTCTATGATGTCTTTAAGCCATTTTGGGTGTTTTTAGCAGAAATCATTTTTTGACATTTTTCGACTTTTTTGACATACTTTAGTATGGCTTTTTTTTTTGCTTTTTGAGACATGCCAGAGTATGATTTTTTTTTTCAATTTTTAACACATTTAATACTATGGAATGTTAATAAAACACTGTTCTATGATGTTTTTAAGCCATTTTGGGTGTTTTTAGCAGAAATCATTTTTTGACATTTTTCGACTTTTTCGACATACTCAAGTATGCCTTTTTTTTTGCTTTTTGAGACATTCCAGAGTACAACTTTTTTTTTCAACTTTTAACACATTTAATACAATTGAATGTTAATAAAACACTGTTCTATGATGTTTTTAAGCCATTTTGGGTGTTTTTAGCAGAAATCATTTTTTGACATTTTTCAACTTTTCGACATACTTTAGTATGGCTTTTTTTTTTGCTTTTTGAGACATGCCAGAGTATGATTTTTTTTTTTCAACTTTTAACACATTTAATACAAATGAATGTTAATAAAACACTGTTCTATGATGTTTTTAAGCCATTTTGGGTGTTTTTAGCAGAAATCATTTTTTGACATTTTTCAACTTTTTCGACATACTTTACTATGGCTTTTTTTTTTGCTTTTTGAGACATTCCAGAGTACGACTTTTTTTTCAACTTTTAACACATTTAATACAATTGAATGTTAATAAAACACTGTTCTATGATGTTTTTAAGCCATTTTGGGTGTTTTTAGCAGAAATCATTTTTGACATTTTTCAACTTTTTGACATACTTTAGTATGGCTTTTTTTTTTGCTTTTGAGACATGCCAGAGTATGATTTTTTTTTCAATTTTAACACATTTAATACTATGGAATGTTAATAAAACACTGTTCTATGATGTTTTTAAGCCATTTTGGGTGTTTTTAGCAGAAATCATTTTTTGACATTTTTCAACTTTTTTGACATACTTTAGTATGGCTTTTTTTTGCTTTTTGAGACATGCCAGAGTATGATTTTTTTTTTTTTCAATTTTTAACACATTTAATACTATGGAATGTTAATAAAACACTGTTCTATGATGTTTTTAAGCCATTTTGGGTGTTTTTAGCAGAAATCATTTTTTGACATTTTCAACTTTTTTGACATACTTTAGTATGGCTTTTTTTTTGCTTTTTTGAGACATGCCAGAGTATGATTTTTTTCAATTTTAACACATTTAATACTATGGAATGTTAATAAAACACTGTTCTATGATGTTTTTAAGCCATTTTGGGTGTTTTTAGCAGAAATCATTTTTTGACATTTTCGACATACTATTATATGGCATTTTTTTTAAAGCTTTTCAGCAACATGTAATGTTATTACCTCTTTTGTATTTCAAATAAATTTTATGCTATGTCGTGATTATCAAACTGTGTTGTGTAACATTTTGGTGTGTTTTTCACACTTTTTTTTTTAAACATTTTTTAGCATTTCTCGACACAGTATTGTATGGCGTTTTTCCTCTTCTTTCACTGTTCTTTGATGTTTTAGGCATTTTAAACACATCTTATATTTCTTATATAAGTTTTTCACGTTTTTACAACATAATATAGCAAGGTTTTTTGCATTTTGAGGACATGCTCAGCTGAAAAACTTTTTGCATTTCTAAGGCATATCATCTTATGAAGTGTTCATGAAACGATATTCTGTTTTTTCGACATATTTTACTGCAACATTTTGCATACAATACTAGGGGCTTTTTCACAATCATTCAAAAGTGTCGAGGAGTCATGAGGAGGTTTAACAGCAACTCTGAACTTGAACTTCAAATGTTGTTCAATGTTAATTTGTAATTGAAATGACTCACTGAATTTGGGTCTGAGCTCCACTCTCTCCTGTTCGTCCATGTTGTCCAGGATGGTATATTTGGTTTTCTTCCTCATTTTTGTCTGTCTCCTCCTAAACACACAGTCAACATGTCATGCAGAGTCACTAACTATTTGGACTACTATTTTTCAACATTGTTCTTAATGGGTAAATGATTTCCAGACCAGCAGAGGAAATGCAGCCTAGTATTTTGTTTCACTTTTTTCTTTTTCAATTTCACAGCAGAAAGTTTAAGCCTCTTATGTTGTTCTGGAAAAAATATGTACTGTATGTTCTGTGCTTTTCTGCAAAATTAGAAAATTTATTAATTAACTGGCATCCAAAAACAAAAATAGTGGCCAGCTGTAAACACTAATCTGGTATGGTCAAAGAAGTTAAAGTTGATTAAATCTGTTACATTTAAATGGAGTGAATGATATCATTAATATTCACCTCAGTGCAGAACAAGGCATGTTCCTCATGTGAGGTAGTATTAAGATGGTACTGTCTTGTGTTTACATTGATTTTTCACAGATTTACAGCCAATATCAGACACATTTCATTTTCACTTAAAACATCTGCTGGAGAAGAATTTGGTCCATCATTTGCTATTTGCCTCCCACGGACAGTGTGTTCAGACACAGGGTAACTCCAAAGTAAGCAGGATGGTGTCCGCTAATGTGTGTTCAGCAGCACCTCTTGCAGCAGCAGATGAAGGTCCAGCTGAAGGACAGGATGAAGACCATGAGCATGAAGCTGGTCAGGATGACGTACAGCACCCTCCACTCTGACAGTTGAAAGAGAACGCCTTCATCAGTTGTACATTTGGAAAAAAAAAGTCTTGCCAAGTATTCGTTGTTATAATTACCACAATTGCTCTCTCCATCCCCAAGGTAACGGCGAATCAGATTCTCTGTCCAGAAGGGGTCACAGGTACACTCCTTGGTCACTGGATCGCACTGGCCACGACCCGAACAGCCGAGCAAACACACTGAGGGAACAAACACTTTCTTGTATGAAATGCAGTGATTTGGATTTTACATTTTGAGGAAAGTATTTCAAAAAAGAGGAAATATATTTGTATCGTCACGTTAGCACTCAGGCATTTTATGCTGAGAAAGTTTTCAGGATATAAAAATTAATGAATTCCTTGAAGGGATCCAGGATGCAATACATTTAGATATTAAAATCTAAGTATTAAAAACTATAATAAACTATTATAAAGTTGATTTACTCGTTCTGTTTCCTGGCGCTTCTATCTTAAGCTCACAGAGGACTGGACGAGGAAACTGGATTGGATTTGCTCTGTGTGTGTGTGTCTTTGTGTTGACCTGGTCTCGACAGAAACTGGACCTTTGCTGTTTGAACTCACACACAGTGTCGACCCTCAGGACTCTGAACAGCAGGTAGTCGCTCTTCTCCCTGAGCAGCTGGTTCCTCAGCAGTCCGACCAACCTGGAGCCAGAGAGCGGCCCCGAGGGGCCCCACACGGAAAACCGCAACACCGTGCTGCTCACAGACACCGGCGAAAAATTAAAAATACACCCATTTGTTTAGATCTTGTACCGAAGCATATCTTTCGCCTGTACACAGACAGAAATCTAGCTTCTTGCTCACTGATCCAGTCAGTCAGTAAACGGATCTTTCAGTACCTGAGGTGCGAGTGTCCCTGCAGCGCCCGGACCTGGATGTCGCCGTCGAGGACGTGCAGCAGAGCGGCGAGCTGTCGGACCACCGTGTCCTTCTGAGCCAAACTGACCTGAGACACCGACACCAGCATCTCCAGCTCCACCTCCTCCCCCCCGCCCGGCTCTACGGCGACACAGTACGAGGGTCACGCTTTTTCTACTGGACACAACTGCCTGTCACGTCAGCGTTACCTAATGTAGCGGGACATACTGGAAAGCAGTCAAAAGTCTGGCTAAAAGAAGCGTTCAGTCAACGGTCTGGGTTCCTGTCCCACCTGGTCGGACCTCCACGGTGGCCGCGGCCGTGTTGGAGCGTCCCTGAGCGTCGGTCACTCTCAGCTGGAACAGGTAGGTGCCCTCAACCAGGTTGGCCAGGTACAGAGAGGCCTGAGTCTCTGAGCCGTACAGCACGTCCTGCAGACAGGCGGTTACCAGAGGATCCATGTGAACACATCTACTTTTCTTTCTTGAAAAGGTTTGTTTTTTAGCTTGGAAAGGATTTAATGAAATCAAATTAGTTTAAAAAGTAATATCACCTATTTCAAAACTGAATCCAGTGTAATGACATTAAATATAGTGCAGCTGAGGCCCATTATTCCAAGATCATGACTGAGACATTTTCATCATAAAAATGACCTGTCATCTCCAGATAATGCGATGATTAAATCATCACATCATGAAAACAGTCCTGAGAAATAACCATGACTAACAGAAAACACAGTTACTCCTAATGTCAAGACTAAGGTTCAGAAAAAGTTTTAGTGACCTCTCATCTAATCAGCGTTTCTTCTGCTCTAATCTCATCCAACACAATTCCATTCTAATCTACTGATTCCAACATGGTGTAATCTCATCTGACCCGTATCATCTGATCTGTACTGACCCCAGCAGCAGGACTCTGGCTGTCTCTGACCCACAGGTAGTGGACCTCGGTCTGGTCTCCGTCCGTGACGGATCCCCGAAGGACCAGGGAGTTGTTGGGCAGCGTCAGAGTGTGACTGCCGCTGGCATGAGCGATCGGAGGAAAACTTCTGGCTGCAGGAAAAGATATTGATTATTATTTGATATTGATTCATTTTAATACTGATTGATCATTTTGTGTGTAGCATGTCAGGAAACAGCTGCAAACCCACCAACCTTCTTGGACCTGTACAGACAGTGAGGCGCTGTCTGTCGCCCCCTCCTGGTCAGAGACAGTCAGTGTGAAGGTGTAGCGCCCCACCCTGAGACCTGTCGCCACAGCAACCATCTGGTCCACATCCTCCATCTTCAATCCAGGAGGACCGCTGGGAAAAAAACCAAAAAACGCCACAGGTGAGTTTTTGTGAAATCATTTCCACGGACGAACATGCTGCACTCTCCTGTATCCCACCTGACGACATCCCAGTGGTAGCTGATGATGCCGCGGTCGTCCGTGCTGCCGCCGCCATCGAGCAACAACCTCCTCACCGGGAGGAACAACTTCCTGTCAGGACCCACGGCAGCAACCGGGCCACGGTTCAACCCACTGCTTTCTGATGATATATATATAAAAAGGAAGTTGTTTTGCTGCTTTTACATTGAATTAAGTAAAAGGAAACAATTTTTAAAAGTCTGTGTCTTTATACATTTACCAGACTCAGCAGCAGCTGTAGCAGAGGGTGGGGTCGTGGTGGGAGGGCTGGTGCTTAAAGTCAAGGCGGTGGTGAGGTCAGAGGTCGTGGTCACGGCTTGGGGGTGGGGGGTGGTCGGCGTAGCTGCAGCTGTCGACTGGAGCACCTTCATCGGATCTATGGAGCGTAATTACTCTATTACTGTGACTAACTGTAGAATTATTACATGTTTTATTGAAACCTTTACATTTTTGATCTCTGCAATATGTCACCTCCTTTAGACAGATAAATACTTTCCAGAGTAAAGTTTACTTTACTCCACATGATGGAACAGATCTGGTGTGTGTGTGTGTGTGTGTGTGTGTTCAGCACCAGTCGTGGGTCCAGGCGAAGCTGAAGCATCACGTTTGACTGTAGGTAACATCATCAGGGATTGATCTGCAGGCGATGCAGGACAAACGTTTTACAGATAGAAACTTATATTATTTTCTTTTGTCTGCATCTGTGAATCATTCAGAGCATTAACACACAAAAGGTTTTTGTTTTTCAGCTCTTTTGATTTCAGGCCTCATTTTGACATGAAAAGGGGGGAATGTAAAGCCTGTGGTAGGACCTCCTGAACCTGGAAAAATGTTTGTGCAGACCAAGACTCACCTGAACCACAGCAGGTGTGTGTGTTTACACTGTCAGCTGTACCTGGCTGTGTGGGCGAGCTGCTGTTGGGCCAGTGAGGTGCAGTCGGAGTTGAAGTCCTCGTATTGTCGTGTCGGGTGGAGTCAGTCGTTGACGGTGTCAGCGATGTAGAGACAGTGCTGCTTTGTGTTTTGGGCTTTTAAAAAAAATTACAACTCAAAGAGTGACATTATTTTTGCAGGTTCCAGAGTCTGACTGGTAAATATTCATCACTCACCGTTTCCTCTGCTGCAGCAGCATCAGTCGGCCTCCCGGTCCTGTCCTCGTCTCCCCAGCTGAAGTTGCCCCCGGTCAAGGTGCTAACCTGGGCCAGGCTGCTCTCTGTCGGCCCCCATTCAGCACCATCCTCTGCCTCTGATTGGTTGACACCATCTCTTCCCCTCAAAGTCGGCTGATCATTCATCATATCCGCCTCTGAAGCTTCGCCTTCGCTCTCCTCTTGGCTTCCCTCCGAATACTCCACATCCAGCACGCCGGGGTCGGAGAAGCCCCGCCGGGGCCCGTCAAAAAGGGCGAGGTCTTTCAGAGCCTCCAGGTCCCCGGGGGCCTCTGAGGACCGTGACGGGGTCCTCCAGCGGCCGCCGTACGGCTCTCCTCTCACCAGAGACTGAAGCACCAGCGTCTGCGGGGACGCCCTCCGCAGGAAGGCCAGGAAGGAGTCGGCCCCGGGTCTCTCTCGGGGCTGGCAGTTAGCCCTCTGCTGGCAGCTCAGGATGTAGCACCGGCCCTCGAACAGCCAGGCCAGGTCGTAGCCCGGCAGGTCGCAGCACGCCGCCACGCACTGAGGCAACGACGTCACGCCAGGCACCCGCAGGATACCGCTGCTCTCCACCGCCGGGGACACCACCGCCTCAGAGAAGGTCGCTCCCTTCCAGCACTGAGACGCCACTGCAGCTGCAACACAGGACAGTCTTCTGGTTATTTTGTGATGAGGCACGTGTACAAAAGACATACACTAAAAGTTTGATTTATTTCACAAGCAAGACAGTTATGTACAATAAAGCTTAGCCAATGAAACAGTGTAAGGGGCGACCGACAGAAGAGTATGAGCAACTCTCAGGTCCGTACCTTCCACACTGTGAAGCAGCAGCAGCAGAAGTGTTTTCTCCCGCATGGCCGCTCAGTGGACGTCTGCAACCTGAGGCACACACGCCACAGATCACAACTGTTCATCACGCTATTTTCTGACGTTTCATAGACGGATTGATCAATGGTTGTAATTCTGCAACTACATTATGAAAACATGATTCTGCATGATTCTTATTTATGTTTACTTATACGATGCAAACAATGAGTCCGACTGCTACGGTTTTGGGTCAGATTGACTGAAGATGTTAAGAAAGTGTATTTCTTGACGTGACCGTTTCATCACCACGCCGGCGGACAGCGCCACCGGGCGCCCCGCCCGTCTGAAAAATAAACGCACCTTCATCCGCGTGACAGCGCGAAGCGTGAAATAAATGTATGTTCAAATTCAAATAACTGTTGAATAACCCTCTATCTCTTTTCCACGAAAATACGACACTGTTGTCTTAACAGGTTGTGTTTATCTGCCCAAATGATGCGCAGGTGGATCTCTGAAAAAAACGACACTCCGTTAGAAATTGCATCCATTAAAAAGTGTAACTGCTTATAAATACGTATCTGTGATGCATGCATATTAATCCAAATATATTCTGTATATATATACACCACTCTTACATTCGGCGTAAGGTTATTGCAATAGATAACACGTCTACGACCAGAACGTTCAACTTTTTAAGTAGGTGCTTTTAGGATTCCCACTGGTCTAACCTCCGACAAACATGAGCATCATTAACTGGTTCTGAACTGGAAATTCAAACTGGAATGTTATTAAAATCACACCCAACCAAGACGGTGAATCGTGTCAAATATAAGCAGCAGAAAGTGGCAACTGGTGATGAAACCCCTCCTGCAAACTATCACATGAGGGTTTGTCATCTTTACGTAAAAAGCCCCGGTTAGTTAACGGAGTTCGGAGCGACTGGCGCAGTCTCATCATGCAAACCACGACGACACCGGCAGCTAATGTCCGCCAACAAACAGCGACGCATTCTTTATTTTTCTCCCATTTTGGGATCAAAGAGGCGGCGACATGTCAACAGTTAAAACAAGATGTAATATATATATAACGCTCGTGTTAAGAACACACACCTGACCGTAAATGATGAATTTAACTGACCCGGTACTGGTAGCAGTCGCCTGGTCCCAGTTCCCCCAGTGGAGAACCTCAGCGGTTCTGCAGAGTGAGTCCAGTCGGCACCGCGGGTCTCATGCTGGGTGCGGTATTAATTGGTTTCACGTTAGATGCCGAATTTTTTTTTGCCGAGAAATCACGACTTGTGTCGAGTCAGCGGAAATTAAACAGGTGACATCCGGTCGCAATTTTCAAAATAAAACGTTAACACGTCACCAACAACTACCAATCTATTTCCTTTAGCTTCTTTGACCAGGTATTGACGGAGGACATGTGGGGACATCTGAAGATCTTTCTACATTTAGATTTAATGTACATCAAGCAACTGGACGAGCTACTTATCAATTGATATTTATTGTTTGTTTGGTTTTTTTTCTTACTTATTTTGTCAGTTTATTGAAGTGTTCGATATTTAAGACTGTATCCTCATATGTATATATGAACAATTAAAATAGTATTTTAAAACAGATTCTGATTATTCGCGCTTCTTCGAGGCTTTGTACTGATGCTTTTATTTTAAAGGCAAATTCATCTGTTTTCTGGTTCAGATTGCACTAACTCAGTAAAGCTGCTGTGAGTCAGTGCAGTCTGAGGATGATTAAAAATTAAGATTGATTTATCTAAAGCATGATTTTGCACTAATTGCATATCAAACAAATAAATGATGCATAAAACGTCTTTTTTCCATCAAGCAAATAAAACAAAGTACTTCGGGCTCATCCCTCTTTTATTTTTGTGTTTTCTTAAAAAAACAACCATTTACATCTGAAGTCACAGCCAAATATAAATTACAACAGCAAACACAATTATCTTTTTTAAATACACTCCTCTGCTCGGCGCTGCCCTTCAGTCAATAAAACAACAAAGTAAAGTCAAATTCCCATCAATTTACCTCTGAATAAACTGCAGTCCGGTGCATTACGATACATTGTGGAGTGTTTTTTTTTTTCTTACTGCGATGCCGAGGGGGAAGATTTTTCTTTTTGACCCTCAGATCTACTTCACACAAACTGATTCTTCACTCCTCAGCAGACTAAAACCTGTCACATTTAAAATAAAACATCCTCTTTCCACAGTAAACATTCACTTCTTCTGTTTCAGTCGATCTTTTCATGTAAAATGAGTTTGTCTGTTTGTCCGGGGCACTTGGCTGCAGCAGGGATCGAACCTGTGACGTATCAGTTTTGGTCACAGTCTTATTTTTGGTTTAAATGACTGTAAATACTGTATGATTATCACTGCTGAGGACCTTCAGTTTAACTGACACATGCTGTCACGATAATAATTTGTAATCAGGAATAAATTTGCCTTGTTAAACATTTTAGTTAATTTAAAATATTAATCCTCATGTGACTCACATCAAATGACATTTTTAGAAACGTTCCTTTAAAGGTCAATGAACTCTCAAAATCTCTCTCTTGCTGACCTCTGGCCGCCTCACCACAGTGAGGTAGACGAGTACTCTGTGCCTGGTTGGTACACTGTGACATCGCCACGTACTAGAGGTGAAGCAGAGTGAGGAGAGGAAGTGTCGATGTGAAAATGTTTCAGCCTGAGCAAAAGGAACTGAGCTGAATCAGTCCAATGGACCGAAGCTCCTCGGTGAGTTCAGAGCCTGAACTGAGCTATTTTCAGGTTTCCACATTTCTTTTCCATTAGCGTAAATTCATGTAAACTCCTATGACTGAGCAAGTGCAAGTTCACATCCCTGCAGCCACAGTGCCCTGGACTTTCCCTGGTCAGACAGACAGACGGGTCGACACGCAGAACGTTCCGCCCACGTCGCCCTTGAAGTGTGAATTTCAGTCGGAGCGCTTCAGCGACGCGCGTCTCCGTCCGCCGCCCGATCGGCTTTCAGGAGTTTGAATGGAGACGAAGAGCAGCTGGTTTCACAGGGACGAGGCAGACGGAGGACAGGGAGGAGCGTGACACTCTGACATCCACCGGGGGGAGGCGGAGAGGAGAAAAACACAATCGGGCGACGGCAAAAGGGATCCCGAGTTTTGCCACCGCCCCTTAAAAGTTCTGAACGCTGCAGGGAGTCGTCGGCACGCCGGCCGCTCTGCTCCTGGGCCAATCAGCATTCGAGAGGCGGGTGGAAGCTGCGTCTGCAGTCCACGGCTTTGGGGCTGGGGGGCTGAGCTCGCTTCTTCCGGAGCTCCTCGCGACCCAGAGTGTTGCTGAGCCGCGAGTACGCCGCCTTGTACTTCTTATCGAACGCAGCTGCAGAGAGAGAGATCGATTATTATCAGGTTTACTGTCGTCGCCTCGTTAGCGGACCCAGCAGACTGGGTCTGATCACTGTGGTGAGACCCACCGCTTGTCATTGCCCTTTAACTACCCAGTAACTTTGAATCTGTTCCTGCTGTGTATAAAACGTTAACACCACCCACAATAGGCGGGTGGTGGTCTGTCTTACCGACGTGGTCTTTGCCCATAGCTGCCAGTGTGAGGAAGAGGAACTCTCTGTACAAACTCCTGTCAAACACAAAATTCACAAATGAAACGAACGCAGCTACAAATCGGCTGTCGTTTCTAATTATCGCTCGAACTTCAGACTTCATACTTTCCGTCGATATGATTGTTTACCGTACGGCCGTGAACTCACCTCTGGATCCGGGGTGATCCCGGCTGTTTGGCCAGCGTGTCCAGGAAGAGCGTGACGGCCTTGTGCACCTCGTTCATGCCGACCCACCGCAGCACCTCCTCCAGGAAGGACAGGGTGAACGGGTGGTTGTGTCTCCGCCAGCTGTAGCTCCTCATGGGGACGCCGCCTGGAGGGAGGGGCGACGACAGAGAGCAGGGAAGTGAAACGGAAATGACGGATGTTTGGAGCGTCGGCGCTCCCGCTGGTTTCCCTGTAAGAATCAGACAAGTGAGGACTCGGACCTGCGGGGGAAGCTAAGAAAATCACTTAACGCTTCACATGAATCTGAGCAAATCAGTATCAATTAAGGTCCAGCGGTATCAGCGTGTGTGTGTGTCTTACTGTGGATCCTCCAGAGGACGTAGAGGGGGGGCCACTGGTCTGTGTCGGGGGTCAGGGTGTCCCAGAGCAGCCTCACCCTCACGGCGGAGCTCTCCGACTGAGGAACACACCAGAGCGGAGACTGTGATCTTTAATTTTCCAAAGCGACGGCTGCTTCTCGACTCAACGTTTCTCTGCCGCGGCGTCGGGCCGTTACCTGCGTGAACTGGCTGACCAGCGGCGAGGCCCTGACCAGCTGCAGCAGGTTACTGGGCAGACCCAGGCGCTGGAAGTACCAGACCAGGTTCCAGAAGATGATGGAGTGGCTGTCCAGGAACTGGGGCTGAGCCAGGACCGACTCGCCCTCGTTCTCCAGTAGGCTCTCCAGCTCCTTCCTCAGAACCAGAGGGCTCAGGTAAGCCACCGTCACCTGAGGAGCCCCGCACAAAGACGAGCCCTGAGGGGAGGGAGGGGGACTGTCAAGCGAGGGGGGGGGGGACAAGAAGAAGATGCAAACATGACAACGTTCTGAAGCGTTACCGTGGTGGTTCTGCTGTTCTCCGAGTAGCTGCTGGTCTCGGAGCTGGAGTCCTCGCTCAGACCGTTGCACTGGTGTCGCAGGGAGCCCTCGTGACCACTGGGGGGCCTCACCGCGCTCTCCACCTCGTCCTCCACGTTCCAGTTGCTGCGCTCCGCGCTGAGGACAAAGAGGAGGGCTTACCACGGGGTCGACGGTTTTTAGTTCGCTACGTAAACGTTTTGTTATTCTCGTCAGGTTCTCCGGAGGAAGTCGGCTCCGTTGAGTCTGCACCTGCTGACGGGTCCGAGGTCGCAGATCTCAGCGTTCAGGAAGGGGACGAAGGAGGCGCAGCAGAACGGGCAGGACGAGTTCAGGTTGGAGTCGTCCGACGTCCAGCCGGCCATGATCTCCTCATCGTAAACCAGCGAGTTGCAGCTGCGGCACAGGGAGCAGCTGGACATCAGCACCTGGACGCGCAGGGAGGGGAGGGGAGGGGTCAGAGTGAGCGCGGCTGGATAACAACACCTGGATGCACCGAGAGGGGAGGGGTCCATTTACCTCCAGCCCCGCCCCCTCCTGATTGGCGTCCCAAGACCTGCGCAGAGGATACGCTGGAGTGGGCGTGTCCGTCAGGTCGAGGTCACTTCCTACAGACAACGAACTCTGAGGAGAGAAAACATGGAGTCAGTGTCCAGGAGCCGGAGACAACAACAGCTGATTGTGGTGTTGGGAGTCAGACCTCTGAGGTGGCGTTCACCAGCCTGTCCTTGGCCTTCAGCAGCGTTTCCGCCACTTTCCTGGACTGTCTCTGCTCAGACACTCTTCGTCCAATCCCTCCTCCTCCTCCCGGCCGCCGGTCGTCCACGCTGGCGGCCCGCCGCACCGACACTCGGTGTCTGGTCGGGGTGAGGAGCTGCTGGAGTTTCCCCGCCAGGCCTCCCCGGCTCGGGGACGAGACGTTGTTGTAGTTCTCGTCCACGGCCTTGTTCCTGCCGGCCGTGTCGCGCACTCCCGTGGGCCTGGAGGTCAAAGGTCAGGAGATGAACGAGGCCGGGTGTACAGAGCTGGTATCACCTCTGGTGTCGTGGTTACAGGACACCACTCCAATGTAATGCAAACAAACAGCGCACAAGCCGGCGTACTGCGCAAGGTCCAGTAATAAAGGAACATTACATCAAAAACAGCTGAATCAGCGTTAATATAAAGCGGTGATGTAACGAGATGAAGCCTCCGCCCTCGCTGACCTGCCGTCTCGCTCCGCGGGCTGACAGCTGCAGTCCGGCTCCGAGTCGGCCGACTCCGCGCACTCTTTGTAGAAGTTGGAGAGGCAGACCTGACTCCGCCGGACCAGGACGCCGGCGGGGGGGGGCGCTGCAGGCAGGGTGGCGGCGTCTCTGAGGCCCAGCGGGGGTTTCGAGGAGACGGCGCCACCGCAGCCGTTGGTCCCAGTGTCACGGAGCGCGGCCTTCTTACTGAGTTTGACCTCTGGGGGACAGAGAGGAGCCGTCGTGCATACGTCACTGAGAGTGAGTTACCTGCGCAGGTGAGATGCTGCTCGGTAAAAACAAAGTGGAAAAAAAAAAGCTCCTTACTGTCGGTCGAAGTTTTCATGCTGGTCAGACTGTTGCTCTTCACCAGCGGGCCCGTCAGAGACTCGTGACTGGAGCTTTCAGACAGACCGCTCCAGCTGGCCTGACGAATCAGAGAGGAGTGGGGGTGGGGCCTCTGATCGGGGTCCGTCATCGCTTCTTATGAATTAACAAAAAAAGAAAAAAGGAAAAAAAAAATCTTAGAGATTTAATCATAGATCAGATTTACAGCTTCTCCCTAAAAATTTCAGTTACGTTGTCGTTCAGCAAATCAAAATTTCACGTCAGTGACTTCAATCTCCAAACTACATCATTAGCTCTGAGGCTGTGGTGTTACCACGGCAACAGAATATCCTTCATGTCAGGCGGAGTATCAACTTGTTAAAAAAATAAAAATTTAATATATTTTGTTTTAAAAACTTAAAAAAATATAATTCTGACCTCCACGCGACCCCACCGAGCCGCTCTTCTGACGCCGTTTGATTGGCTGTCTGAACTGGGCGACAGCCAGCAGGACGTTCCTCAGCTTGGCCCAGCGGAGACGTCCACCCTGGCTGGTGGACGGCCACTTGCTCTCCAGGACGGCCTGAGGACGGGGGACGGGGGACGTCAGACTCAACCGCACATACAGCACATATCCATCCCAAAGACGTTTTAAAAAGTGTGCGTGTGCATGTGTGTGTGTGTGTGTGTGTGTGTGTGTGTGTGTGTGGGGACCTTGTTGTAGTAGCCGTAGGTGATGGTGTTGGGTGTGATTCCCGCCTTCTTCATCTCCAGGAGGACCCGAACGGCGAGGACCGGCTGACCGTACTGACCACACAACTGCATCAGGATCCGGTAACACACCTGAAACATGCATGTGTGCGCACACACACACACACACACTCACAATCACTATGACTGTTTCCCCACTGTTCAACAAAAACACTACAGACCCAACATTCAATCAAGTCATGTAAATAAATCCAAACGAGACCAACTGGCGCAGAGCAACATTACTATGCTAGCGACCTTTGACCCCTACCGGAGCCTCACCTCGTCCGGCAGCACCACCTTGCGGTTCTCCATGTGTTTGAGGACGTCGTAGGCCGTGTGCAGGGCGCGCACCTTGGCGCTCTCCGCCCGAACGAAGGTGGGCAGGTAGATGAACCAGAGGCCGTAGCAGTGGCCCAGCAGGCACTTGGACCACATGTCCGGGACCGCAGAGTATTTCTGAGCCCGTTTCTGGGCCAACTTAATCTCCTGGTGGCAATAAGGAGACTCCCAGTCACACAGTGTGCGTCTTTCAAATACCGGATGATCGGTGAAATATTGATAACCATCCATTAAAATGAAAAGTACAGTTAAGTT
Organism: Psettodes erumei; assembly: GCA_016785225.1. Lineage (NCBI taxonomy): Eukaryota > Metazoa > Chordata > Actinopteri > Pleuronectiformes > Psettodidae > Psettodes > Psettodes erumei. The sequence continues at coordinate 207,891 of JAFBJZ010000846.1, forward strand.
TCTTCATTCAGGGGAAAAACTGGGTCACACTGTGAAGTCACCACATCGCTGCACGCTGCAGCACGATAAGACAGAAAGAGGAACTGTATTCAGCGTGGATCCAGCTAATTCCCGTGTTGTGTACCTGTTTTGTGCGTCGGGGGGCGGGGCTGCTGGGGGCGCTGCCTTTCGCCGGGACGCGGAGCTGGTCCTGCGGCTGGTCGAAGAGCTCGGGCTTCAGGGTGGGGAAGGTCTCGTAACTGGACAGAGGGGGAAAAAAACAAACAGGATCCCGTCAGCACGTTTAATCCTGCGAGGATTCCCGTGAGCGGTCGGTGGGAAGCTGCACCTGTAGAGGGCGGGGCACTCCGACCCGTCGGGTTCCTGAGGTTCTTCGGGGGGCATGATGAAGACCGTGTGTTCGCCGCTGTGCGTCTCGTCCAGGTCGATCAGCCTCACCTCCTCCGGCTTCTCCACATCCACCTGGTAACGGACGTCCGCACAACACGATGAGACATTTCTTTTTCCAGTGGGAATGAAAATTGTTAGCTGCAGAACTGAAGGAGGAGGGAGACAGTTAAAGTGGTCCGGACCTTTTGGACGCACTCGTCGAAGAACTCGAGGCAGGCGTGACGGTCGCTGACGAAGGAGCACTCCTCGATGAACTGAGTGAACATCTGAGTCCTCGTCAGCTGGTTGTAAAACTTCTGCTGCGTTCGGTCGCGAGACTTCAGGAACCCTGCAGCAGCAGCAGCAGGAGGATTAAAGCAGGACACAGAGTTTGAACCTCATCTTTACCTGCACCTGTGGATGTTCCTAAAGTGCTGCGTGTTTGGGTGAAGAACTCACCCTGCAGGTTGAACAGGGAGCTGCAGTCGGTGGTGGTGTCTGACGGAGCCTGGGTGATGGGCAGCAGGAAGGTGCGGTACCCCCGCAGCAGGCAGCTCATGAAGCGCAGGAACGCCTCCTGGATCTCCAGCTCCAGCTGCTTCTGACGCCGGTAGATCTGGTCATAGTCGGTCAGCAGGAACTCCAGCGTCGCCTCCTCCTGGCCGGGCGTGCAAACTGCAGAAAAAACAGAAGGGAAGATTTTAGATTTGTCTGCATTTTAAGGCTTAAAGGCTCGTTTTCTTTATTCAAAGTGCTAGAAAAATAAAAGAATATTCCCAAACTGTATTTTCTAAAACATTTTAGATCATTTATAGCATTTAAAAAGAAACGACAGACAGACTGACAGATATTTTATATCACCTATTTCCAGAAAACACAGTTGGTGGTTTTATTCAGACACGTCCTGATGACCCTGTCTCATACAAAGTCACTCACTCTTCTCCAGGGTCTTGTGCAGGGCGGTGAGGGTGTTGAACAGAGTCTTGCCGTGCTTCCTGGGTAACGATCGCCATGACAGCGGCTTCTTATCCTCCGACCTGAGGTGTCAGAGAGAGAGAGAGAGAGAGGTCGTTGTGGCGACTGGCCGACGAGTCTTCGGCGACACCACAATAAACAGACAAAGCAACGCCTGCCAATAATCGCTAATAATCCGGATTAACTCACTGGAAGATGGTGTTGGTGTCCAGATCGACGCACATCACCTCGGCCGGGGGGTCGTGCAGGTCAAAGTAGCTGGAGTGGACGCCCACGATGAAGGGCATGGGCGCCAGCAGCACGCCGGCCATCTGCAGCGGACACAGCGGGATGTAGGGGCAGAGCCAGCGCAGGGGGAAACTCATCTGGAGACACAAGGGGGGGCGTTACAGCTACAGCTACATACACAACACATTCAAGTTTTTTTGCGTGTGTTCGGTCTCACCGAGATGAGGGCCTCGCTGACGGAGGTGAGCACGTCGGGCCGCAGCGAGTGCAGCAGCAGCTTCTGTTCGGTGAGGACGGCGAGCAGCAGCGTGCAGGCGTTCTCCGGGCCGAGGTTCTGCAGCAGCTTCAGGTAGCTCGCACCGCTGTCTCAAACACACACACACACACACACACACACACACACACACACGTTACCCACGCTGCACGTGAAACCTACTGAAAATCATCACAATTTAAAGATCCGTGCGCAAAGTGAGTCAAAGGTGTTTGAGGTGACTCACTTTAGAGTTGATGAACGCCTGAACGTGTTTGTTGGTCAACGTTCACAAGCTTCACACTCGGGCAAATCTGCACCCCGAGGATTTACGCTGCGTCCGCACGAAAACCACCGGTGTGAGCGAGTTAAAGGAGTAAGTAAGGAGTGAACTGACCTGAGTGGGAGAGGGGAGGAGACCGGCTGGCAGAGCAGCAGGTTGTCGTATGGAGAGAGCTGAAACACACACAAAGGGATGGGATCTTATTTCTTCCAGCCTCTAGGCCTCAGTTTCAGTTGTAAGAATGCTAATCTGCTCTTTAAATTTACAGGCTGAGTCAGTTACGATGGGATTACACTCGCTCGCTTTATTCGCGAAAGTGAAAGTGTGTGTTGTCGTCTGATCAGAAGCAGAAAGATCTACTCGTGACCTGACTGCCCTTCACTTTCACTGACTGACTGACTGGCTCAGTCGTGAGGTTGGTGAAGGAAATGTCACCGACAGGAAGCAGACACTCGTTACACACTATCTGAACATAAAGATATCATCCACCTGCATGCAGCTGATTAAAATCACACCCTGATAGACCACCAGTGAATTAGCTCAGACCACAATTATTATCCACACTGCACTCAGGTTCTGTTTTGCATCTCTTCTGTTTAGATTAAAAAGATTTCTGAAATAATAATTAGCCCGCAGATTGGAGACAATAAACAATAAATTGACTGATTCTGATTGGATGTTGTTACCAATTTCGGTCTGCAACCGCATCACCACCTACATCCTGTTGAAGGAGGATTTGAACGATTAAAGTCAAAAAAAAAAAAAGTATGAATCCTTAATGACTTGATGACCTGTCGTTAGCAACTACAGAATCATATCAGACCTCTGAAAATCTCTGCCCAGGTCCAAAACACAGGACGTGGAGTTCCTCAAGGCCTGATCCCAGGTCCTCTTTCATTTAAGATCCGCTCTTAGCACTACATACTGAAAGAGGATCTGGTGTCCTCACATATTACTTCTAAACTACCAGAACATCGCACAACGCAGGTTTGAGACGGTACCTGGACGAGGATGCGAGGCCGCTGGGGGGAAGGAAACGGGACATTGTGCATGAAGCTGGAGATGTGTCTGCAGAGAGGAAAGATTAAATTAAATTAAATAGAGCATCTTTCCGCCCTAAAATAACAAAGGAACATGATTAATTTAGGAGGTTAAGATTAATGTATTTATTTTGAATCATCGGGGTGGGAAAAGTTCTGAATATCACTTGACACCAACACTGACTTTTCGAGCGGCAGGACGTGGGGTCCGGAGATGGAGTATCTGTAGATGAAGGTGAGAAACTTCTGGAAGACGGTGAAGAAGGGCCAGTGGGAGAGGACGCAGATGCTCTTCTTCACCTGCAGGCTGCGGTTGGTGATTGGCCGGCGGTCGACCACGCTGAGCAGGCCGAGCCTCACGCTCTGCCGCTCTGACAGCAGCTCCCTGGGGAACGACTCGTAGAACTGGATGGCCGCTCCGTAAACCTGCGGGAGGAGGTCACAATAAAGCCCGTCTTTTAGATCCTTCCTGAAAATGTCTGGCTCCGGCCTCTCCGGCGTGAGGACTCATTGCTCCCACCCCCCCACCTTGTCCCCGGACGCCGACGTGAGGACGAAGGTGGAGAAGACGGGCAGCTGGTACTTCGTGTTCAGAGGCCAGCTCTCCACGGTGACGCCCATCGGCAGACAGAAGACCGGCACCGACTCCGGCAGAGGGAACGCCTCCAGGTCCTCCTCTGGGTACCGGCTGATCAGACCTGCGTTTAATTCACACAAAATCGGAAATTCTAAAAACAGAAGATTAAAAAGCCTGATGGGGAGATGAGGGGCGATTCATGGCAGAACATGATCTATAACTGTAGCTGTAACGGTGAACTTGTTTAAACTCGACTGAGCGAGGAAGTGGACTCATTTCTGTCCCTTGGTTTTTGTTTTCGTCTCCGTCTGCTTCGCTGAGCCTTGGAAGCTTCTTACTGAGCGACCCGGCCCGTCCCGTTCGCCAAAGTCCTCATAATTCCTGAGCAGAGATGCAACTGGCACATTTCTGGAGGGGGTGTGGACCCTGCCAACATACTTTGGTATTGTCCAGGAGAAGCTGGGATATTTAATATCAAGGATACTGGGCTTTGAAGTGATCTCTACCTCCTGGAGATTTTTTTTTTAAGTAAAGAAACCCGCCCCACAACCCCCCCACCCCACCGTGGACCTTTTTATAGGCCTTGTCTGCGCTCCATGCAAAAGATGATGACTCAGTCTCCGTCTCCAGAAAGAGAAGGGTGCTCCCAGGAAACAGATCATTCCCCTCTCTCCTCTGTTCCCGTCTCTTCACATTAAAATAAAAGATTACAGTAAAAGTACAGGGAGCGACTTCCTTCTCGGCCAGGCCACCCAGACTAAATAAAGGCTCGAGCTCAGTTTACGCTCGTCCTCTCCATTGTGGAGGTTTTGCTGGCAGTTATGAGACGGGCTGGGAAACACGAGACGTCCCCCTCTGTCCCGGCTGGACGTCCCGGGACAGGACTGCAGCCACGGATACTCACTGGCTTCGTAGACCAGCGCGTTGGCTTTGGCCACAGCTCTCTTGTAGCACACGTACAGGGCTGGACCCCACTGCACACAAACACAAACACACAACACAACGTAACTAACAATCTTTTTCTTAGTAATAATCTTAGAATAGGATTTATATTTAAAAACAAAGACAAGAAAAAGAATATGGGAAAAACACGTCAGGAAGAAAAACCCCTGAACATCTCAGGACTCCTGTTAAATAATTAATCAGCAGATAAATTAATAATCAAAATAATTATTACTCACCATGCCGGTGTTGAGGTTCTTGTCGACGCGGCAGAAGGTGTGCGGGGCGACCTCCCCCTTGCTGGGCAGCAGCAGGGCGATGTCGGTGACGCCCAGCGTGTGGAGGCCCTGCGAGTCCAGGGCCCGCCGGTACATCAGGAAGACCCGGTGAGCCGCGGGGCCGCCGCCGGAGCTCAGGCTGGCAGAGCGGCTGTAGGGGGTCGTCTCGATGACGTACCAGCCCTGCTTCAGCTGCTCCTTCCCCTCGTACAGGACCCTGCGGGGGACGAGAGGACGGGCGTGAGGACGGACTCCGGAGAAGTCGTGGGGTGGATGCATTAACATAAACAGTATGTCTCATTTCTGCTGGTGCACGTTTGACTGAGTAATGGCTCCCCAGGGTGGAAACCTCCGCTCCCCGGAAACCGAGTGTCCGGTGATCACATCCGGCGAGCTCAAAAAAACAAGCCTCGTAAAATCATTTTTCATGACGAGAGTTAAGTCTGGGTCGTATTGGTCCCCCGTGTAATCCCGCTGCGTCCGTTCACCGCCCAAAGAGTGAAAGACAAGCTGAATAAAAGATGTAATCTGGTGTCTGAAGCGAGAGGATTGACCTCGTTATCCTCTGACACGAGCCTGAGCCGGTGTAATTAAACAGTTGGACGCGAGGCGGACAATAGAGGAGACGCGTTACATAACCCTGCGTATTATATAAGACATCACATGAATCACTGGAACGTTTCTGTGAGACAGCGGCTTCGTGGCAGCGCAGCACGCCGTCCACGTGTCTGTCATCAATTATAAACGACCCCACTGTCCTTCGATTGGGCTTCGGACTTCCCCTGTCCCCGCACGTCGCTAATGTACCCCGAGGACAACTTCCATTGTCTCCTCCCTTCTATAAATCAGGAGAACTGTGGACGTTCCTCAGAGGGAGACGTCCCGCTGGAACCGACCGCTCATACTGGAGAAATGCTGTCAGACTTTCTTTCTACGACGGCAGTGGACATTTTAACTCGCCGGCGTCTCACCCCAGGTCCAGAATGGGCGGTTTGTCCCGTCCCCGGCGGTAGCACAGGTACAGATGTGGGTTGTTGATGAGGCCGGCGCTCAGCTCGGCCGAGTGCCCGCCCAGCGTCCTCTCGATGCAGGTGAAGCCCTCCGGCACCTCCTCCCCGAGCCCCCTGGCGATCACCGCCAGGTCCGTCACCGGCTCCGCCGCCCGGCCCGAGGAGGCCGAGGAAGAGGAGGAGGGGGAGGAGGAGGAGCAGGAGGAGGTCTTGCCGTCATCATCCAGGGGCCTCCAGGGCCCCGCAGGGTCCAGACCTGCCACTACAAAGTAGTCCACCAGCTGGGGACATTTCTCCTCTGTCATGCCGCCTGTCTGCCCTCCACTGCAGAGAGAGAGAGAGAGAGGGAGAGAGACATTCAACATGAATTATGTACAAGTCACGAGGGAGAGGAGCATTCACACAGACGGGGACAACATTTAAATTTTGTGGGTTCAAGGTGCAGGAGACGTTCATCCCCAGTTCATCACGGGGCAAAGATTAGGTTCGACAAGCGCGCCTCAGATTTTCACTCTGTCCGAAAACTTTCCTGCCAATAAAGTTCGTCAAGCGGGAGCCGCGGCGCAGAGAGCGACAGACGAGGAGACACGCGCTGATGATTTCACACACACGCACCATGACTCAGTGTCCTGGAGGTCGAGCCGGTGAGTCACAGCTCTGAATCTCATCAGCCAATCAGAGAAGAGAGAGAGAGAGAGAGAGCGCTCCCTCAAACCCTGACCTGACTTGTCCTGAGTCTTTTTTTTTTTTTTTTTTTTTACATCTTTACAAACTTATTATTTTCTTAAAAATTAGGAATCATTTCAAAGAGAGAGGTTACAAAACCAACATGTGATTAAAGTGGAGAGCTGTAGAGTGTGTGGGTGTGTGTGTGTGTGTGTGTGTGTGTGTAAAAATAGGACGTTGCAGTGATGCTGTGAGATGCTGAAAGCGCTCTTATGTAACTGTAACTGTCCCTCGCCCTCTCTCACCCTCTGTATCCTGCTGTCAGGGTACAGCCCGACGCCACGTCCCTGAAACCAAAACAACAAATGTTCACGGAAAACGGATTTCTCCCGACGGACGATTCGCCGTCGCCCATTTTTTGCCACAAATGAGCCCAAACTGCGGAGTTAGGTTCAGACTCTTCAACAAACATATCAGGATTTCTCTGCGTGAACGTTTGTTTCAGGTCGGAGAAACTCTTCTTCCACGAGATTTTACGATAACGTCAGTATGTGTATCAGGAGCTGAAACAATAAATCGTCTGCGTTGATAATCCACTTTGGCAAATGAGTCAGAAATCACAAATGAAGCCGCAGCAGGGAGACGCTGCTTGTTTTAAAAGTCCGACTCGTCTGGTTGTGAGCTGAGCGAGTCTTCAGCCTCCTGTCAGCACACGTTTCTGATGGATCGTAAAACATTTTGTTTCCTTCCCTTCCTGTACGCCAGAGATACTGTGTGTGTGTGTGTGTGTGGTGCGGGGGGGGCAGACTCGGGGTTGCCATCACAGAGTGAAAGTGAGAGAGGGATGTTGAAAAAAAGGACGGAACGAAAAAGAAGAAGAAGGTCAAAGGTCGGCCCGCAAACGGGACAAGGCCCCGGCCCGCCTGTTTCCTGTTCGTCGACGACTTCCTGGTGACGGCGGGCCACGTGACAGCAACGAGGTGAGGAAACGCACCGTTGTTTCCATGACAACACACATCCACAGGCGCCGACTGGACACGAGTGATTATTTTCATTAATTATTTTTTTTGTCTATCATTGTCTTGATGAATGGCTCGTCATTAAATATAAATTTTATGTATAATTCATGTAATCATTTTAATTAGAAATAAATCATAATTAATAATAATATATATATTTTAAATTAAACGGTCTAAAACTCCAAAACTACTTTTTTCTCAAAGCATCAAATATCGTGAGAAACCCGTGAATTACTGGAAATGATTTGGTTTTAAAAAAAGTCGCTCTTAACTTTGTTTAATTTTGTGAGAAGCTCTTTGCAACAAATACGCCTCATAACTATAATCATACTATTAATATTTTTATGAGCCCATTTATGTGGAACTGAACATTAGCGTTACTCACACGGAGATGAAAGGTCACAGAGAAAGGTCGCGGCCTCGGCGACAAACGCTGCGTCGAGCAAATTTCACGTTTTTTAAAAGAAAATGTCACTGACATTCAGCTCGACAGCGGCAATTTTAGCTGAAGCAGCTGATTTCATCACAGCCACTTCCCTTTTTCGATGCGCAACAATGGAAACCTCACGCACACGCACGCACGCGCACACACACACACACACACGCACACACACACACACACACACACACACACACACACACACACACACACACACACACACCTCTAAATACATACTGGAAAGCCCAGAGAAATGTTCCAGGTTTCCTCACTGACTGAGTGCACTACAGTACAACAGTTTACTGTGTGTCAGTCCCATTTCTCTACACCCCCCCATCCCCCACATGATCAGTTATCAATCAACCAACTAATACTAAATTCATTTTGTTATCGATTAACCTGCCAGTTCGACATAAGACAACGTGACGTCGTCACAATACCCAGGATGTTTGCTTGAAAACTGACGGGAAACTGAATTGATTACCAAAAAACACTGATCTCCTTTGATCAGTGAATTGATTGATCGGTGCTGTTCTGTCCCACGGGGGGTGAAAACCACAAAGTAGCGGCGGTGATGACACCCCGACTCTCACCACCACGCTTCTTATCTCTCCGAGCCAGAAGCGAATCATCATCTCTGCGGCGCGGCATCGGCGCCCGGCGGCTTCGTCGCGTTGCCGGAGACGTACCTGAGAGATTCTTCTCCACGCCGACATGGCTGCATCGGGGTCGGTGAAACCGCCGGCTTGGCTCAGAGCGGCGGGTGGTTTTAAAAGCCGAGAGCGCGGGGGAGACGAGCGGCGCTCTGCGGGGCGGATCGCACGGCGCCGCGGCCAAGTGGAAGTGAGACGCCCAGGAGGAAGTCTTTCTCAACCTCTCTCACATTCAGCTGTTATTAATAGTGAAAAAAGACCACATCTCTGTTTCTGAGTTACATCTGCATCCTGCGTCCCACCTGTCGCTCCGTCTGCAGTGCAGCGGTTGAATGAGGAAACGGGGGGTGGGGGTTGGGGTGGGTGGGGGCATCCATCAGTAAAGTGTGGTCGTTTCCGGTAAGCGTGGGTTTCATCTTTTAGCGAGCGGCAGGTGGAGGAGGAGTCACAACTTCAACAGTGTCTGCGTGATGCTAACATGACCTGGAGGTGTGTGTGTGTGTGGGGGGGGGGTCAGGATCCGTCAGGGGTGCCCCCACCTGACCCCACCTGGTCCAGGTGCGCAAAGGTCCCTGCAGACCTCTGGGTCCTGGTTGTTTGTTCCACTTTCTTCTATTTTACGTCATGGTGCATGGACTCACCCCCACAGGTGTGTCCCTGATTATTTGACTTTGTTTCCACAACAAGACGTGGACAGGCCCGGCTCCGTGTGATTCATGGTGTTGCTCAGGAAGTGAAACAAGCAAAAACAAGTTTGTCGGTGACACGTTCGCGTTCGCCGCTGAAAACAAACGAAACAAACAGAGCTATCCACCAGACACACGGTGAGGTAACAACTGATGAGCTCATCTTTTGTTGTGTGTTCTGTCGTCTCTGTGGCTCTGTGTGTGTGTGTGTGTGTGTGTGTGTGTGTGTGTGTGTGTGTGTGTGTGTGTGTGTGTGTGTGTGTGTGTGTGTGTGTGTGTGCGCGGGGGGGTGGGGGTATGGCCCCAACCTCTGAATCAAACATTTCGGCAAACGCCAACGTGCCAGTTTAGGTGAAGAAGCGCAGTGACGGCTCAATGAGGCGGCTCATCGCTGCCACAGGAAGTGAGCGGGAGGGAGAGTCGAGCGGATGAAAAGTGCAGCTGAGCAGGAAGGTGCCATCTCTGCCACACACACACACACACACACACACACACACACACACACACACACACACACACACACACACACACACAGCGGGGATGTGCGTTCATCATGGTATTCATGGCGCCGGGGGACGGGGGGGGGGGGGGGGTCGACAACGGGTCTTTGTGCCCTCGGGGTGTCGCGGCGTCGCCCGCGCCCAGCGATCAATCCCTCCGCCTGCTCGGCTGAGGCGGGGGGTGACATGCGGGTCACGTGACAGGTGACGTCAGGTGACTCACGACCGCACGGAAAAAAACCAAGCCCGTGGGACGGAGAAACAAAACGGGGGGGCTTCAGAGCGCTAACCTCACGCACGCCGCCCGGCTCACACAGGAAACTGCAGCTCTCACCGCTCGTGTCCTCGCTTCGGGTCGTCTCAGTCGGGCCTATTTAAAGCTTCCTCAGAAAGACGCGGCCCACGGGGGTGGGGGGGCCGCTCCCCCCCCCCCCCAGACTCGACGCTTCCACGCCGCAGCGCCTGAGGCGTCTCAGCAGTAAAACAGTCATCATCGTTCAGGTCTGTGAAGTCGGACCCGTCCGAAGCCGACCTGCTTTTTTTTTTTTTTTTTTTTAAAGATGGAGCTGAAAGTGGAGGAGGCGAGCACGGCGGACTCCTGAAGGAGGTTTAAATATCTCCGGGGTCTAAATTTAGTGCGTCCGCTTCATGAACAGCAGCAGCAGCACTGGGGTGGTGTGTGTGTGTGTGTGTGTGTGTGTGTGTGTTGGTAGAGGGGGCTGGGGGGGAGGGCACACACACAGCCGCTTTCCAAAATTATCCCGCACGGGATGATGCCACGTTTTGTGACGTAAACAACAACCACAGGAACAAACAGACATAAACACGCTGAGTTTATCCTCAATGCGTCCTCTTCTTCTGAGGCCTGCGACCGGCGACGACATCACCGATCGATCGATTATCAATCAGTCGGTCACAGAGGAAACACAGCACGTGTCACAACACGTCACTGTTTGACGCCGCCTCAGCTGGAGCTCGGCAGAGAAGAAGAAACGTTCCCTCACAGATGGTGACGGAGGCCGGCCGCGGGCCAACACGTCCCAGGGCTACTTAACGCACACACGCACGCACACACGCACACACACACACACACACACACACACACACACACACACACACACACACACACACACACACACACACAGACGCACACAAGTTTCACTTTCCAGGCTCCTGCACATGATCTCACGGAGAGCGAAACACAACAAGGTCGAGTCCGTTCCGACAACAGCGCGAGCAGCTGACAGCGGGCAGGGGTCAGAGGTCACAGCAACATAACAACTGACAAAGTCTGCCCCCACCCCCAACCTCCACCCCCACCCACCTCCACCTGTTGATCGTTGTCTGTAAAACGCCAGAAAACTTTGTCAGTATCTCATGATAACTTCCCAAACACAGCTCCAGTCAAAACACGCCACGCCGCCAACACACCGTCCTACCGCCCCTGGATCAGTCCGCCGGAGAAAATAGTCCCCGACAGCTGCAGTGTTGCGTCTGACCTCCACCGAGGCCAAACTGCGAATACAGCTGTGTGACTTAGTGCGTCCGCACCCTGCAGGAAGTACTCATGACGTTAAACGCCAGAAATCTGTGGGTGTGTTGACGTCCTCAGAGAAAGTCCTGGACTTTAAGGAGCCCCCGTCCGCCGAGTTCGTTACGCAATCTCCAGAATATGAGAATCAGGCACATGTGTTTGAACTCGGGTTGGGGGGGGGCAGTGAACGCAACACGGGAGGAATGCAGATGAGCTGGTCTGCAGCACAGGCTGCTGATTGAACTGTTGATTTGATTGTTTTTGTTGGGGGGTTTTTGCAACCCCCTCCCACCACCACCACCACCACCACCACCACCTCCACACTTGAAGTGTGTTTGTCTCATGCTGCCTCTCACCCAGTGCATGCTGGGACATGCTGCCCCCGTCACCCAAGACCAGGATCACATGGTGCAGAAAAACAGATGGGTAAAAATTGGATTTGTCCGTCCTCAACATCTGTAAGATTCACAGGGCACATGAGGGAGTAGTTCTGTAAATACAGATGCTGCAGACCGAGAAAACAATGCAAATATTATACTGTAAGTGTGTACTGGGGGGGGGGTCCAGTCCCTCCTGTACAGAGTCTTCACTCTGCAGCGACAAATTCTTTACAAGAGGCGACACGTCCCGATGGCGTCAGTCCTCTCAGGCTGCACGCCTGCACCAATCAAACGAGGCGGCAGCTTGTGAACGAAGTCACATGACTTACGTGAAACCCGCCCGGGAGTTTTTGTTTGTTTTTTTTTAAACACAGGTGAACCAGCATCCTCGTCTCCTCCGCTACAGATCAGAGCAGCAGATACTGTACGTAGCAGCCGAGTGAAGTAAAGTAGGTCTGTGTGTGGAAACAGCCCTGCAGCAACATGTTGCTGCCCCAGATTGCACACACACACACACACACACACACACACACACACACAAACGTACGTACACACACACACGCAGGACAGCTCACATTAAAATCCACTTCTTTCCTTCTTGTACGAGAAGATGGATTATTATGTAATATCAGAAATGTAAGTGAAAAACTCTCGCCGGCTGCAGAACAAATCAAACCACAGACAAGTGTCCAGACTGGCGTCGTGCTGACTGTGATCGGGAATCGATCAACCAATAAGTCGATCAGCGAACAGAACTGCAGCTGCAGCTGCAGCCTTGTCAGGGCTGATCAGTGAGCAACGTCGGCGGTGACTCCTGCCACTCAAAGGGCCTCCAGAGGGAAACTAAACAGGCCGACGGCCCATAATTCCTAGAGGCAAACGGCAGGTTTACACGTTGTGTTTCACACCAATATCATCCGTCACCATAAGCTATTTTTATTTTTTATTTTAACTGTATAATTAGATGGACAGCATCTACAGGGAGGGGGTAAGTATTTCAGAAAACCAGACTGTTTCTGTGAGGGTTTTTTGACGCAAACGCAACGCATCGCGTCCTGGTCTTTATGAGGAACAGCTGGAATAACAACGATAACCCCTAACGAAATGACGCTTAACTGCTTTAACCCTCTGTTAACGTGGAGAACCTGCTCGCGCTCGGTGCACGTGACGACGTGCTGCGTGTGTTTTCCTGCGGGCTGATGACGACAGGTGAGGACGGACGGACAGGCGGACCGCACAGTCTGCAGGAATCCCTGCGAAGCTGGCGGAGAGAGCGGCGCTGCGGCGAACAGGCCCGGAGCAGCTGCCGGAGCTTTAAACGTCCGCCACCGCGGGTTCCATTATCGGACAGGGCTCCCCTTGTTCGCCACAAGCCTCCGTTCTTTTTCCCCTCTTTTTTTTAAAAAAGAAAACTCGCACAGTAATAATAAAAATAAAACCCTCCGATGAAAACCGTCCGCGACATCCCCGTGTGCACGCGTGTGTCGCATCTGACAGGACGGACGGTTCGCCGCAACGCACCGCAAACGAAGTCGCGTTAAAAACGGGCACCGAGTTCCATCGTCGGACGCACACTCGGTCCCCGCCTGGGTGGCGTTGACACGCTCGGCGCCCGGTCCCGCGTCTGTCAAAGCAGACCCGGGCTGCTCTTATCGGTCCGCGCCAGCCAACGCACACGGAGGAGACATTTTATTTCTCGTCGGTAAACGTGCGCGCGTGTCTGCGGGCGGCCAGCGTTCACGACAGTAACACGCGCATTAAAACACCGGCGGCTCTGACGTCGCAGACACTGCGGGGATAAATAAAAACAAACAAAAGAGGCGCATCAGGACGGAGGCGTGTCCGTTAATGAGTTAAACGGTTCGTCTGCTGCTGCTGCTGCTGCTGCTGCTAACCGCCCCCCTCCCTCACCACCACCACCACCGACGCCCCCCCTGCCGTGTTAGCTAGCTAAACCAGGCGGCTGCTCTCGGACGGGCCCGTCACCGCGTCCGTTTTCTACGGCGGACAGAGTCGGTGGACATGTGGCGAGGTGCGTCGTACCTTGTCGTGTCCGCTGTTTTTTCCACGGAGGACGTGAAGGACCATGTTTAGGTCGTTCTCTCACATGTGACGTCCATGTTTGCTCTGAGGAGCCGCAACTCCCCGCGATGTCAAGTCACCGACGACGGCGACGACAGCTTCAGCCGGGACTTTCGAAGTAAAAGCAGCGCAGCGGAAGTTCCTGGGTGCCTGTAAAGAACTGCAAAATGATCTGTTCAATATGATTGGAACCCTATAAAGGACATTTCCCACTATGTCCTCATTTGACTTTAATAATTCTGTATCATTCTGATCTACGTAATTTGTTTAATCTCATATGTGTCAGCTATATGCCCCACTGTGGTAGCTTGTAGTCTGTTTTAAGATGTATTACGTTTTAAGATCATGTTGGTTTAGTTTCAACAAAAATATTCACTCTTGATAAGTTTGCGTTTTGTTTTTCTAAATGTGCAAAAAAGAAGCTAAAACACGACATGACGTTACGCTTTTATTTTGAAACAGAACCTTGTGTTTCGTTGTTATTACGTTGACTTGACACTGTTGCAGCTGTCAAGAAAACTGAGCTGTGGTGAAAGAGTTACTGCTGTTTGTGGACGTTTAAAGACAGACTGCGAACTGCTAGATAATAATAATAATAATAATAATAATAATAATAATAATAATAATAATAATAATAATCAGACCTCTTCCAGGTTTCATTTCGTTTATTTTCTGGAAAATAATGTGAAGGTACAGTCTCTTTAAAAATCTCTCCTGTTAGCTTCAGAAGCACCTCTGGTTCGAAAACATATTAATATGTACAACACACTCAACATTCCCTGGTTATTACAAGGTTCAAATAAAATCTGAATACAACAAATTTATTATTCAAATACAAAGCAAAAGACGCAGAACGCTCATTTTATTCTCCGGAGCCTAAAAACACGAGAAACAAACAAACAAAAAAAAAAACTAACAATAACATTAATAATATGGGAGCAATTAATATTATACATCAATAAAAAATATGAAAAAATATGAAATATGGCCATTAACTGATCCCTAATCTGCGCACGCACACACAAACACACACGCACACACACACTCGCTGGTCAACAGCTCCCCCTACTGGCAGAGTCCGAAACTGCATGTTTGACTCTAACAACAGGTTTATTGCATAACAACGGTAAGATGCTACACGCACACGCAGACACACACACCTACACACTCAGGTGGAGAGGATGGGTGGCTGGATACTGGGGTGATTTATCTTCTGAGCGATGCCTGTTCTTATAATGACTGAAATCATAAAAATAACATGAACTGTTCTTTTAAACACAGACATTAAAGGGGATTTTCTACTAATTTGTTCCTCGTTGAAGCTCCTCGTCCGCCACAAACACACGTTTTCTATAACAGAGCAGACTCTGTATGCCGGGTAAAAATAAATTTCCACTTGTTTCCAGTGCAGCTTCTGCTTGTTTAAGGGATTTTGAAGAAATAAACTGTACACAGAAAATAAGAACCCAGCCAAATGAATGGGCGCATTTAAGGTATCGCTGGGATTCACTGAAGTATGTCTAAAAAAAGAAGAAAAAAGAGAGAAAGGGGAAAAAAAGGTAAAGAGTCAAGTCAAGTGAAAACAAACAACGTCTACTGTGGCTCTCAAGCTCAACTCTCATCTTAACATCTTAAGGCTCAAACTAGGTTTTACCTGTATATTTTAAAAACTGAGACTGGAGCAAAGTGAAAAGAGAAATCTGTCTCCAAAAAAAAAAAACTGAAACATGTTTTTAAAGCTGTCAGGCACCAGCAGAAATAAATTTAAAAAAACATAAAAAATAAAAAAAAAATCAGATTTCAGGGGCTGAAACGGTTTGTTCTATTCACTGATGAACAAATAAGCATTCAATGCAGGGACACATCTGTGCTGACCTACTGTCAGATCTATCTACTGTGCACAAACATCTGTGTGTCTCACATCTGTCCCAGTATCAGCCTCACCAGGACCTGACTGCATCCAGACATCACAGAACCAAATCATCCGTTTACATCCAGGCTGAAAACTGAGAGCAAAACGTAGCACAGTGACATTTTCTTCCAACAACAACAACACACACACAAGCAAACACACACACCAGCTCCTCGCTCTCTAATCTCATTCTCTGACCGAAGACTCGTCGGCTGCCAGCGCCGACAGGGCTGATCTCAGAGATCCACCCAAAGATTTAAAAAACACGGTAACCCCCCAACCCCCACCCCCACCACCTGGACTATAATCTGCAATTTCAGGTTTCACTCCTGAACGTGATGAATCCAGTACAGCAGCACGGGCCCGCAGAACCAGGGACAGAACCACGACTCAGCGGTTCTGAACGTCTCAGATGAATATTGGCTGTCTGTTAAAGAATGCTGCATGACATCTTTACTGTGCACAAAGTGTTTTCTTTTTTTAAAATAATTTTGCTGTTTAATTTTTTCGAGTGACGTGCAGGAAACCTCAGGCGTTTCTGGACCTGCACGGTGGGAGCTGTGACTGCAGCGGCCTGAACCAACCAACAGGGGGCGCAGTCGGGCCGGACCCCCCCCACACACACACACACACAAAAAAATGGATTCAGCCTCAATCTGCTGCGACCGTCCAAACCACTCTGTCCAAACTTCTCCACTTCAGGCACGTGAGTTACTTCACCTGAGGAACACGAGCTCTGCATCAGAACTTCACCTTTAAAGCTAAAATCTTTTTAAAAATAAATCCGTCCCACAAACTTTCTCCTGAGTTTTCTTCTCCTCTGAACTCCAGACTTTCTCCATCGAGACACTTTCTCACATTCTGCTTCACAACCTTCCGTTTCCAGACAATCGTCAGTTCGCTCTTCCGTCAAAAAACCAATGATGTCACTGCAAACAAAACTGCGTCCAGCGTGTCACCGCACCACGACTGCATTCATTTTTAATGTCAGCTGAGTGATCTGACTTTCTAAAAGATCATTTTCCTGTGCTCAAGCTTTCCATGCCGAAAACATCCTCTTCAGACAATAAAACCATCATTAACGTAATCATATAGTGTCAATATTCTTTTTACACATAAAGTTTCTAACCTGACAGGAGCTGTGTGGGGGGTACAATAAAAAGAGAAAAGGGAAAAAGTAGCTGATAAATTTCTGATGTCACTGAAAGATTCAATCTGAGCATTACCAGGGTGGTGTGTGTGTGTGTGTGTGTGTGTGGGGGGGGGGGGGTTACATGTATGTTGTGTGTGTGTGTGTGTGTGTGGTTTACATGTATGTTAGTGTGTGTGTGTGGGGGGTTTACATGTATGTTAGTGTGTGTGTGTGTGTGTGGGGGGTTATGTATGTTGTGTGTGTGTGTGTGTGTGTGGGGTTTACATGTATGTTGTGTGTGTGTGTGTGGGGGGTTTACATGTATGTTAATACTCACACGAAACACATGCAGCTAATTTCTCCACGAGCTGTTGTTCAGAAACTTCCTCCTTCTCTTCTTCAATATATTTACTCTGTGTGTGTTTGTGTTTTGTTTTTGTTGTTTTTTTTTTTAAAGATAAGCATCTGAGAAATTATATACAAACAGATTTAGACCACTTTGGATTAAAAAATAAATCTTCTTTATAATCTGAATATTAATATTCATCTTTTGTTAAATATAAAATAGGTTGACTCTGCTTGGCCCTGTGTGTGTGTGTGTGTGTGTGTGTGGTGGTGGTGGTGGTGTGTGTGTGTGGGGGGGTGATACACACAGATGCAGAAAGTGCAGGCAGAGAGGGCGGGGTGGAGGGCTGTCAATCACAGTGACTGGGGGCTTAAAGGGCAGCTCCACCTAAAACGCTGCTTACTGAGT
Source organism: Psettodes erumei (assembly GCA_016785225.1). Taxonomy (NCBI): domain Eukaryota; kingdom Metazoa; phylum Chordata; class Actinopteri; order Pleuronectiformes; family Psettodidae; genus Psettodes; species Psettodes erumei. Next base: position 225,603 of record JAFBJZ010000846.1, read on the forward strand.
TTGAGACCAAAGAGGATTTTAACTTTCCTGAGTTTCTGCTTCTGTTTTCACACACAACACACATGTGTTTTTGTTTCTGTGTTACACATCAAAGTGTCCGACCCAGGCACAGGAAGTGAGCGGTGCGGTTTTGATGGCACAGGAAGTGCATTTCACGTGTTCGCGCAAACCCCCAAAAACCCCCGTTGGTGTGTTTTCTACGGAGCCTCCTCAGTCCTGACAAACGCTGGAGCCAACATGATCCCGTGTGCAGGTTAGCAGGCGGCACAAAGGTGGTGCTGAAGCTGAATGAGAGTCACAGAAGGTGACGGAGCTGATCCTGGACCAGACTTCGCCTCATACAATATGATATATGATATTATTTTTTTCAGGACTTTGAGAAAACGTCTATCTTGGTGGAACTGCCCTTTAAGAAAAATCCTGACCTGAAAGGGCATTAAAGCTTTAAGTCTTGGGGGGGGGGCTGTGTGTGTGTATGGGGGGGGGCTGTCCTCTAAGCATGTTGTATAAAAGGTGCAGATGTGCATCGTCAGGGCTCCTGCACCCCCCACCAGTCTCTGCATCATTCAGCACATTCATTTTCATCGTTGCAATGCATAATATTCAAATAGAAATGCAGCCGCTCCACGTACACGTAACTACAGGCAAGTGCATCCGATGTATTGTCAACGCATTCTTCTTCTTTGTTTTTTTTTTTTTCTTCTCTGTTGGAGGGAATGTGGATGGCGTGGACCGCGGACTCTGACGGATGAAGCTGAAACGCAGATCAGAAACACCAGTCGCTGTCCCCGAAGGCTGAAACACCACGCGGAGAAATCTGGGGCCAATCGGAGAAGCTGAACCACCGAAGCAACGAGTCAGAGATGCTTCAGTACAAGCATCAACGAAGAAGAACGTCTGTTGCTGTGTCGGCGTTCAGCTTCGTTTGGTTTTTTTTTTCAGAACTCAGCGAGGAGAAGTCCGGTGGTGTTTCTAACATCTGGCCTCTGCTGGAGGTGAAGCTGAGGGATGAGCTGATGATGCTCGTTTTTTCAAAGCTCCTGTCGGAGCTCGGGACACGAGGTCACGCACGGGTCCAGTCTCCGGTCCGGTCTAAGGATGTTTTATTTCTTGTCTTTTTTTTTGGAGTAACGCACAAAGCTGTTTGAAACACTTTCTAATGAGCTGAGCGGCTGAAGTTCTATCGCAGGCGTGGACTCTACCCGCCCGGACCTGGACTTGACTCAGACTGGACCCGAGCGGTCTCGACTGCAGCCCCGGGGGCTCAGTAACGCCGGTGTTGGGTTACGGCTGAGACGACTGATGAGATGTCTGAGCGCGACCTCAAAATTAGAAAGGAGCAAATCTTAAAAAAAAAAAAAGAAACGGATCACGTACGGACTTTTAAAAAAAGAAGCTTGTCTGGTGTTCCTGCATCTGCAGATCAGCTTTACAAGCCGCTGCTTGTTAAAGGCCAAAGCATGTTTTGTGAATATGACTGAGATTCCACAGGTGATCCGTTCCGATCAGTTGTGAACGTCGGGTCGATCAGGTCGACTCCACAAAGCGCCCGGCGCGATCACAGTGTCGTTTGAGGGAATTAAAGCTGCTTTGGAATCGGACACGTGTTTTTAATTTAGGTGCAACATTATGACTGAAGAGAGGCAGCATGTGTTCGGCCTTTCATTCATGATCTGCTGATCTGGCGTCTGTGATCGTCACGGCCGCAGGAGCGCAGCCTCAGTGCGGCGGTTTCGGGGGAAAACGATCCGGACCGATCGGTGGAACGACAGGAAACAGTCAGAGAAGATGCATAATGCTTTTTTCCAGATCTTCCAAGCGCTGCTGGGTTGGTTTTTTTTTGTTTGTTTGTTTTTTTCTTACACAAAAGCCGACGTCACGCATTTCATTCCTGCGCGTTTGCATTTGCGCGAGTGCATTTTTCATCCACATGCAGATAAGACTCATACAAGCTAAAAAAAAAAAAAAAAAAGCAACTTGGGTTCTTTTCTTGACTCCAAGCGTTGAGAGAGCGTTTTCAGTTTAAGTGCCTTTGACGGGAAAAAGCGCCCCCCGCCAGTTCATCCTGACACGCGATGTCATCACTGAGCCGCAAAGAGATTCCCGAGATACGTCCAAACCTCGCTCTGCAGACCGTCTGATTTGGGAGGGGGGTGGTGGTGGGGGTGTTGGTGAGCGGGCGACGTCCCCTCCACCTCCGACCGGGCGGACGTCTCTTCGCCGGATACCGGCCGAGCTCCTGGGCTCACTTCAGCCGGTCGGATCGGAAGGAGTCCTCCACGGCCGGGTCGGCGAGCATGAGGTCGCCGTCCAGCATGTCCAGAGCCAGGGGGTCCATCCTGAGCTGGTCGTCCAGGGAGAAGGGGTCCATCTCGAAGCCGGGGACGTGGGACAGAGCGCTGGCGATCTCTTTGGACAGACCTGGCGGAGATTCTCCTGCAGGGACGGAAGGAGGGAGGGAGGACGGGGTAAGACAGGGAATCAACAAGCGGAGTCACCGTTGCTACGACGACAACTTCTGCCATAAAACATCTGTCTCAACATCACCCTCACCGGGTCTCCAGAAGCCAAAGTGAGGTCTCGTTTTGTCCGAATACGTTCATTTAACAACGACTTAAAACCGAGAAAAACCAGCAAATCCTCACGGAGGAGAAGCTGGGATTCGTTGCCAAGAAGGAAAATGCTGAAGGAGCTTTTCAAAGCAAAGTTCAGAGACAAATCCCAGAAGAAAAAGGGAGCGGAGTGAAGTTAGAGAACGCAACAGAACATATGTTCATGTGAAGACGAGGCTCAAAAGCGGAACTCCGCGACACTTTCGGATGAATTGACGGACCCACTTCTCTTTAACGAACCTCACGCAGTCTTCACTTCCCCAAAGATCCTGAGTCAAATTTCAGCCGGAGTTAAAGGAGCCGCGTGAATCGCGTCCAATTTAAGTTCTTAAAGAAGATAATCTCATCGCCTGATCAATTCTTCTTCCTTTTCCGTATGTGGTTTGGACTCTGAGCGGGCCCGGGGGGGGGCGGGACTGACCGGTGAGGATGATGTTGGGCACATTGTGTCGTCCGTCCCCGCCGCTGTAGTTCTGGTTCTGGTTGTTGAGGAGCTGCTGCTCTCCGGGATCCTGCAGGCCCAGCGGGCCCTGGGTGTTGGAGGGGAACTGGTTCTTGTCTGCGCTGCCGCAGCTCAGGCCGCCGTGGTTCAGGGACAGGCCGTCGCCCTGATTCTCCGCCATGAACTGAACCAGGAGGACAGAGCTTTGGGTTTGTCTTTTATTCACTCACACGTCAGTAGATACACGGAGTAAGATTTACTGCGACAGAACTAAGACCGACTAAACTGAAGCCCGGGGAACAGTACACGCGCTACGGGACGCCGAGCGATCGGGCGACGGCGGCGTCGCTCGCTGCGCGGGTTCAGGTGACGTCATGTGAAAGCGAGCCGTTACCTGCTGGTTGGATTTGCCCGTGAGCTGCAGACTCAGGTACGGGTCGTCCAGCAGAGAGTTTAACAAGGCATCCTGGGAAAAAAAAGAGAAAAACATCCTGGTTATTAGAGTCTGAACAGACACTGAAGTCACCGGCGTGTTTTCCTTATTGTTTGTGTTTTCATCTTTTTGTCTCACATACTGTCGGATCAGCTTCATGAGATCAGAGGTCGTTCTCTGTCTGTCCCACACACACACACACACACACACCGCAACACCGACTCACAAGTGCGTCACATCTATGAATAACAGCATAACAATCATTAGAGCAGTTAAACGTGTACGTGTGACTGGTGTCATGCCTGGGGAGGTTGCGTACCAAAGTTGAGTCTGTTGTTTTCCACCAACACACAAAGAGTCCGGTGAACCCACGTCTCTGTAAAGTACTATTTTTATTTTTTATGTTTTTGGTTCTCTTCTAAATTCACCTGCACCAACTCGTCCGACGTGGGCACTCGCTGCCTCTGAACTGAGAATCGACTCGTTTGTGTAGGATTCTCACGCTTTGGTGCGTCTGAGTCTTTCACAATAAAAGCCTCCAGCCAGTTGAAATGAGGAATCTCACCCGCCTTCCTGTCCTGCCGCCAGTCGGAAACGATTCAATCTAAATCTAAATTTTGAACGGCCCCCCTTCACTTTTCCTGCCCCTGGCTGAGCGCGATGTTTTCTCACTGCAAACAGACGGATATTTCTGCTATAACTGGGTTACGTGAGTGTAGATTTTCTGGATGGTATCAAAGCAGATTGCATCAGATCTGTTTGTGCATGAACACAAAGTTTTCTGTTGAGACAAATTCAAAAGTGATGAGAGATTAAAGAGGCTCCTCGTAAATCAGCGGCTCCACCGCAGTTTAATCCGCTCGCTTTCATCCGCGGAGGATCCCCAGGGTCTGTTTTGTTTTGTTCTGGGGTTTTTTTCAGTTAAAAAAAAAAAAAAAAAAGAAATCTTAACAGCTGATTCAAATATCACGGCCTCCGCATGCAGAATCAGGCGCTCACGTCTCACGCTCTCACCTCTGACAGCGACACACGAAAGGACGGATGAGCAGTAACTGTCCCAGCCATGGACCAGCTCAGGTCCAGGCCCGGTCTTTGCAAAGCTCCGTTTTTACAGGTGCGATGTAAATAAAGTTATTATCTTCAAAACTTCAGCCGCCAGCGTTCTCGTTTTCGCTGCAGCGCTGACGTTCAGACTGGATTAAACCAAATTAGCACATGTGCTCATAAAACTAAGTGGCACCCACGAGCGCATAATTGTGCAAAATACCGGTTTATAAATATATGTGTGTGACCGCGCCAGAAAGGAAAGGTGAAATAAAAGAAAAGCGATTACGTCCGTCAGGCCACGTTACACAACCCAAACAGTTCGTGCGTCGTCGGACACGGCCCGACGCCGAGCGATAACCCGGCGTATGACCAAATGAATAAAAATGATTCGATCAGCCAAATCCAATAAGACATTTCCACCTTCTAAACATAGCTCAGAGACGTCCTCGAGTGACGCGGTGTTTTCGTACGAGACCAAAACAGATTAAAGCCGCTTGTTAGGCCACGTTATGAAATGTGGCTGGATGTTGCTGCTGTGTCAGAAGACTTCCTCCGCGAAATCCATCGAGGTTCAACATGAACTGATTCCACTTCTAAAGATGGAAACTGATCCTGGGGGGGAGGGGGGGGTCTTTGTCTCTGTGTCTGACAGTGTCACTCACATTGTACAGGTCGGTGGCCAGGTTGTGGCTGATCTGCTGGAGCTGGGGGAGGCCGCCGACCCGCTGCTGCTCCGCTTCCTGTTTGACCTGACAGTGGGAGGAGGACGAGGAGCCCTGCACGCAATGATCCAGCGCGCCCTCCTTCTTGATCAGCGACGTGTTGGCGGCGTTCCCGTGCGGCCCCATCTGCCTCTGCTGCTGCACAGAAACGATCATCGTCGGCGTCATCGTCGACCGCGCGAGCGACGATGAAGAACATTCAGACGTGTCCTATCTTACCGTCCCAAAGTGCTGCTGCATGTGCTGGTTGCGTAGGTTCTGCAGGTGGAGCTGCTGCATGGACTGCGACTGGTGCTGCTGCTGCTGCTGCTGCTGCTGCTGCTGGGTGTTGGGCCGCTGCTGCTGGAGGCGGTGCAGCTGCTGCTGCTGGTGGTGGTGGTGGTGCTGACCCATCGGAGGAGGCTGCTGGCCCGGCTGGTGCTGGTGGGACTGACTGAGCGGGTAGGGGGGAAGCCTCTGGTCCAGAGGCAGTTTGCTGGTGTCCAGGGGGACGCCCTGGGAAAAGGAGGCGGAGCGTCAGTGGTCTCGGTCTGGTCAAGCTCGTTTTAATTCGTGCACAAATCTGCATTTCAAACAGTCGCGTTCAGTTTTTTATTCGCCTGGTTCCTCCAAAGGTTTTCATACAGGACGTGTGAAACTGATTAATTCTCTCTCTTCGGGTCTCGCCTCCACGTGGCACGACCCAACGTGGGGGGACCGACGGCGTTACGAAACCAGCTTGATATTTGCAACACACTGTGGAGAGTGTGTATTTTTTGCTTAATACAGTAACTGCTTGTATAGTGAACGTGTGTGTGTTACCTGTGTGATGGAGGACAGGGTGGGGGAGATGGTGGGGGAGAACTGCTTGGAGTGATGCCTCCGTTGCTCCCCCGCCATCGGCAGGATGAGCGGGGACAGCTGGGCCCGCCTCCGCGGCGACGTGCTGAGCGATGGCGGGCCCTGCCCGCCGAGCAGCGGCGAGTAGGAGGAGGAGGAGCAGGAGCCGGAGCCGCCGTAGCCCGGGTTGCCGCTGGACGCCGACTGCAGGGAGGAGTTGCTGAGGGAGGAGTGCAGCGACTGGCTGCTGAGGGAGGAGGAGCTGAGGGATGACTGCAGCGAGGGGTTGCTGAGCGACGAGTGCAGGGAGGCGGAGCTCAGGGAGCTGGAGAAGGAGTGGCTGCTGAGCGACGACTGGATGTTGGGGTTGCTTAGCGACGACTGCAGGGAGGGGTTACTGAGCGTGCTCTGCAGGGACGCCAGCAGACCTGAGGGGGGAGAGCAAAAGACATAACTCTTTTAATGTCCGGGGGGGTCACGGGTCTTTTGTTTTTTGTGTGTCTGCAGAGCCCCCCCCCGACGACGGCCTGTTTTCCGCCCAAGCTCCTCCCCAGGTGAGCGGAGCAGGTGGAAAAACACCGGCGGCATCTTTTTATATCCTCAGTAGGTCGACGCAGCGGCAGCGTGCGTTTGTGTGCATCTCCTGGCCTGGCTCACGTGTAGAACAAGGAGCTGGAGATCTTTGAGTTCAGAGTTTTTACAACATTACCAGCCTAAAAAACCTCCTGCAGACTCTGACTAAAGTTCGGACTTTCTGCCTCCTGCTCAGATCTGCGAGGGTGTAGAGTTATGGTGACCACATGCAATTTAACAACAAACACACAACTCCCCCTGTTCTTTTTTAAAATGTCAATTATTTTCCCTTTTGAGCGCTCACCGAGGCCTTCACGCACACTTCCTGCTTGTGTAAACCGCATCAAGAAGAATGAATGCAGAACTGTGATCGGGTGGGACGCTTTAATTTTATCAGTGAAGTTCGACGCATGATGGAAACTTTGAAGAATAAGAGAAAAGAGAAGACGGGCTGGTTGCTCTGGACCAGCGGACCAACTTAAGCACAATTTATTCTGGAGGGAGAAATTAGTCATAGCAGAAATTCTTTTAGCGTTTCTCAGCTCTCGTCACATGAAGCCCGGAGTTCAGGCGCCTCAGGAAAGCTGCGATGGCTTTCTCGCACGTTCGGCCTAAAACTGGAGGGTGCTCCAGCTCGGCCTCTCGGTCCCGAGCGAGCGCCTGATTCGCAGGCTCACGAAGGCCGCGATCCAGATTCCGGCGTGAGGGAGGTGCGCTGCAGCCCGAGGTCGAGCCCACGGCAGCTTCCTACCTCTGCGGCCGGCCGTGCAGTCACGATCAAAACGTGGCTCCACTTACCGAAAAAGAAAAAGAAAAAATCCCCCGTTTTCTCTCTGGGGCTATATTTAGAGCGTACGCCCCCCTCTTTTGTTTCATTCTGCCGACTCTCACCCACACACTTCCTCCGCTGGCCTTAATGTTAGTCACTTGGCCGAACATTCATTCACGCAGATCCATAGCAGTGGAGCTGGAGGGGCTGGACCGACGCCCCCTGGCTACAGGACGGCTTCCTCGACGACCCGACTGCACGGTAACGTCCAAGTTACAGTTAACACTTCATTATAAAAAGTTTCATCAGCATTAGAAAGAATCCGACTGAGTTTTACTTCGCTTTTGATCGACAAACCCTCCGACGAGACGAAAACAACAGCTCCACTCGCTGTTCTGTCTGACGGGTCAGAAAACATGAAACACAAAAACAAAACAACAACAAATCAACCACAAACACTTTGTTTGCAGATGAAACCGAAGAAGAGGATACCTTGAATACCAGTAATGAGCCCTGACTGTACGGGAAAGCCGTCTGCACGCACCTACAGTAAATACAGTACAACCAGGTCGACACAGGAAGTGGTAAGCTCGCAGGAAGTTTCCCTTTTATGTTCACTTTGCTGTCAACCTGTCTGGGCTTGTCTCTGCTGACTTACGCTGATAACAACAACAACAACAACAAAGTCACGACAGTGACGTACTAGCATCATCTTTAGGGTGTTATGTTGAACTTGTTCACCAACAGTCAGCTGCAGAGGGACATGATGATTCGTGTGTTTGTCTCCACCTCTTGAACCTACCTTCCTCCATGTTTGGTCTCAACCACCTACAGCAATCGACCAATCAGCACACACTCCTGCAGACTCTACGCACCTGGCGTGTGGTGATGGAAGTTGCCGTTGCCTCCCGGCGCGTTGGCGGCGTTGATGCCCAGCTGGGTGAGGGTGGAGGCCAAGTTCCCGGTGCTGCTCCCCCCGCTCAGAGAGGAGGAGCCCAGGTAGCCCGGCTCGTCCTGGTCCAGCGGCGTGGGCAGCGGGGAAGGGAAGTGGAGGCTGGACAGGTCGGGCAGCGAGCCGCCGGTGTTAAGAGCCGAGGGGACCCCGTGGGCCGGTGTGGACGGCTGCTCCGGGGACGTGAAGATGCTGAAGGAGAAGCGGAGGTTTGGAGTGATCGGATGTAATTTAGTCATTTCGGTGACAACATCATAGACAGCTTCATAACTGAACATCTATCTACTTCATTTTTGCACACCAAACAAATGTAAGAAGCGGTGACGACATAATGCAACGTGTGGCGCCGCAGTACGAACTCACTTGATGCCGGGGACTTCACAGGACTTGGGCCGGGACGACAACAGAGGCAACTGGAGGCAGAAAGATGAAATGATATCGTCAGTTTGAAGAACACGACTGTGTTTCTGTCCTGGGTTAAAAAAAAAGCTCCGAAATCAGGGTGGAGGGGTAAAAAAAATAATTTAAAGACAGAGAGACAGATGGTAAAAACACTAATGACAACCAATTTAAAAAATGAAAAAATACAAAAATCTATCAGATTTTTATGGGCTCACCTTCTTGGTGTCCCAGGGTTTGAGCAGTTTCCCCTCGTCCAACACGTTCTCTTCGATGGGGGGAACCGGGTACGGAAACACTGAGGGACAAAAAAAAGGCTTCTTCATATACACACATTTTTTCCACACAAACATAAATCAGATGTCCAGAATGTCCCCGTTTGGTGTTTCAGGGAATTTGAACTTTTAGAGAAAAGTTTCTGTAAGTGTGTCTGAATGTCCAGTTACTCACTTCGTCGTCCCTCTCCGTCGCTCTGACCTGCGGGATCAGACAGACAGGTTTGTTCTGAGCTGGAAATACCGCCTTCACTTTACATTCACAACATCCCGACTCCACTGGTCGACAGGAAAACCCGTTCAGACTGAGGTCTCTACCCCGGGGGACTGCGAGCCGCCGTTTAGTCAGGCCAGAAAAGGTTTTATCAGTGAACCGATCACCGCGTTACATCAAAGTAAAAAAAAAACAAAACACCACCAAATCCTTAGTTCAACGGGGCCTGAAGACATCACACCATTTTCACTTCCGTCACTGTGGTTTGGAATCAGCACGAAGCCGACGACAGTCGGTAACTGGCTTTTCCTTTCCTTCAGTCAAAATTCAACACACACTCTTCGTACTCCTGACGTGGATGAATGTCTGGGCTCCCGCTGGTCTTTCATTTCATTTTACTTTTAATAAAAGACAGAGCGGTTGTTTATTTTATGTACTCAGCATTTGCTTTTAAAGTTTACAAATATGGAGAAGCAGAGAGTGACGTATTCCCCTAAAAACGGTCTATGATTGAATCAGGCTGTGGTGTCCCACAGGGATCATAACTTGGACATCTTCTCTTTTGTGTTTACATCACTGAATCCCATCTTGAAAAAACACAACGCAAAGCTGTAAAAAAGAAATTATTAAATTTATTCAAATTTAAAATTAAATGCATTATTATTATTATTATTACGTATTCTTATTATAATTGGGTTTTTGAGTATGAAGGAGAGTGAAGGCCGACACTGGACCCAGTCGTTAAAATAACACCGCTGCATGTGAATATCTCGATGTTAATGTGCAGGTTGTGTACTCAATCATGATGTGACATTTCTGTTTTTTCGAGGTGCTCTCACCGGTGCGTCTGGCACTCTGGGGGGTGAAGGTGGGTCCTCCTGTGGTGAAGGGGTCTCCCACAGGGGGGTTCATTACACTGGTGTGGAGGGCCGAGTCGGAGTTGGTCCTGAGGGCCGAGAGACATAGACACAGAATTAAAGGGACGCAGAGAGAGAGAGGGGGAGAACGCTGAGGGTGAGGCGTTGCCGTCGTCCACGTTGGCGCCAACACCGCCGCCTATCAACAGTCAACCGCAATCAACCGCTGTCGAGGCGCAGGGCGTTCAGTCCCCCCCCCCCCGCAGCACACCTGGACACCCGACACACCCACACTTAATGCACCTGATTATTTAGCTGATGTGTCGGTCGGGTGGTTTTGCCCCCCTCCCCCCGCGCCCTACACCCGTCCAACTCCAGTCACGGCAGAACTCGGACTCATAGCGACTGTGTGACATCAGCTGACCCCTCCGGATCATCTGATTGGCAGATGACCGGCTCCAAACGAAGCGTAAAAACATTAAGAACCCACCCTTTTACGCAGTTATGTAATTCACTGGTGTCTGACCAGTTTAATATCTTTAAGGAGTTTGGTATTTTAGTGTATTTCGTGGTCTTATTCTTTCACTGTGTGGACTGTGATATACGAATAAAGTTATCAGTGATTCTCCCAAAAAACATGAGTCACGCACACTCGAGAAACTCCACAAACGGAGGAACTTGTGACTGGCCAACAGCTGTTTCTGGTCCGACTGGGCCTCAGCAAATCGCCTGCATCTGCGGTGTCGTGGACTTCACGAGAAATATCTACTCAAGCGCTCAGGTATTTCTTACAAAAGAGAGCGGCGAGAGACCTCGCGAGTGATCAAAGCGAAAAGATCGAGCACGCGGAGGCGTAAAACACAGGAGGAGGGAAAACTAAACAAAGATCTGGAGAGTTACAGGAAAGGAATGAGGATTTGTGATGTTTCACTGAGTCAGCGAGAGGAAGAAGAGGACATCGAATCCAAAGTTCAGCTCGATTCAGACGCATTCCCTGTTTCTATTCGACGCGAGAGCTGCTTTTTACACGCCAGCGCGAGGAAGAAAAGCAGGAAGTGGAGGGAGGTAGAGGAAGGGGAGGATGAGGAGGATTCACCTGTTGAGTGCAGTGGTGGGGAGACGAAACGACTGGCTTTTATCCCCGGGGAAGTTTCCGGACCAATTCCTTTTCGTGAAGAGCAAAAAGTTATTTAAATTTTTTGGTTTTTTTTCTCTTTTCTTTTCTCCGCCGAGCAAAAACATCGAGCAGGCGGGGGAGAAAAAAAACGGAGAGAAGAAGAAGAAAAGCGTGGGCTCAGGAAGCAAGCGAAGGCAAGGAGGAAGGCGGGGAGCGAAGGACAGAGGGGGGGCTGGTGTGTCACCTGACCTGACAGGTGAAGGCGTTTGTGTGTGTGTGTGTGTGTGTGTGTTCAAACTGATTCACTCTAAGTACAATTTAGGATTATAATGACAGTATTAAAAGGGAAAGCTAATGTTTTGATAAAATGTTGAAGTTCAGAGAAATATCACGTTACATTCTCGCTCCATCTTCAACACTCAACACACGTCAAATTCTGAATTTACGGTCGATTACAGACAAACCAGCGGACGATGTTAAAGCTCGTGAGTTTTGTCCGGGGCCATCTGAACACAGTGAAAACTGAAATATGTGCCAAAAAAGCACAACAACAACAACAACTTCACCCGGGAAACCCACTGTGCAAAAAGATTTCCTCACCAGCTGACGCTCCGTGATTTATTAACCAAAAATGCATATGTGGGTGATGGCAAAAAAAAAAAAACCCCAAAAATACTATATATATATATATTCACAGTAAAATATTATCTAACTGTAACATATATAAAATGGGTGAACAGGGGGAGTGACCTAAAAAAGAAAAAAGGAATAATAAGATGTGTTTAAAGCCGTAACTACCCAGTATAAAAAGCAAAGAGTAAATCACTGAAGTGGAATGAGTGAAAATAGTTCCAACATAATCGCACAAAGCCACAAAACCGCCCGTAATCTGCACATATTCGCTTCAAGCAGAGAAAAAGCAGCAGATCCTGGGAGCTGCGCCCCGGAGTGAAGACGCATTCAGTCTGGCTTCACTTTAACTCGGGGACAAAAACCCTCGTTGTGTTGAGCGCAGCTAAATGCAGCTCCTCTCGGGTTTTTTTAGCCTTTACGAGCTGCGCTGGCCCCTCGCTGTTATTCGCCGTTCGCCGTCTTCACGTGTCATCCTGTAAAGACCGTTTCTAAAAAGGCTCTCGAAGGTCGGGACCTTTGTTTGCCTCCAGTGAAAAGAGGCCTTTATTTATGATGTCCCATCTCCCATGTTTCATAACTGCAGCTTATCAAATTTCAGGAGGAATTCTCACTGTTTTTCTGCTCCGTCCCTTTTTTAATTTGCCGTTAATGCAAACTCGCCGGCCGCTCCGCATTTCGCCAGCTGGTAACGCCAGGACGTCATGGGACGAACGCATCGTCCGGTCCGGCCCCATCACGAGATTTGATCCTAATTAAGAGAGATACGGAATAGCTTAACAGCCCCGACGTCGGCCAGCTGGCATGAGCGCCACGGAAGAAGAAGAGGAGCGGTCCATCTCGCCGAGCCACAGTTACAAGAACTGGACCCGGGCTTCGCGTTGGGACCGGAAACCTGCGTGCGGCCCGGCAGCGGGGGCGAGCGGTTACCAAATCCTCGCTGAATCAACACGCTCCTCTTGAAATTAGGCAGACCAGGCGAGCCCGCAACAAAAATGTGACAGAGAGCGGCTTCCAAAATGACAGAGACAAAGTGCAGGTTGTGCGATTCCTCTCAGACTTTCCAGTGACTCAAAAGAAAAAAAATTGTTTTACCAGAAAATGTGTGATGTTTAGAAAAACTCCAAACTGGGGGGGTTGGCGACCGGACAAAAGTGAGGACTGGAGCTGCCGAACCTGAGCAGCCTTGTAAGATGGATGCTGGAGGTCACCTGCCAGCCCTGTGTGTGTGTGTGTGTGTGTGTGTGTGTGTGTGTGTGTGTGTGTGTGTGTGTGTGTGTGTGTGTGTGTAGACCAAGGCCAGTCTCTCTCTGAAGGGGAGTTGTTGTGTTGTCTTGTTAGAGGGAAAAACCAGAAAGCACGCAGGCAGGCAGAAAGTGAGAATGTCGGGCGCGTTGCAGAAAACAGAAAAAAAGCCAAAACAAGAAATGGATTCCTAGAAAGAGAAGGGGGGGGGGCAAAAAAACCCTCAAAACTCCAAGCCCCCGCTGAAGCCTCAGCGTCACCTCATGTGATTCTAATCTGGGGTGGGGGGGGGGGGGTGGGGTTCAACGACTCGACTTGTTCGAGGACACTTGAGCGGGAGGGAGCGGGGCGAGGGACGAGTCTGAGCTGAAGGACGCGTCTTTCTGGCGACGTCAACGGCGAAGGCGAAGTTTTTTGTTTTTTTTGTTTTCTCGCAATTTCGCTGCGAAGGAATTGAATCAAAAGATGAAGTCACACAAAACCCGCTTTTAAAAGCCAACGGAAGATCTTTTACTGACTAAAAATGAGATTAAAAACATCTTAAAAATGTCGCAAAGTAAAACGGAGACAGTCATAACTGTAATATTGTTTACGTGACTGTACGTTGGATCATCTCAAGGTGAGTTCAGCTTCGCCGAGCTCGCAGCAGATGGACAAGAAAACCTCCAACGACGCGCTGCGGGCGAAGGCGACGACGTGCCAGCTGCTCGGGCGATGACTGGCTGAAAGTCGCGCAGCGAGTCGTCGTGTTTTGACATTTCCTGTACGACTGGTTGCAGTTAGACCAGCGGATATTTCTACAGTGGCCCTGAGGTCTCAAACACAGCAGAACAAACCGACTACTCCGCTCCGGACTCATCGAGTACCAAGAGTTCATTTTAAAGCCGCTGACATGTGGGAAAGACGTTTGTCATCGCTTCTTTCTCCTCGTGAAACCGCGTGAGGTGAGACGAAGGCTTCAGAAAGGGCGGGCGAGCAGAGGAGACGCGAGCAAGATGCTTCAGAAACAACAAAACAAGCGCCCCCCCCCGCTGGACAGCCACGTCTCCGTGGAGACAGACAAGAGGGGGGGTGAGCGGACGGACGGAGGCGGCGATGAGGGGAGGTTACCTTCTCCAGCTGGGGTCAGGGGGCGGGGACAGGTAGGCGGAGTTGTAGGGGGAGCTGTCCACCTGAGGAGACGACGGGTTAAGGAGACAACAACACTCGTTATTTAACACGATGGACTGCGGCTGCTGGTTTCAATATGATTACAACTTCTCCTTTCTGTCCTCGCTGACTTCTGAAAAATAAGCGGCAGCAGCAGGAAGTCAGTTTGACAAAGACGACGGCGTGCGGCGGTTTATTTCAAGAACCCAACCACCTGTTTGGACCGCGGAGCTGAGCGCCACGGACATCATTCTGAAAACGACCTGGATAAGGATACTTGTCGGTTGCGGTACGGTCGGACCGGCGAGATGAAGCGGCGGTCCCTCTGGACCCGCTCCACCAGGCCGTGGTGCCGGGTCGACCGGTTGGACTCCAGAGCGGAGGGGAAGGAGCCCTGACGGAGAGACAGACAGAACAAACTTTACACGTTTGGGACGAGCAAAACGAGGTGGGAAAAGGTGGAAGGTTTCGGCTGGTTCGGTTTAAGACAGAGAGAGATCCGGCCTGATTATTTTTCCGAGGCACCTCAGCATCATCGTCCGGGTACTTTCGATGAAAACTGGAGGGAAATTACGATAAATCGCTGCGGAGGCTAAAAAAAACTCCCGAATTCCATTCCTCCGCTACCTGCTGCCAAATTAATTTACCCTGAGGAGGAGGAGGAGGAGGAGGAAGAGCTGCGATAACCGGAGCAGAGGCAAACTTCCATTACAGAATGAGTTTGGCCGCGCGCAGCTGATGGGAAATGACTCAGAGGCGAAGAGCTGAAGGCTGCAGACGGCGGTGACACAGCAGACGTGTCCTCAGAACACCTCTGGTTCTGATCCAGAACACCGCACGCTGCTCTCTTCCTCACCGCCAGCGCCGGGAACCATTTCTCAAAAATTCATATTTCTTCTTCTCCTTCACATTAGCGGAGGCAGCGGTAGCTCCAGTGATGAGTTACAGTAGAAGCGCTGCTAACAGAAGTATTACTTCTGTTAGTAGCGCTAGTAGTAGTAGTATTACTTCTACTAACTGCTCAAAAGTACTACCACTCAAGGTAGGAGGAGTACTAACAGTAGTTTTAGTACAAGCTGTAGGTGTAGTAACAAGACTGCCGTGAAAGGTGTCGTGTGAACAAAGCAGAAACAACGAGTCAGATCCAGACGGGCGGTCCGGGACGGGACGGGACGGTCCGGGACGTCACCTGGAAGTCCTGAGGGTTCCTGCCGATCTGGTTGACGTTGGGTAGCGAGCCGCCGTAGTACGGACCCTGACTCCTGGCGAGGCGGAGCTTCTGGGCCTGAAGCTGAGACACGACAGAGAAAGACAGACGGACACAACAGATTAGGAACACGAGTCACTTCCTTTCACGGCGCCCTCGGCCTCACACACACACACACACACACACACACACGCCGCAACAAAGCCGATCCATCGATCAGTCATTTCCCCCGACCTCGCCGCTCGCCGCCTGACTCGAAGGTCGCCTCCGTTGTAAATGATTCCCCCGCAATCGCTCACCTTTTAGCCGCACCGGTGATTTTAACGCTCGAGTCACCTGACAGCGCGTCGCACAAATGTGACGCAAATGACACAAAAAGTCCTCAAGTGGTGTCACGCAAAATAGTTGTACTTAATTCATTATTACAAACCCCCTCAGAGGCTGCAGAAGCTGAAGACACGGCTGACCTCTGACCTCTGACCTCTGACCCCTGCCCTCCTCCTCACAACAGACTGAGCGCTGTGTGACTCAGCATGTGAGGGTCATTTAGCCTCTGGACCAGACTCCCCCGCCCCCGTGAACGCGCTCTGAAAAACGCGGTGTTCCGGAGAGACCCGTCCTCGTCCTCGTGTTCGGAGAATCATTCCCGGAGTAAAACCGGAGAGAGCGTGGCTGTGACGAATCACAGGAGCCGCCGCTTACGCTGCGGGCCGGAGATCCGCTCGTCTTCGCTCGCTCCAGAGGCCGCGAACGCACCGACGCTCGTCAAAATGTGACATGCGATTTGTAGGGTGAACAAACATCAGTATTTTTTCTTGTTTTGTTTATCCCAAACAGTTTCCGGCATTATAATAAACTGGCGGTTTGAGTCACGGTGCGCGGACGCGAGCCCGACACCTGCACCTGGACCCAACGGCGCGACGTGGACACTACATTTCTGCCGCTAGCAAACTTTCCACTGAGCGCATGAATGGTGTCCAGCTCCTTCGGCTGACTCAACGGAGCCAGTAACCCTGACGCGATCCGGTGCGGAGGACCTGCAGGATGTGGTCGCACGGGTCAGAACCATTCAGAAAAAAAAAAAAGGTCAACGGAGCTTTTTACGCATCACGCAGACGCTTCCTGTCTTAACAGCGAGGGCAGGGGAATTCAGAGACGGCAGCAGCGACCCTGAAACGCATCGGATCCCGGTCAACCGGACCAGCGCGACCTTGGAAAAGTCCCCATTCCGACCTCTGGCTCCGGGACTCAGGACTCTTTCCCCGTGGCCATGACAGCGTGAGGCCTGTGAGAAGACGGCCGTCTCAGAATAGACGCAATTAAGAGCTTGTTGGCCGATTGTACGAGGAAGGACGTCACGAGAACGGTCTGAGATGAAGGAGCATCTTCTTCTCGTAAATGTCACGTCTCGTATTGATTATGGAAAACATCAATAAATAACTAAATTAACCGCACACACACACACAACACGCTACACTACAGCCTCAGCAGCTGATCTGTTTAACAACACACACACACAGCAACACTTGTGCGATAGAGGTATAGTTGAATATCAAATCTTTATTTAAACCGACATTATTAACATTAGCACGTCCTGACAAGGCCATCAGGTGTTCACGCACACTACAGGTGTGTGTGTGTGAATGTTTTTCTGTTTCCTGTTAAGTCGGGGAGAAGGTGCATATCAACACTGAACAGCCTCGACGTGGAGCTTCTCTGCCGCCACAAGCACACACACCCTGATGCCATTAGCTGATTGGACCACCCCCGCACTCCTGCTGTGTGTGTGTGTGTGTGTGTGTGTGTGTGTGTGCCTGTGTTTGTAAAGGACAGGGGCAAAATGAATTCAAGAGACAAGAGCCCACAAGGGTGGTGCTGTCAGAAACTGAACAACGACTGCATCAGTCTAAAAAACATTGTGTACTTTTTTAAAAAATTGAGCAAAAATGCCCGTTGATCATTCAGTTTAGTTTGATGTTTACATAGAAAGAGCATTTTTTTTGATAATCATAATAGATAGCCACTGACTCACTTCCTTTCCATTGATTAATCAACTCATCGCTGCAGCCAGTATTTTTGCTTTTTTAAAAAAATCATTTGGTCCGTGGGTCTGCGATTAAATAAAAAATTTTTTTTTAAAAAGAAGAAAATCTGTGGATGCTGCGCTGCAGGTGGGACACCGGGATTAGCAGGATAATCTCCAGCTGGACACGTTTCACTCACGGCTGCGTTGACAGCGAACAGCTGGACTTACAGCAGCGATCCATGTTCACGGCTGCAGCCTTAAACTCCGTTCAAGTTCACAATCTCCACTTTTTAATGAGGCGGATTCAACTGTCACGGCTAATCCTCGTTACTTCTGCCAGGAGGGGGCGGCAGGTGGCACCTAACAGCTGTTCTCCGACCACCGATAACCAAAGAAGAAGAAATGCGTTAACCACCAAAAAACATGGAGAAAAAAAAGGAGAAAAAACGACCACAGCCGCCAAAACTTTCTGTCAAAACTGCTGCAACAAAAAAAAAAGGAAAAAATGAGGAGCAGCACAAACTCTGTCCGGTCAAGCTGAAGTCTGACGAATGAACGCTGGACGGTTTTGGCTTGAAATGTATCATACAAAACCAAACTCATCTTTTTGCCTTCCCGTCATCCCCACACACTGCGACCAGAACCACAACTCAGATCAGAGACATGTCAAAAAGCGGGGCGGCGTGTGGAAAGCCTCAACGCCACGTGCACTGAAATGTGGTTCAGCGCCGGAGGTTGGCACCGAACGCCGAGTCGGATTCTCGGTCATGTTTGCTCTCCTCTGCGATCAGATAAGTTAAAAGGGGCCCGCGGGTTTGACCCCGGGGTCAAAAAAGAAAAGTACGCCACACGGCCCTCGCTGACCTTCCCTGTGTGTGCGACGGGTAGCGAGCTACTATTTGATTAAACACTCCTGTTTATGAATCATCATCATGTAATAACGCTGGAGGGAAATAAAACTAGATCTGACGCACGGCCCCATTTTAATTGTTTCATCATGTCAGCTGGTCCCGGTCGTGTCGTACTGGAGCTGCAACTAATCCGGATTCTGCCTTGTCCATATCGAAATGTTACTTAACAGTGAGAAATGCCCATCATAATTTCACCCACAGCTGGCGGCCACATATTCAAGCAGCTAGTAAACCGGAGACGTGCCAAAAACTAAACGCCACTGCAACGATTCGCCGATTATTCAAATAGCTGCCGATTCACTTCCTGTCCAGCGACCATATGATGAAAACGGGCTGCCAAGGGAATCCAGCGAGTCGGAGACGTGACACGTCAAAGTGCCTCATCACACGATTCAAAAGCTGCCCTGCTTATTGATTTTATGATGAACCCAGAGATGTTAAAGGAAGAGCCATGAACAGCAACTCATCACGTCGCCAAACCCCCGGTGTCCTCTAAGCCAATTATAAACACGACTAATCTCAGTAATCCAAAGAAGTATCCATACAAGGCGGATTAAAGCCGTGTAAGTGCCTGTGTAGTGAAAACGCTCTCTCGCCTGAAACCAGATCTGTGTTTGGGCAGCAGACGGCAGGTAAACACAGGCTGTGATTGGTCGGGCAGTTTAACCTGTCAGCGACTCCTCCACACAAAAAAACAAAAACAACAACCATCACAGCAGGTGGAGGACGTGGACGACATACAACAACATATATTTAAATATATATATATAACTAAATGAGACAGCAACACAATCCCTGTCACTGACCAACAATCATGCAACAACTGTTAAATCCTCCTCATTTTAATACGGTGTGTTAATCTCAGTCTTTTTAATCTTTAATCACTCAACTCAAAAAATGTGTTTTTTTCTCCTTATTGATCTGCAGCAACTTACGTTTGCTAAACGACAAGATTCACTACTACATAATACTATAACACACACACACACACACACACACACACACACACACACTTTTAAGGCTCAAGATAACACAACACAAAAAGGACCAACCTGCCATCTCAAGCTGACTGTCACACAATCTATCTGATTTTGTCATACCCCTACTGTTATTTATTGTATTTAAGTCAATCAAATCTGGTTTAAGTAAGTAAATAAATAAATAAAGTAAATTAATTCAGATCTCGATAACTGCAGCCTCCAACTGTCGCATCCTGGTTCAGCCAGCTCGTACAACAACCGGCTGCACACGCCGTGTTTACACTTCGTACCGACTCTGCCAAATGCGAGTTGACGGACTTGAATTAACGACAGCCAAGATAACTGAGCAACAGCCCCGATAATCACGTCCCGACTTGCACGCACAAAAGCCGTCACGCCAAATTCCATTCAGAAAAATGACAATATACAGTAAGCGCTCTCAGCGGGGATGTAAACCAAATTATTTTAAAAAACGACTTAAAGTTCCTGAAGTGCAACTTTTTTTTGTCTATTACACAACCGGGGTATTCCCAGCTTTAAAAAAAAAATACACACACACTCTCCTCTCCATTAGGTGCAGTTAACGTGATCAGTTAGCGAAACGTTTGGTTGTAAAAGTTACCCCGGATTGTCATCAACTGCCATGCTGTTGTGTGCTTAAATCTATCGCCGAATGTACCAGAAGAACGACGAAAGTTGCTAAGTGGCTTCACTTCGGTTCTACTTGTCAAATACGTGTGTAGCAGCGAGTAACGCCACACCGAATCGACACCGTGTGGTTTTTAACGGAGTTCAGCGGGACGTTCTCCCCGCGGCGAGCCGAACGTAACGGGGCTAGCAGGGTGACAGCGACGTTCACGTAACATAGTAAACAAGCCAAGTTAGCCGTCGCAGCTAATGCGTGCTAACTACGCTAACGACGTATCGGAAATGGACAGCGAGAGGCAACAACTTTTTCTGCCGACAGCGCACACCTCACGAAAGGCGCACACTCCGTCGTCTTAACTTGCCGTTCGCCGTGAATGCGCCGAATCTAAGCAGGGCGCCATGTAGAGGCAGCAGACAACGTTATCTCGGAGCCTGACAAGCCCAGGCAAGGCCTCTCTTCCTCCGGGCAGCTCTCCTCCTCCTGCCTCCGTCTCAGACTCACCCTGGTCGAGGTGATGTCCATCATGACCTCCTGGAAGGCGGCTGTCTCCTCGGCCTGCCGCTGGGTATGCAGCGCTATCTTCTCGCTAAACTTTCGGGGGTTTGAAGCCCCGGACCCGGTGCCCGAGGTGGGTCCGGGTCCGGGTCCACAGCCGCCTGTACCCGTCGCAGACATCTTCGCCGAGCGGACGGGACGACTTGACGTAGTGGAATGATTTTCACCCAAGAAGGGCGAGAACGTGAGGAGGTCTCACTCCGCAGCTACTTCTGGGGACCAGAAACGTCAGCCAGTGTCCACGAATAGCGAAGAGAGCCAGCGTGCTTTCAGCAGGGGCGCAAAATGTAAACACCAAACGTCTCTTCAGTTTGATGATGGTTGGCTCGTTTACATAAGTGCTTATTGTGTCGAGCAAAAACAGAAAAAAATAACATCTATAATTTAATCCTGTGGTACGGTTTAGTTTGACCGAGTTAAATTAAAGTTTTCGAAAAAAATAATCTACATAAACATTGAAGGAAAATAATCTCCAGGATATAGAAACTAAAACAAAAGTGTTTCTGATATACATTTTTCACGTTGTATTGAAAACTTTATAAACAACAACAAGAAAAACAAACAAACAACATAATACTGTACAAATAAATTAAAGAATAAAATACACATACATTCTTTTTTTAAATACCCCCCCACACACACACACACACACACTTGTCATTTTCAAATGTCTGATAGGAAGAAAAATTATTAAAAATATATATATTTCTTATAATCACCCATGCTATTTATGAACTCTTCTCATTTTCCAATGAGTGGTGCCGAAGTCCCACCTGGATATTATGTTATTCAGTGCACACCTTGCATCACTTGTTTTTTTTAACCAAAAAAAAAATGACTAACTGACAAATGATATTCAACTATACATTATTTAAAACTGGCCTGTGACCACTTCAGGTCAGTTACAGAAAACATGATCTGTATACATATTTATATATGTACTGTACATAAGGTGAGCGCGGATTTGTTTTAGACCTGTTTGCTTTGGTCTCCATGGTAACAGCTTTTCACCTGCAGAGTGTGTCTGAGGACGAGTGAGAACGAGCGCCCTGGGGTGGGGGGCTGTGAACGCCCACTGTGGGTCGACCGAGCTGCGTCGCGGGTTTCCACCGGCGGAGTGGGACGTCCTGTCTCAAGGAGCTTTGGGTTAGGGCAGAAAGTGGCAGCGCGCCACCTACCGGCGGATTTCAGCCACTGCACCGAGGACGGCTCCCACAAGTGGCCGCAGACAGTCGACTTCCTGAGTTCATTATAAGAGCCATGACTCAAGCATCGTTCCTTATATAAAATATATATATATATATATATATATATATATATATTGCTAATTTAAGATATGGTGGTTTGAACCACCATATCTTAAATTAGCAATAACATTTCTCTCTCATAATAGTTTACACAAGACACATCATAATCAAAATACAATTAAAAATAATTGTAACTCATAACAAACTCAGAATCTCAGTCACTTTGTGTTCAGGAAAAAAAATATTTTATGTTTAATTCAGTCTATTTTGTGTCATCACAATACAAAAAAAATATTATGATGCACGTTTCATACATTCAACACAGCGATGAAAATATCTTTTAAATGACTTTGGACTGAAGACTTTGATGATACAATTGCAAAACAACATTTCCAGAGTGCCGCGTCACCGTGGTCACGTCAACTCCTCATTTTCATGATTTGTTGTTGAGCGTTTTCTGCTCTTTATTAATGTTTTTGGCTCGCTGAATCCATTTAAAGCAAGAAAAGAATAAATCCAACATTTCCACCCACCACTGTTGACACCGCAGTCATAAATCTTCAGCGAGCGGGCAACAAACAAACAGCCTGTTGTTTGTTCTGCATAGCGTTTCTCGCTGCGGAGACTTTTCTACTTAAAAGACTTTTTACTCAAAGTGAAAAGAAAAATAAAAATCTACAGTTTCTGTTGTGCCTCTTCCTCTAAAGAAAAAAAAGCAGATTCACACCTACAAAGTGCCATTTTTGGTTTCATTTACAGGTTTTTGCAGTTAGTAGCCGACAGATTTTTTTTTTTTATCATTGACAGGTGGGTAGTTACAAGCAGTTTCTACATATGTTTTTGTCAGTTAGTATGCTGACTTAAAATCCTTTAAGTCACTCAACCATCATAAACAAACACTGGTCCCAGCTTCTCAAACAAACAGATTTGCAGCTGAATATTGTTTGGACTTTACAAGACATCACGTTCTTATCCTGTGGTGCAGATTTGTGATTAATTAAATAATATTGACTCAAATGTTGTGGGGGGTAAAGCTGGGGCTTTGGGGGCCCATCCAGCTTTGCACATGACAGAGGTTTGAAAGAGCAGATACAGTATGTTCTGTATGTTAAAAAAAAACATGAAATTAATTCCCAAAATGCTTAGTTTCCTCATCCCCGCCTGTTCTCACATCTGTGATATTCTGAACTGAGCTGATGCACGCATCCGATGGCTGTCGAAACGGTCGCCATGGTTACAGTTTGATGAAGAGCACGGCGGTGACCACGGCGAAGCCCACCAGCAGCATGGCCACCTTGGGGATGCGGTGCCTGGCGGAGCCGAGCTCGTGCGGCAGGATCTCCATGAAGGTGATGTAGATGAAGGTCCCCGCCGCCAGCCCCTCCAGCGTGCAGCGGGCCAGCTGGTGCTCCGGGTGCGCCCTGGTCTCGGTGAGGCCGATGCCCAGGCCGATGCCCAGCGGGGACATGACGGCGAACAGCAGCAGGCAGCCGGCCACCACCGACCGCCGCAGCCGGCTCTGGGACAGCTTAAAGGCCAGGCTGAAGGAGATGATGCTCTTGTGGATCATCAGCGCCAGGCAGATCTCCAGCACCTCCTTCCCCTCCTCCTGCAGCCCCATCGCCAAACCCTCAAACACAGAGTGCAGGGACAGAGAGAAGACCAGCACAAAGGCACGAAGGGCGGACTGCGACCCAAAGTCCACGTGGAAGTGGCCGCCGTCGGCCTCCTCCGACGTGCGACGGCGGTGGTGGCCTTGATGACAACCGTTCCTGTCGTTCGCCTGCACGCTGGAGTCCACCAGCAGGGACCGACGCTCCTCAAGGTACAAAGATGATTGGTCCTTGAAGGCCAGTACGACCTGCTCCAGGACCAGGACCAAGAAGAAGCCCATGGCCATGATGAACTCAGGCAAAGGGAACTGGAGCTGTGAGGAGAGGAGAAGAAGATGAGCACGGTTCAGACCTAAACCTTCTTTAGCATCCTCTGCTAAGTTTATGGAAATAACAAATACTGTGGTTTTCTGACAGGTTCAGTCTCAAATATCTGTTGAGTGTCAAAGATTGATCTGCCCTCATCATCTGTCACGACAAACTGCTGAAGAGCAGAAACCAGCGGATGTGGAGAAGATTCAGATCAGAGATAAGAATTTTAAAAAACCACAGACAGAAACACAGTCGCTTTACTTGAAA
Organism: Psettodes erumei; assembly: GCA_016785225.1. NCBI lineage: Eukaryota > Metazoa > Chordata > Actinopteri > Pleuronectiformes > Psettodidae > Psettodes > Psettodes erumei. Next base: position 249,625 of record JAFBJZ010000846.1, read on the forward strand.
ATATGAACACCCTTCATCGCAGATACCAGATATAAAGGATGTTTTCATTTTAAAATTTACTAAAATATATTTCAACACTTTGTTTATTCAAACGTGCTGCAAAAAAAAGCTGAAAGACTGGTTGAATTGACAGATTAAAAATATTGATATGTTGATATCTAAGTCCTTAAATATTATATGATTGATAAATTTAAAAAAAAATTAAAAGCTCGACAGATTCTGCTCTCTCTTTTTCCCAAATTAAAAGCTTTTTAATCCCTGTCAAGCCGGACCTATCATCTCCCCAAAAAACGCCTGCTGGAAGGCAGCAAAGAAACACATTAAACGTTATGTGGTGTACGGCAGGAAGTGTGGTCGCACACACACATGCACACACACATGCACACACACACTGTCATTGCAATGTTGAACTGTGGAAGCACTGAAGCCGCTGGAGGTTCATCCAACAGTTTGTTTTGGGAGGGAGGGAGCGATTCCCGTTAAACATGCCCCTCCTGCCACACACACGCACACACAAAGACACACACACACACACACACACACACACACACACACACACACACACACCAGGTTTCCCAGCAGCATCTCTTTTTAGCGCTGACCTTCAGGCATCCTCCTGTTAAAACTCTGACGGTCTGAAATCATTCAAACTCAACATTTAATCACAGCGTGAGTCTGGACTTCTCCTCTAGCGCCACCACGAGGTTTGACATTTGTGGCTCTGCCTGAAAAGTCAACACAACTGTTGGTTGGATTGTCATGAAACGTGGCTTTGCTTCAGGAAAACAACCTTTTTTTTTTTTTTTTAAATTTCAAACTAACAGAAATCTAAGGAGTTGACAGGAACGTTACGTAAAAAGCTCAGTCCCTTCTCCAAGAAGAAGCCGTACTGAGTTTATTACTCTCGCAGCCTTACATCGTCTCAACATTTACATGCTCTCACTTTCATGTGTCGGTCCAAAGTTTCTGTTTCTGTGTCGACAGCAGAGTCTTTCTGTCGGTTTGTGTTTGTCTGACACGTGCTGGTGACGCTGTATGTGCATTAACGAGAGTCTAAGCGGTCTCAGAGTCCGGACTTGGTGCGCGAGCTTAACTGTGATTCCTGCGTTGCCGAAGGCTTCGTTGATGCCCTGCAGGTAGTCCGGCAGCAGGTCCAACAGGCAGGTGGCCAGGAAGACTCCCCCGGCGAAACAGCTGATCAAACTCAGCAGCCTGTGCCGCAGATCTGACGGAAAAACCGGGGTTTCATTAACGGGGACGCCCACACACCGCTGTGAGGACCGGAGGGGCCGCGGAGTCAAAACACAGATGGTTTAACCGGAGGAGACCAGCGGCTGCTTGTTTGAGTCATTCAGAAACGTGTTAATCACATTTTCAGCCCAGCACTGTTCTACTTTTTAACAGTCATGATGACTTCTAACGATAAACTGCACAATCAAAACCTTCCAGATGTTTAGAGTTGCTTAGAACTCTTCTGGAAATAAAGACATTGAGTTATTTGCTGAAATCTGGTGGGGAAAAACCTTACGTTAATTATTTAGTTAGGATTAGTTACTAGAGTCAACACCTTCACCCACTGCATGGGCTAGGCCCCCCCCGAAAAAACCCCCGTATCCTCACCCAGGTCCACGCTGCAGCGTCCAGCCCCCCGCACGATGCAGAGGGGGATGAATCCAAACAGCAGCGTGACGGACAGCAGGACCGCCAGCGCCCCCAGTTTGATCTCCAGGGCGGGGATGTTTGCCGGGTTGGCCCGCAGGACAGAGGAGGACGCTCTGTCCGCAGGAGACATCTTTAATCTGGTTCCTCTGTCACTTTCTGGGGAGTAGGGCTGGGGGGGTCTCAAACACCCGCCATGGATTCACGCCGGAGACAAGAGTCTGTCAGATGCAGAAAAACCAGATGACATCACACGTGCACAGACCCTCTTTCTGTAGGGCCTTGTCAGCTGAAATGCTGTGACCTCTGACCCTCGACCTCGAAGCTTACCGTATCTGCCCGAGCTCATTCCTGAAACTCAGCAACACTGATCCAACAGCTACTCAACAACCAGGCACGGACAGAGGATGACTCACATCGCCGTCGTCCTGCGCCGACACGCGGGAGTTTTATTTATCTGGTTTTAGGGTCGGGTGCTTTGACCCCTGCCAAAAATTATCTCTCATTTCATCATCACGACGAAGACCTACTCAGTTATTTGCAACTGAACTTGTGGTTTCTTTTCTTAGTGTGAAACTAATGGAAGTCATGTGAGTGAATTGTCGAAATTGAACCTGTATACATTTATTTCTCACACACAGATCTCTGTTGGGGGAAAAAAAAAGATGAAGGTACATGAAGATAAAATCACCTCTAATTCTTGTCAGGCTCAAACACGTCTGTCACATTCTGAGGAAAGTTTAGGCTGGAATGTGAGAAATAAACTAAACGTCAGGCCATAAAATTAAATTTGCCTGTAAAGTAAGAAAACGTGAAGCGACAACCTGACGGGATATTATCAGACGTGAAAAGAGCTTCAAACTCAGATGTCCCACGGTGAATCACGACAGTTTTGTTATGAGATCATGACGTCATTGACACACGTTTAGTTTGTAAAGATGAAGACCAGATTTAAACGCACTATGTTAGACAGGAGTGTGTTTAAACCCTTTAGCTTTTAGTGAACAATATTAGAGACTGATGTATTGAACAGAAATACTTTTGACTCCATATTGTAGTACTTCTACATAGTTAAAGGTAGTGTAAAAAAACAACAACTGATGAAACATGAGTTGTACATGTGGGAATAATAATAAAATTCTCACGAACATGTTGAGCACCAGGATTATTTTAACATGTTAAACTGACGGTTTATTTGTTGCTGCAGTCAGATACATGTAACTGAAAATGTTACATTTATCCTGTAAATGTAACAGGTTACATGTAACACACGCATCTACTGTTACAATTAGGTACACGGGACTCGACGCGTTACATTTATCCTGTAAATGTAACGCGTTGAGTAAATTTAACCTGTTACATTTCTCCTGTAAATGTAACAGGTTACGTTACGTGTAACACACGCACCTACTGTTAGAATTAGATACACGCGACTCAACGCGTTACATTTCTCCTGTATTTGTTGCCCTACGGGACGCTGTGATTCTCACTCACATGAGTTTTTCATCTTATTTTTAACCGCTGACTGGCTCAAGCTGAATTTTCTCACAGCACCGTGACAATTAAAACCGCGCCGGCCGTTTTCTCTTCCCGCCAGTCGACACCGTCGCAACCTCACACCTGGTGGAAAACGGCGCAAAGAAAGGGACCGCGGAGGTGCGCAGAAAACACCGCGTGGGCTCCCCGCAAAAGTGGAAACTTCGGCGAAACTCGGATCCGTTTCGCATCTCGGCGGTTTCTTCATTTCCCTACCTGTTTCCGGGTGGAACCGCCCGGACCGAACCTCTTCAGTAGAAGCGGATTCTACTAAAGTGAGACGAATCCAATCCAGTTTGACTGTTTTTCTTCAGGGAAAACAGCGCGATGTGCTTTTCGCCCGCTGTCCGGGAAGTGGCGGTGAGTCAGTTCCCATCAGCTGATCTCGCTTTATGATGGAGCTGCGGTCAAGTACGCGAACAAAACAAACACCACGCTTCCTGTTTTCAAAATAAAAGCCTTTGCGTCAGGCTATTCCCTTCATACGAAAATAAATTGTATTGGTGATAACAGACTATTTTCTGTATGTGTATATGTGTCTATAGTTGACTTATCATAGCTGAGTTTTACAATATTTTCATTCTGTATTTGTCTATGCAGCTTCTTCATTTAATCACTATACTGTAAATATTATATAGAGTTTTATATGCTAAATATATTATATAAACTGATGGGCATCTGTCAGCACATAAGTAAGTTTTCATAATAGCACCGAATTGTTCTGAAAAATAATGTGATGAAAATTAGGTAGGTATATGCACTGTAGTCTAGCACATAGGAGAAAAGGAAAGCGTTTTTCTTTTTTTTAAAAATGCCACCATGCTTTTATTGTGACAGCCAGAGCGTTTGTCTTTCTGGTTGTTTTGTGTCTAACTTGATGATGCTGCAGCTGGGGGGAGGAGGACCGAAGCTGAGCAGGGATCCTGGAACAGTCAAACGTGTCTGTCACTTTTCCCTCACTCAGTAATCACAAACAGAGGTCAGAGGTCAAAACCCCCAACCTCACCCCCTCAACAGTCAGTGTCATGGAGGACTGAGTCAGAGTATCTGTCCTCGCTGTCGCAGTCTGCAGAACTGAAGCAGCCAACAAATGACAACATATCACACACAAACACTTTGCATGTTTATGTGAAACATGACTGATTTCTCTATTAAACAATTCTGTCTCTTGGCGTGAACGCTCAGCAAACACAGTGAAACATTAAGGAACAAGCAAAGTCCATCAGAAAGCCCAGAAACTTCCGAGGCGCCCATAAATGTCTTTCATGAATCCATAAAATTGCTCAATGACCCTGGAGAATATTGAAGAAGACCCCAGGGAGTCTCTCAAATGCCTTGCAAACCCGTGTAGAACGCCTGATGGTCCATCAGAATTGCATCATAGACCTCCATGAACACCGTAAGCTCCTTCAGGAAGTCCCTTAAGAAACTTTGATTTAGGATTAGGATTTTATTTACATCTAGCTAATTTCATTCTGAGACAATCCAAAAAGAAGTAGAAGAAGTAAAGAGTAAAGAAGTAAAGAATCTACCCACTGGCATATGTCACGTGTCGAGGGTATAAGAATGACTTTACATGAAGATTTGGTTAAAGAGTAAACACCTGGTAATCATCACTGAGGTTTGTCTGACACTCCTGACCCCTCTTTACGAACCGTGCTGCACATTAATCTCAGAGTTTTCATTTAGAGGTAAAACTCTGCACCTCAGTCACACATGGAAGCCGACCAGGAATCCCACCAGCAACCAGTTTACAAAGTACAATCTGGAACGCCATCTGGTCTAGTCATGAGTAACCGCTCTTGAATGACTGGTACTGCTCAAAGACCACCCCTCACATGCCTCATGATCCCCAAAAAACACTCAAGGTCCCATTCTTGTCCTTCAGGAACCCCTGATGAACCCTGTGGTTCTCTGCAATTCTACCCAAATCCCAGAAAACCCTTCAGGAATACAGCTGGTGATCCTTACTCCAAAGCCCCTGTGGGATCCCAGTGAGATCACCTTAAAACACTGAAAGGACCAGTGGAGTTCTGCAAAGGCCCCGTCATCAAGGACGCCCCATGCAACTCCTTAATATGCCAGAATCATTATATCAGTCAGTGAGGCACTTTTGGTTTTTGGCAGTTTTATTTTGAGCTGACTCATGACTGCACAACATTCTGCAACATCAAAATCATGCCAAGATTTTCAAGAACTTTTGAAACCCATGAAGGAAACCTGGAACCATCTTAAGAATGCCTGAAGAACAACAACAACACAATCCTAAAAATCATCTTCATTTTTGTATATTGTTTTTTATCTCAATTGTGCACAAGGTGTGTTGCTGAGGCAATTCAAAAGTCTGTTTCCAGTATGAGCTCCTCCTGGTAGTTCTTGAAATGTGATACCTTGGGGTGGTCCAGGCAGAACTGATGTAACGCCGGCCAAACCGTGGGGTCCACGTAAAGTTGGAAGATCGGGTAACCTTGGAGACTTGGCAGCAAAGCTTCGAGCTGAGCCACAAAGACGGCGCAGACCGAAGCCACGCTGCGGCCGAAGAAGTTGATGTGGATACACAGGGCATCGTGGCGGTAAGGGACGCGGTACGGTGCAGTGCGCGCGCTGATGACCGTGGGCTCGAACTCACGGTCGGCAATCCACGTCAGCCTCCTCCGGCGCAGCACCTCCAGATTGGCCTCCACGGGCTTCAGAGGCTCCCAGTCGTTGATGATGGTTTTGCCAGGCAGCAAGTTGGAAATCACGTGGTCGGTCAGGATCAGAGTCTCCGCCTGCTGCTGGTTCAGAGTGACTGGACCGCACGGGGAGGAGGAGTCAGCCTGGCGCGAGAGTCTGGACCTGAAGTGGGCAACGATGAGGCCGAGGTCCGCTGCCTCACAGCACAGAGACAAGATGGCCTGCAGAGGGCGACACAGTCACCATCAGGAGTTGAGTTCTGAGTTGGCAGTGAAGGACTCGGCCACCTTGTCAGGTTGACTTAACAAACCTGCAAAGGGCGGATCCATTTACGAACACATTTAAAGGCAGATTTAAACTGCTTTTCAACTTTTTTTTAGGAACCAGGTTGTAAGAGTTTACCGAGCGGGGACAGAACCCCTCCAACGTGAGCAGGTAGCTGTGCCCACGCTGCAACACACCTCTTTAGCGATGAGCCTGTACTTGGCTAGAATCTGTGGCAAAGGATGGTCTCCGCGGCTCCCCCTGATGGCGGTGACCTCCGGGTGGTGTCGGCGGATGTGGGCGGACACGTGCCTGTGGAGGGCGCCGCCCACGCCACCGCCTCTCAAGTCAGGGGCCACCCTGAGACCCTGAAACACCACCGTCTGACCGCCGTCGACCAACAGTGCAGACTCCAGCGCCACCTACAGGCGCACACGGAGGAACGCTTTAAGAAGGAAAAGAAACAACACACCTCGGGGTGCGTGCACACTCGACATCTTCACGCCTCACCACTCTTTTGTTCATCTTGGCGATGAAGACGAGGCGTCCGGGCTCCTGCAGCCAGCGGTGAAAGGTCGCGCCCATGTAATCCAGACCGCTGTAGTCGTCCCTGGTGCAGATGTTCAGGACCTGGGTGATAAATGACACTGTAGTCACTCACAGTACTGTACCTGCTAAGATCTGAGGTGTCTCAACAGGAGTGACGGCAAAGATTTAATCTGTAACGATGGTAAATGTTCGCACCTGCTGGAAGTCCTGCTCCTCCGCCAAGCTGTACTCCACATCGCAGCCCTCCGCCATCGCCGACATCCAGAACCTGCTTTCAACGAAATCAGCTGACCCGAGTCTGGTTTTACAGCTGATCTGTTGGGTCGGATCCTATAGAAGTCACCGGTGTGTGTGTGTCGTGTGTCAAAGTGTGTCTGTTCCTTTCAGCCCTTGATAGTTTGTCCACAGTGGACTGTGGACTGGAGGCGGGGCAGATTCAAGAACCGCCCGAGCCGGAGTGTTTGGCCGCGTTTAAAATTCCCTGTTTCCCTTCTGAGCTTCGTATCAGTGTTTTCTTTAGTGAATGTAAATTTTTTTCCACACTGAGATGGTGTGACGTAGCAGATCTTACGTCTGAGTTCATTCTTTCCCATTTAACATAATCATTACGACGCTGTATTTCAGTCTTCTGTCTTATTATTTAGGCCAGAAAAATAAAACGTTTTGCATTTTATCATAAAGAGCGATGACCATAAAAATGTATTTTTCTTGTTTCTGTTGTTTCGCCTCGTAAACTTCCCGTCTGCCCGACACAGCAACAGAACCACAGGCCACGTTCTGGACTGCAGCCGGCACAGGACCGGAGCGAGCACAGCACAGCACTTTATTGGAGCCCACGACAGGTCAGTACAAACAAACAAACAAACAAACAAACACTGCTGGTTTTATCCCCCAATAAAAACAAATGGCTCATTTTAACTGCTCTGAAGCCCCGCTCTGAGCCCGGAGCCGGGGTCCCAACCATCCACATCAGCGCTAAAAACCCACCAGGACCAGAACCTGTAGGAGAGGTTCGAAAGGACCGCACGCCACGCACGTGTCATGGCGCTGTAGAAAAATACCATACGTGTTCACATGTTTGAGGCCTGGGAGTCTGTCAGCGCACCGACCCGAGTGTGAGAAAATACTTTGTCCCGCTTCACAGCTTCAGTACCCGTCCCGCTTGCTGTTTTGGTAGGGGGGGGGGTTGGAGGTCAGAGGTCAGAGGTCAGGAGGGGAACTGTCCACCCTGAAAAACATCTCCTCCTCCTCCTCCTCCTCCTCCTCCTCCTCCTCCTCCTCCTCGTACTGCTGGACCTCGTCCACGTGACGAGGGTTTGGGTTGTACCGAGTTCAAAAGCGAGGAAACGAAGTGCTTATGTTTGAATTCACGGGGGGCGTGTATTTACAGGGAACGTGGTGCGCGAACGCCACGTTTGTTTGTGGTCGCCGCCGTCCGCTGGTCAGGAGGGAAACACGACTCATTATGCGTCGGTTAATCCGGGGAACGTATTTAAAAACTAAGATCCGGAGCGCCGCGTCCGCTCCTTCGTCTGGAAAGTGTCCGAGTCGCGGTGCCGCAGGCTCGCCGTCGTGACGCTTCACTCGTCTCTTCTTCTGTGGTTGTGTTGCCACAGGTCTGGAGTTCTCGGGGAACGTACCGGCGCTCTCGTCGGTGCTGTGGCGTCTGAAACCGTCCTCGTCATTGTTCGGTAATGGGAAACGTTTGGGAGGTGACGACCTGACCTGACGCTCTGACTCTGTAAGCTCGTTTCCGTTCCTCTCCTGCGTCCCCTCCCTCCCTCCCTCCCTCCCTCCCTCCGGCGTCCTCGGTGCTTTGTCATTGGCTGTCGCTCTCCCCCAGGAGCCAATAGGTGGTCATCTTTCCTTTGCCCTTGACGTCGATCTCGCCCCTCAGCTCCAGCTGGAAGCAGTTGAACTCCAGCAGGATGTCGCGAGTCGCCGCCGACACGTGGATCTTCAGCGCTGTGTCAGCAGGAGCGAGCACGCACACACACACACACACACACACACACACACACACACACACACGCACACACACACACACACACACACACACACACACACACACACACACACACACAGTAAACTGGGGTTGTGACGGCTTCTTTCAGTGAAAGTAAAGTTAAAGTAAAGTAATACTGCAGTATTGTTTTCGTTTTGTGATGTTGTGCTGACCTTCGCCGCTGGACTCCATACGTGACGACGTGTTGACGGTGTCGCCGAACAGACAGTAACGTGGCATCTTCAGACCCACCACCCCCGCACACACCGGGCCTACCCCCACACACACACACACACACACACACACACACACACACACACACAGGAGCTATGAGGAGGAGGTTTCTGCGTGTACTTCACAGTTTGCAGTTTGCAGTTTTGCGCTCTCACCGCTGTGAATTCCTATTCTCAGTTTCAGCTGCTGCTCCGGCCGGTGGCGGATCCTGAAGGTCTGGACGGCGTCCAGCAGGGCGAGGGCCATGCGGGCGATCTCTCTGCCGTGCAGCTTCCCGTTCCTCACCGGCAGCCCCGACACCACCATGTAGGCGTCGCCGATGGTCTCCACCTGAGGGCGCCACGGGACCGCGAAACACCGGGTGAGAGCGCTCCAGCGTTTACGTTCTGCTCTTAACACTTCCTACACTGAACTTTGCTTACATCCTTATTTAGGAGGGAAAACAAATCTAATTTCTCTTTGTGCTGCTTCTGAATCATAAACCAGCTCGGAACGTGTGCTGGAAACCCGCTGGATGATTCTGTCGAGGTGGAAAACTCTCCAAAATGACAATAAAGGTTTGTGTCACCTTGTAAACGTCAAAGTTGTCAATGATGGCGTCGAAACACGTGTAGAGGTCGTTCAGCAGGGTCACCACCTGCAGGGAGACAGTCCCGTGTTTGAAGGAACATACGAAGTAACAAAGCGTGTTGAGCTTCAGCTGAGCGACGCCGACGTCTCATGTGAGGCGCGTGCGAACCCGCGTTTCTCTCCAGCCAATGCGCAGCCTCGACATCTCACCTCCATCGGCGTGCTCTCGGCGGAAATGGAGGTGAATCCCACGATGTCGCTGAAGTAGATGGTGACGCAGTCGAAGGCCTCGGCCTGAACCGTCTCGCCGCGTTTCAGCTGCTCGGCCACTGAGCTGAGAGCGGGGCGAGAGAGGTCCATTAACACGGAGAGAGAGAGGGGGGAGCAAACACGTCAGACAGCCGCGGTACTCGCAGTACTGCAGTACTCACTGCGGCAGTATCTGGTACAGCAGGGCCTCGGCCTTGCGCTTCTCCTCGTGGTACGCTTGCGTTCGCTCCTCCACCAGCTCCTCCAGGTTGTTGGCGTACTGCTCCATGCGGGACAGCAGGTTGTCCAGGATGTTGGTCCTCGACTCCCTGAACGCACACGCGCAAACACACACACCGTCATCAAACGCCGCGCGGGTCGGCGGGCGCGAGCTGTGTGCGACTCCCTCACTTGTTCTGTTTGCGCAGCAGCAGTCGGATGTGGTTGAACTCCGGCCGCTCCGTGGGCTCCTCGGCCCAGCAGCGCTGCATCAGCTGACCCAGCTCGGGGCTGTGGCTCTGCGGGTCGACGGTCGGCCTCAGGCAGGGCCACTCGCCCAGAACCACCCGGTCCACGATCTCTGCGGAAGGGGAGACAATTTACCTGAAGTGCGTGTCGCGCGGTACGAGTGGTTGAGACGTCCGACAGCGACGACCTCGGGCGAAATCTCATTCTGGTGCCGGAGCTTCTCTTCATCTCAGAGGGACTTCATCGGCAGCCCGGGTCCAGACCCAGCACTTATCTCTTTCCTCTGCCGCGGTGTAATTGCCTAACTCTCCTCATTCCCTCTTTGTCACGACTCGCTCCCCTCCGCTGACCTCCACTCTGCCGTCGGCGTCTCTGAGCAGCGGCAGGCGGCAAAATTATATCCAAATCTAATCTTCCACGTTCTGATTTAAAGAAAAAGTTTGATTTGTTATTTACTTCATCGTGTTTTGATGTCGTAGCGTTCAACCAAACCAAACCCACAGATTTTTACCCTCAGGTTTCCGACTCTGTGGTTTGGCTGGACGAAACAGACGAATCCGTCAAAGCGGCGTGCAGACAGGAGGAGACAGACTTTGGTTCCCGTTGTTACCTCGGCACCAGTGAAACCATTAAACGTTTCCTAATTAGCCAACGAATCTGCAAACGACTCTCAGGTGGGAAACGGCTCCCAAACATCTGCGGAAATAAAAATCGGCGACGTGTTGAACCGCGTCTCTTCCTCTCCTGACGCGTGGGAATCCTGTTTTCTCCCTCTGAGACGTCAAACCTCCTTGACTTTCCGCGGCGTACGCTGTGAGATCCTCTCACGGCTTGTGTCTGGGTGTCACGGGCGTCGTACCTTTGGGGCTGAGCGGATCTCCCTCCAGGTAAAACGCTCCTCGCCGCAGCGCCACCTCCTGGAGGACGATGCCGAAGCTGTAGACGTCTCCTTTCTGAGTTCCCTGGGGAGGAGGGGACTCCATCCTGAGCAGCTCCGGCGCCATCCACAACCTCTCTGCGGGGGGGTGGAGGAGCCGGGTGGGCGTCAAAGACTACGCTACGCTAAAACGCTCGAAACACACACGACAGAAGAGACTCACGGGCGTAGTAGGAGTGGGCGTCTTTCCCGGAGTCGCTCTCCGATCGGAAGCTGGACAAACCGTAATCGGAGGTTCAAGGTTCAAGGTTCTTTATTGTCATGTGCACAAAATTACAGGAGTAGTCATGCAATGAAATTCTTGGGGTCTCAGGCTCCTTTGACATTGCGATATAGAGAGTGAGGTTAGAAGGAAGAAAGAGAGAAATAGAAAATAAACATTGTAGTGCAAATGAACGCAGTAGTGCAAATAAACAAATAAAATTTAAAAAATAAATAGTGGTATAAGTGGTGGATTGACTTTTATGGTGCAGATGGAGTTTAAGTGTATATAAAATGTAATAAATAACAAAAAGTGACGAAAGTGGCAGCTCAGGAGTTTAATAGTCTTGGCCTGTGGCCTGTGGAATGAAACTGTCCCTGAGTCTGGTGGTCCGAGACTGGATGGTGGTCCGAGACCTGCTGATTTGACGGCGGTGACGAGCGCGAGCGCCGACGCGCGGGAGAAGAGACGGACCTTGACGATGTCGTTGATGAGCGAGTATTTGAACATCCAGTCCAGAGTGATGCTGTCGTTCTCCAAGATGTCCTGCAGGCTTCCCCGGGGGCAGTACTCCGTGATGATGCAGGTGTTGGGAGGGTCGATGCACGCGCCGATGAACCTGGTCAGGTGCTCGTTCTGAACGTCGCGCATCTAAAACGACAGAGAAAAAACCCGAGCTGTTTTACGATCCGACGCCAGAATGAAGTCTTATCGCGTTTATCGATGAACTTGTTTCCGTCCGAAGACGCAAACCCGTCGGGCACTCACGTGTTTCAGCTCGAACAGGACCTTCCTGTTCAGCTCGATGCGTTTCCTGTTGGTGTACTTAATGGCGATGATGTTTCCCTGGGAGGACGAGAGGAGAATCTCTGAGCGTGAACACAGTCCTGACTGAAAACTGACGCAACTGAATAATAATAATAATTTAATTAATCAGCTGATCGACTCGCTGTTTCAGCTCCAAATGTGACATCGGAGCACCTGTAAAGTTTTCTTCTCTATTTTAGGATCTTGACGTGAACCTGTGTGATGTCATACGTGTCACAGTATATAGTAATATATGTGAATACATCAGTGACGGGTCTGTCATAGGCCGATACAGGCACAACCAACAACACACTGACCTTGTAGTATCCGGTCTTTGCAAAAACCTGCAGGTTTCCATCGCCGGTCATGAGGGAGCCGTAGTTAGAGCCTCTCTGGAGAGAGACACAGGATCAGAGTGTGTGTGTGTGTGTGTGTGTGTGTGTGTGTGTGTGTGTGTGTGTGTGTGTGTGTGTGTGTGTGTGTGTGTGTGTGTGTGTGCATGTGTGCGTGCGTGGGCTGACCAGCGAGAGTGTGATCCTGCTGCCGCTGCGCAGCACTTTGTCCAGGTTGCTCATCTGGATGTCCTCCCAGGAAATCCTCCAGAGCTGAGCCACCAGCTCCTTCTCCAGTTTCATCCTCCTGCAAAAAAATAAAGTGTGTGTGTGTGTGTGTGTGTGTGTGTGTGTGTGTGTGCGCGTGTGTGTGCGTGACAGGGGGGGTGTCTACCCAGTCTCCTGTGTAATCCTCACCTGTAGATGAAGACCGTGACAGTGAGGGTCATGGTGAAGATGAAGAAGACCACGATGGAGACCATCTGGTGGATGGTGATGGTTTCTGCCAGCGAGAGGGAGAAACCATTGATCACACTTCCGCGGGGGACACGACGCCTGTCCATTTACGCACCGGACGAATGCCAACGCGACCCTTGACCCCAGCGGACGCACTGACTTGCGAGGCAGATGGGATTGTCGTTCTTGAAGCCGCAGACGGGGACGTCGGGGGGGCAGACGCCGCCCAGCCAGTGCAGCGAGGTGCCGGGTATGGCCGTCAGCTGCTCCTCCGAGCTGTTGTACACCAAGACGATCTGGAGGAGAAGACGACGGGGGAGATGACTCTGGGCCGCGGACGGAAGACGGCGATCGCGTGACGCCTCCGCGGGCTGAACCGAGATTTGTGGACAAATCCCTGACTTTGACGGAGACTTTTGGAGGATTACCGAGGGACGAGAGGCGCGACCTTCACCCCGAGACGAGCAGGGACACACAAGACTTTTCCCATTTTAACCAGAGGATGTTGGAAGTTCAGCGGGGAGTAAAACATTTGTCTTAGACTGAATAGTCTGCCTGAAAACATGAAATTAAATAAAAAAACATATTGCACATTGAGCCCCTGTAATGGTGCGTTCACCTGGAAGGCGCTGCTGTTGGCGTCAATCAAGTCCCACAGAGCGAAGTCCGTCTCCCGGTCTCCGTTCTCGTCCAGGTGGACCAGACCCGTCACACCTGAGGGGACACACACAAACGAGGGGGTCGAGGTTCACGTCAGGTGACACCAGCGCCGATACGCACAAACAAAACAAACCGAGGGGGGGGCTGCACCTGATTTGTGGATGGAAAAAAAAAAAAAGAAAATAGAAATCGAAGGTTAATTACAGCCAATTAGCAGTTGGTGTATGTGCGTGGCTCTAAAGACTCGTCTCCATGGAAACAGAGGGGAACGGGGATCATGAGATGGAGGCAGCGATTGGTCGGAGGGGGTCGCACACAGAGAAAATGACTCACAGTAATAATTATAATAATGATAACAATAAGAGAAGCGACGCACGGTGCAGCAGCAGCAGGTAACAGTGAGACTGTAACGCACAACCGGAGACGACACAAAATTAAACATAAAAAAATAAAACCCATTTGTAAATATGTGAACATTGGGTTTTCTTCCTTTAAACTTAAAAAAAACTAAACTAAATGATTAAGTAGAAAATACTCCACACAAACCAGAGGAGGATCTGGACCTGGATCATAACGTGCTGATTGGACGGGGGTGTGTGAGCTGCTGCCACTGTTGAAATGTCAGATTGCTGGGAGCTTATTAAATTCATACACACACACACACACACACACACACACACACACACACAATGCTGTTAACATTGACCTGTGTGAATCTCACGTGTTCCTGGTAAGTGATGCTCGGCTTTCCAGGAATGAGGGTGTGTTTGTCTTTGTGTGTGTGTGTGTGTGTGTGTGAAGGTTAGCGTTTACAATGACACAAAAAACATAATAAAAATAAAAAATCATTCTTCCCGATCGCTGACTTCTGCTCAGCGGACGCAGACAAACGGGAAACGAACCCAAAGGTCACGACCCGGACGTTAAAAAGCCGCGTCCAGGTGAGCTGCGGGCTCAGATTAAAACACGTAAATTAACTCAAAACGTTCAAAACCGTCGCCGTGCCACCAGATTAAGGTGAACGACGGGGGTCGAAGTTCACACACTTGTTATATACTTTTTTGCATTAAATGTGTGTGTGGCGGCTCAAGTCACGGAGGAGTAAATCAGTAAATTGCAGTTTTTCCCGCGACGGATCCTAACCGAGAGAAAGACATGAGGACGAAACACTAAATCAAACCCGCAGATTATTTACCGTCATCGGAACCGAGCCTCCCGCCAGCGGTTTCACACGAGAAAAAAAAAAAGACGCGGTGATGAAAACTGGCTCTGGGCCGAGCCGGAGGAACCCGACCAGCGATAACGGGCTCTCCACTCCTTCAGGACTGGATTTGTGCTTCAGGTTCTGGACTCAGTCCAGTGGGCAAAAAAAAAAAAATGGCATGGGAAAAATTGGCAGTTGATGGTCATGATGGGGGGGTCACATGACAAGTTCAAACAACACGTGTTTGTATGTTAATCGGGGAAAGTGTTGCGGGTGGGGTTGTCGGCGGCGGGCGCTCGCTCCCAGCATCCATCGGGGCGCGGCGAGAAGCGACCGTCCATTAGTTAATGGAGCGGAAGCTGTAATCTGATCTGCCTCTTACAGTTGGGCCGCCCCCCGTCCTCCCATGTCCTATTTGTCATGGATATTATCTCTGATGAAATCTTATTACCCCCACCACACACACACACACACACACACACACACACACACACACCTCTGCTTACCTCCCTTTCTCTCTCATTCAGCCCCCTCCCCCGCCCTTCCCTCCTCGCATCTATAATCTGTCAGGACTCTGGCCTGTCACCCTCCATTAAATATTTATATGCATGAATCGGGGCTCGTCGTCCGTGGCGACCGAGACGTTCTCTGTCTCCTCAGACAGCTGTGGGTGAACGGGAACGCTCGCGATGCGCTCGGGAAACACGGAAACCAACCGGACCCGGTTCCGCTGTAAACGACATCTCCAGATCTCTGAGCAGCAGCAGCAGCAGCAGCGGAGAAACACAACAGGTACGGGTCGGCTTTGGTCCTGTTGCCTAGTAACCAGGATTACCTCATCCTTTCGAGGGTGGGTGGGGGGGGGCTTAGGTAAAGGCCCCACGAACCTTGCTGTGACGTATCATCATGAACGTCACCTCGAGGTGACGCTCGGTGACAACGAGGAGGTTGAAGAAGCCTCCGCTGCCTGAGTGTGTGTGTGTGTGTGTGTGTGTGTGTGTTTATCTATGGCAGCCAGGAGACATAAAGTAGCGTAAATAAACGACAGTCGCCTTTCTGGTCTCTGCTGTCGCCCCCCCTCCCCCAGAACCCCAGGTGTGGATTTCTGTGAGAGATGCTTCTTTCATTGAGAACCATTTTCTGAGGGGGGGGGGCTCTCTCGGCAGGCGGCTGATGAAATGGGTTTTTTTCGGTGCGACTTCAAAACTGGCGGCGGTCCCGGAGCACGGCCAGGCGGGAGGGGGGCTCAGCTCAGGGAGGATTTTTACCATGAAAACATACGAAAGGACGGACGGAAAGAGACGACGTCACACCGCTCACATCTTAACTGAAGAGAAAACAAACAAACAAAAATCAGGCGAGTCTGCTCCAGAGCTCAGTCTCAACGGTCAAACGGCGTTTGGCGAGCATCGGCACCGACGTGTCCGAGGAGAAGGCGATCGGAATTCCCACTTCCTGGAGCCTGGGAGTCGGCCTGGAGCAGACGAGAAGATTTTCCTCCGTTAACAGCATTTGAACATAAAGCGGCGAGGAACGGGCGAGGTGCCGGCGGGGGCCACGGCGCTGATGGATGTCCACGGCAGAGAAAGGAGAGGCAGGCAGACGGGCGGAGGAGATAGGAGGCAGACAGAGGAGTGAGGAGGAGGAGGAGGAGGAGGAGGAGGAGAGCAGGCAGGAGGTTCTGGTTTCATACAATTAGATTTCCAGGCTATTTTTCGGGGGGGGGGGGTGTCCTCCCCCTCCTCCTCCTCCTCCTCCTCTTCCTCCACCTCCTCCGCCCGCCTCACAGGGCCTCCTGACAGGGAGACGAGGAGAGACGGGGTCTCGTTCTGAAAAAAAGTGGCTGGACGCTGAGATTGAATGACAGTAACGAGAGAAGACGGAGGAAATGTGACGTGACGTGAAGGGGGCGGCGACGGGCGGCTGGCGAGCTGATCCTGAATCAGATGAGATCCGCTCGGCCCCGTCCAATCAAGGAACAGTGACACGTGAACAGCTGTGAGTTAATATCGACCGCTAAGTGTTGGGACCCCTTCGATGAAACTCACAAGGACGCTGCGTCTCTATTTTATTTATTTTTTTGACATCCTGTCTGAATAAACTCACACACACACACACACACTGCGATCGAAAACGTGCGCACTTTGTCACGACTGTTGCTGCACAGATGCAAGATCACGACGCCGGCAAACCAGAGGGTTTGTCCTCTGGGGAACGGGCGACAACGTTCGTCACAAAAGCGCAGAATCTCGTCTCCCGTGTCCCCTATAACTGCTGCAAAATCTTCTGTCCTCCGGGGACCACGAGCAGACGGCGATGTCCGTCGACAGGTCGTTTCTCCAACCTGAGGTCACGCAGAGCGACGACAGCAGGAAACGCCGCTGATGGAGGAACGGGGGAAAAGAAGTCCGACCTTCGGCCTTCGCCCGTGTTTTCACAGCACGAGGACGACCTCAAGTAAACTGCAGTTTATGCCGCGTCGCCTCCAGGAGGAACCCGGTTGATCCGGACGCCGGATCTGGGTGCCGTCCCCTCCAGGTTTTTTTTTTTTCCAAGACCAGAGGACAGACCCAGAAAACGCTCAACCCGGTTCCCCCGGGATGGGCCGCCAAGCCGGGGGACGGGAACATCTGGACCGCCGCGCGGGGAAACGGCGGCGGAAAACGGGATGAACCACGTCGAAAAGGACCAAAAGTCCATCAGTCATCGCAGAGGTGACTCCTCCCTCCATTCTCTCACAGTCAGTCACCACTCGCTTCCTCCGTGCCTGGCGACCCCCACGACCCCCGCGACCTCTGACCCTGGCGACCCTTCAAAAACAAAACACCACGTCAACCCTCCGACGCCGTCAAACAAACAGAGAGACCCAGAAAACGGTCGCCGCGCGCACAAAAGCCGCAGAGGAGACCCGTCAAAGACGGACATGTTTACGAGCGCGCGCGGCCTCGCTCGTCCATCACGCCGCCGCCGTTTGTGTGTGTAGCGAGGGAGGAAGTCGGCGGGGCTTCGCGTCATTCGTCAGGCTGAACTCACCTCTGACGCACACCAGCCCCCCCCCCCATCGCAGACACACACACAGACACACACACCTTATTAATAGACTAAATGAACATGACGGGGAGAAGCCTGGCCGGGCTCTGCTGCCAGCGGCAGTGAGACGGCGAGGCTCAGCACTTTCTTTCCCTCTTATGTGTTTCCTCTCTCCGGGAGCCTGAAGAGAGGCGGGGGGGAAACATCTGCTGCCCCCGAAATAAGCCAGTCAAGTCTGCTCCATAACATATGACCAGGAAACATGTCAAGTATGTTTTTATCCTTATCCGTAAAGCATCGTGCATCCAACAGACGAACGGATGATGCCAAAAATCCCCAAATCGGCCGGGAGTCAAACCTGACACGCGGACTCGTCAGATTAAATTGCAGGTATTTTAATAAACGTCTCGCTCTGACTCTTCCGGCGACGATGACGCTTTTTTTTTTTGCTGCTGCTTTTATTGTGAAAAAGCAAAAAAACGATCTGCCCCGGAGCCGTGATGTCACACACGGCTTTCAGAGCGTCTGATATCATCTGGTTTGTGTTTTGTGAATCAAACGGTGATGGATGACACTTTAATCCCACTTTCAAGCCACGTTCTTCCAGTGGAGGTCAGAGGTCGGGATAGTAAAGACACACTGATACTTTCTGGAGGTTAAAAAAAAAGTTATGCATGAATCTCTTCAGACGTCTTTACTGTAACGAGACGCAGACCGTGGCAGGGCGCGGGGCTGAAATAGTTCTGTGGCGATGAAAGATTTTTTTTAATACCTCGCTGCTCAGGAGGAACGCAAAAATGAAAAAGACTCCTCTTCCTCTGAGGATTCAGTGACTCCAGCACGGTCAAGCTTTAAAGTTGGAAAATCGACTTTTAATCTTAATCCCAGTTTCTTTTTAAAGACTTGATCGTGAACTACTCAGTTTACGTTAAATAAACCAATTAATTTGATCATAAACTCAAAGTTTCAGCCGCTCACGTCTGGAAAGCTCAGCTGACTAAACAGGCGACGGATTTTTCTTTGACTCAGCTAATCTTTATCGATTCCCTTCATGATCGAGCGTTTTATTATCGTTATTATTTGCAGCGGTCACGGGAAAAACGCGCCGGCATCAACTGAGGAGGAAGCCGAGCTCGGAAGCCTGTGGCAGTAATTCCAGTTCCCATCCCAGACCGCGGTGCCTCAGCAGGCCAGGAGACGGGAAGACCGTCGGCTTAGAACCGGGACCGCAGCGTCCGGAGAAGTAAAAGTCCAGATTTTTAGTTTGCGTTCGTTCCTGCAGCTCAGACCCAGTGCAGGTTCGGTTCCTGACTCGTGCTGAAATCTCTTTTTAATCACCATATTCCAGGAGTCACGTCCAGCTGCGAATTAAACCTCCACTGTGTTTTGTGTGTTTTTTTTGGAACAGCTGCAGACAAATGAGTTCTGACTTCCTGCCGGGCCCGTATCGCATCAGAACATACTGTACATTCTTGAAAGGTTGCAGAGAAAACTGGCGTTCGCGGAGGGCGCAGCGTCACAGATACGGGGCTTCGAGATAAGCTCCCCGAGAGGGGGGGGGGAGCGCTGCACAATGAGGCCCGAGAGAAGCCGGAGCAGCACGAGGGAGCCGGGTCCGAGGTTCAAGGTCCGCGCTTATCTCAGAACCAGGGGTTACAGTACGGACAGACATTTGTAAAACACGGAGCCGGACCGCCGGAGTGACATGAAAGTCGTACTGAGTGATTATTACTAAAGCTATTGGATCTACTCAGTGTGTGATGAGCACGCACACACACACACACACACACTCGTGATCAATCAATCATGATCGAACGGTACGAACCTGAGCAACCCAATGAAATATTGATTTTAAACTCCTCGTTTGTTTTTTTTATAAACACGGCGGCCTGTCCTCGAGGTCGAGCTCATCACGACGGACGGCGTCGACCTCAGCGGCCCGCCGTGATGAGCTCGACCTCGGTGTCAGCGGTTTCACACGAGGCGGGGCGTCGCACTTCGCCGGGTGTAAGAGCGTGGGGGGCGGAGGTCACGCCTGAAGAAGGAATCTGCTCACGGAGGTCGACTTTGTGAATTCATGGCACGAGACCCGCTGCAAACTATCATAACAGCTGCAGTTCACAGGAAACACAATGAGCCACAACAGGAAGAACTCCATCTTATTATAGAACACCCCCACCCGCCCCCCACCTCCAGGTCGCCGGTTCAGTTACGGACAAAAACAAAACAAACTGACCGTGAAAGGTGCGATTCCACATCCTCTTGGTGACGATTTTGCCCGGCGGGCGGCCGCCGGACGCCGACATGCTCTCGTTGAGGGCGTGGGTGTAGAGCATCAGGCCGTCGTAGAAACCGCCCGCTATGATGTTCATCTGGAAGAGAGAGCGGAGCCAACAGTCGTTTTGGTCATGTGACAGCCGTGAAAAGCTTCGCCACCGCCGTGGACGAGGGGAGCGAACACGTGTGCGTCTGATCTGGTGACCCACGTGGAGCGATGGCGCGTGTGGTCGCTTACATAATTAACGGTGTGCCTTCCCAGAGCGGTGACAAAACACAGAGAAAATAGCGGGCTGTAAATAACAGGACTCGTGCCGTCTGATTACATTTAATGAGGGGGGGGTCCGGGAGCTGGCCGAGCCGGGCCGCAGACGCACAAAACACAACAAAACAACGGGACGAGAGCCAGAGCACGCTCCCTGTGAAAAGGAAGAGGTACAAACAAACCAGTCGTACAGGTCAAAGGTCACCGCTCAAAGTTAAGCAGCTGTAAACGTATGATCAGGTCCCACTTGTGTTTCCTGTAACTCCACATACATCATATTGTGTGTGTGTGTGTGTTAATCCCATTAGTGTCCCTCAGCTGTCTGTCAGCTGCTGATTAACAGGCCCCACAGAGCTGCCAGACAATCTGCCTGTTTAACACACACACACACACACACACACGGTCTCCTCACATGCCTGGATGCCGGACAGCGAGCGAGGCCAGTAATTAGCTGCTAACAGCGTGTTGTAAAGGAGCAGTCCAACATTTTGTGGGACGCTGACGCCGTTGTCCTCAGGGGGACGAGACCGGACGTGAGGGGGAAAACTGCCGGTTCAGCTCCATCAGAGACGGGAAAGAAACGCAGCGTTCCTCGCCGTTTGTGCATCGGGCCCCTGGTTTGCGGGCTCACACACACACACACACACACACACACACACACACCTCAAATGTCATTAAAAATAAAAATGTCTTCCAACTCTGGACTCCAGGACCTGCTGTCCTTTTAGAAACCACATCAGTTTCATTAAAACCCACCCCCGGCTTTTTAAAACTGTCGCGAAAAAATTTCTGCTGAAAAAACCCTAAATTTTTGTTTTCTTAATTTCTTCTTGTCAATAAATTCCACGTGCAATATCTAATAATAATGAATGTCTCCGACACAGCAATGTTAGCCCTAGATGCACGCCAAGCATTTGACAGAATAGAATGGAACTATCTCCTGGAACTACTTCCAAGATATGGATTGGGTGATTCATTTATCCAATGGATTCGACTATTATATACAAATCCTGCAGCACAAATTTTATCCAATAATAATATTTCAAAACCTTTTAACTTACAGCGATCAACCAGACAAGGGTGCCCTTTGTCACCACTACTATTTACATTAGCAATAGAACCTTTGGCTGTAGCAGTAAGATCATATGCAGGAATATCAGGCATAAGAATTGGTAGGAGAGACCATCTAATTTCTTTATTTGCAGATGACATCATATTTTTTTTGACAAATTTAAAGAGTAGCATTCCTGGTCTGACAGGGTTGTTGGAGGACTTTGGAAAATTCTCTGGGTACAAAATTAATCATTCTAAATCTGTATTAATGTTTCTAAATGAGGAAGAGAGGGCAAACCCCACCATAACAACACCATTTATAACAACTACAGAGGGTTTTAAATACTTAGGTGTTAAAATTACGCCAGAACTTAACAAAATAATACCATCAAACTATGATCCCATGATAGATGAAGTCACCACACTATTAGACCGGTGGTCTACTTTACCCATATCTATGATGGGACGAATAAATGTTATAAAAATGACAATTTTACCAAAATTCCTATATCTTTTCCAGACACTTCCCCTGTCATTACCAGCAACATTCTTTGATCATTTAGCCAAGTTGTTTAGTCGGTTTATCTGGAACAATAAGAAAGCAAGACTTCGCCTAAAATTACTATATGAGCCTTATGAAAGAGGGGGTCTTCAAGTCCCAAATCTCAAGTGGTACTATATTGCTGCTCAGTTGACATCTGCCACACATTATTTTTGTACCTCACCCCCAGCTTGGGTAAGCATTGAACAAGAATCTGTTCCAGAGCTGTCTCTACACAGTTATCTGTATTCTTCAGATGAAAAAAGACTCAAAAAACGTACAAAAAATCCCTTCCTAAAAAACACAATTTCAGCGTGGCATGCTGCACACAAACATATGGGAACTTCCCCTGTACTTTCTCAGTTCACCCCTATTTGGGGTAATGAGCAATTCACACCTGGTGCAAAAGATGGGGGCTTTAAATTATGGCATGCAAAAGGCATTCAGAGAGTGCTGGATTTATATACAGATGGAGTGTTACTGACTTTCAATCAGTTATGTGAAAAATACCAAATTCCTTCAAAGCACTTTTTTAAATATCTGCAATTGAAAAATTTCATTTCATCCAGATACAAACAGATATTAAATGTCCCACCATTATCAAAAATAGAAGAAGTTTCCCTTGGGCGTATGGGAAGGAAACACCTACTCTCTATTTATTATAATTTAATAATATCTACTTCTAAAGAATCAGCAATGGATAGATTAAATGCCTGGAGAGATGATATGCAAGTAGACATAAATGAAATGGAGTGGAGTGAGGCCTGTTTAAAGGCACAAACACAAACCATAAATACAAGGTTTAAACTTCTCCAATATAAGTGGTTGATGAGGACATACATGACTCCTGTCAAACTTCATTATATGTCTGGTAAAATTCCAGACACTTGCACAAAATGTCTAGATAACAAAGGCACTCTTCTTCACTGTTTATGGGAATGCCCAAAGATTCAGAAGTTTTGGAAGGATGTTATAAATTGTCTGTCAGAAGTCTTTAATTTTAATATACCACTAAATGCTAAGTTATGTGTACTTGGGATTTATCCATTGAACTTTATACAAATGCAGAGACAGACTAAGCTACTGGACTTTGGACTTCTACAAGCCAGGAGAGTGATTGCACTTAATTGGAAGAGTGTAGATGCACTTTCTATGAAACAATGGATAAAGGAACTTTCAGAGTGCCTTGGACTGGAAAGACTAACATATATTGCTAAAGGAAAACAGAAAGAGTTTGTTCATCTCTGGGAACCATATATGAGCATTGTAGAATCTGGAATGTAAATGTATTTATTTATTTGCTTTTCTTTTTGTATGTATATTTTTAAATTTTTTTTTTTTTTTTTTTTTTTTTTAAGGGTGATCCTTATTACATTTTATTTTATTTTGTTTTTTTTTTTTGTTTTTTTTTTTTCCTCTCTTGCTTTGATTTTTCAAAATTATACATTAATATAGTGCAAGTTTGTGTGTATGTGCGTGAGTGATTGTTGTTGGTTCTGTTTGTGATGTGTTGCAGTAGTGTAATTGTTCTGTAATACTAATAAAAACCAATAAATATATTTGGCGTAAGATAACTTCGTGTTCAGGCTCAGCGTGTCGGCCGTCTCACGTCTCACCAGCGTGTCCTCTATGGTGTAGTTGAACATCCTCCTGGCGTCCGTCTTCAGGATGTCGACAAACTCCTGGTACTCGGGGTTCTGAGGCTCTCGGTACGTCAGGATCTTCACGCTCTGAAAACAGGAAGTGGTTTGAAACACGTGAACCTGGTTCTGCAAACAAACAGGCAGACGCGCGCCGCTCGCCGTCAAACGGGGAGCCGGCGTGAACGGAGAGCAGTGAGTATAAAACGTGTTTCCTCGCGCTCATTGATGCCGCAGGAAGGGAAACAGGAAGAGGAGCGCTCGGGCTAACGAGTCGCAAACAAGTTCAGCGTCACGTGACTTTACCCGCTGCCGAAAAGCGACTTCAGGTCAAACCTGATGTTTGCCGACGGCCCTGCACGACAGCTTTCATCGCCCAAGCACACACACACACACACCCACACACACACACACACACACACACGGTGTCAGTCCATGTGAGATTCATCTGTGACTGGCTTTCATTAGTCCACATCAGCAATGACTTTTCTTTCCACAGAAAATTAAAGCAGCAGAGCCGGAGAGTCTTTCTGGTGCAGGAGCGTTGAGTCGTTAGATTCGTGCACCCCCACCCCCCTCCCATTCCAACCTGGAAAAACGAGCTCTCTGACAGTTTTGATCGTTAGCGTGTGTTCACCTGTCGCTCTCATCGCCGAGCTGGAGGCAGAAAACCAACGTCCTCATTACCAAGAGAGAAAAGAGACGGAGAACGAGGGAGGAGGAGGAGGAGTAAAGCTTGTTATCGCCTCCGAAATTACTCTTTCACACCAGAAAAACAGAACAGAAGCAGAGTGTGTGTGTGTGTGTGTGTGTGTGTTGTTTGCGGGGGGGGGGGGGGGTCAGTAGAGAATAAAGCTAATTTCAAACTCAAAAGAGATGGAGATGAGACAGGAAACAGTCCAGAGGAAGCTGGCTAATCTGGCTTCTGCTTGTCTGTGGTGGTGGGTGGGTGGTGGTGTGGGTGGGGGTGTCTGACGCCCCCACCAGACCGAAGTTCTCCTGTATACAGGAAACACGCACCAGCCTTAGATTTCTCTTTAACTCGGTGATGGGATTTTTTTTTTTGAGTGGCATGACGTGTGATTCTGAATGAGATGGACAGCGAAGCGTCGCTCCCCGAGGGTTCTGATGAAATCCCACCAGGGCCGTCTGACACACTGTGTGTGTGTGTGTGTGTGTGTGTGTGTGTGTGAGTGTGCAATGGATGGCTGATCCATTGTGGGCCAGATTCAAATGTGTGAAGCAATGTCTTTTGAAACGGGGAACATGAATATTTCACGTGCGTCATCTGGAGCTTCAGGCGAACAAACGTTTGTTTATTCTCTGTTGCAAATGTGACGCAAAAAAAAAGGCTAAGCTAACAGCGAAGATAAGCGGCCTTCTCAGAGGGGGGGGTCAGACGCCGTACCTGGAAGGCCTCCTTGGCGACGGCGTCGTCCTCGTCCCCGCGCGCCCACGGCTGCCTGCGCTTGGAGTTGAGGCTGTCGCCGAACACGTCGATGTAGAAGAAGACGTACTGCTCGTGGGGAAGGTCCGCCTGCCAGAAGTGGACCATCAGCTTCCTGAAGACGTCGGGGGAGCAGCAGACGAACATCACTGCGGACAGGGAGACACAGGATGAAGGATTCAGTCGGGGTTTCGTGACATTGCTTCGCTTCTACACCAAAAACGTCTTTCCTCCGAATTTCTCCGAAGCGTCGTGAAAGTCGACGGATCGGCACCGACGTCCGGGAGCAGGACTGAGAGCAACAAAGACGTCTGTCAAAGTCCCGACTCAGAGCAGCGGGCCGGCGGCCGTCACGACGTCCCTTCTACAGCCACTTCAAAAATAAAAGCATCTGCGTTTTCTCCTCTGCGGCGCGTTTGTGAATGGATTTTGTCGATCTGCGGGGGAAAACGATAATCGAAAGCGCGGTGGTGAGCCCGCGCCGCCTGCCGGGGGCGAGATTAGCCGCCGCCGATCCCTCTGACTCATCAGCACGCGGGGAGGTGGAGGTGGATTTATCGCAGGTGGATGTTTGTGCGTTTGTGTTGTGTTCTTCTCTGAGAGCACCAGCTGTTGGGCTCTGTAGTTACACTGAGAAAAAAAATCCATCCGGCCTCCGGAGTCCGCGGCGGCTGATATTTTCTGCCAAGACTCCGACGAAAATCAATAAGTTATTGACGGAGCTCGGGGTGAGAAGACGCCGCGAGGCTCTCGGGTTACGACTGAGTTCTGCTCGCACCGCACTTCTACATTTTGCACATTTTGCCTGTTGTGTGTTTATTTTTGCGAGGCTCTGCTTGTCGCCTGCAATTTCACTCAATTTAATTTAGCGTTTGCTGTTTTTTTTCATTTACAGTCTGCAGAGACTCGCTCAGGCAGCGGCGCTGTAAATAAACCCAAACCTCGTCGGGACGATTCCTGCAGCGAGGGAGCGAAAGCCGGAGCGCGTTCCGGCAGAACCGTCACGAATCCGACCAAACCAATCCCAGAGGATGCTCGGCCCTGCCGCTCTGGGATGCGGCGCGTAACCGGAGTTCCCTGGCTTCCTCCCAGGCGGCGAGTCTCGATGTCGGGAGCCTCAGGAAGTCTCCGGAGGCGCGATGACATTCCTCCGGCCCGCCGTTCCTGTCCCCGCCGCCTCTATTGTTTCAGGCTTTAATAACCTCTGCGCAGGAAGTGAACGGTGAAACCACAGAAACCGCGCGGGGGCTAAAAGCTTTCTTCCCGATTGATCCCGAGCTCAGTGGAGCCCCTCCCAGCCCGTGGCGCTGCACTTTCAACGCTCCCCCTCTTACCGTCTCCATGTTTTATCGCTTTGTCTGCCAACCGCCGCCCGACACGCACGGCCGCCAATTACATCACTGCGCCGACCGTGACACCACAAAGTGGGGTTACCACATTCAAGCATCCCGTAATAACCAGGACAGGTCAGTCGGACCTCATGAAGCGTCCGACCGTCCAATCGTAGCTTCACATCCTTAACCGGGGCACTGACCGCCATCACCTCAGAGGTTAGGCTAACATCCATTTATCGTTTTTAAAAAATGAAAATAAACAATAAACGAACAACGGTCCGTCATGTAAATAACAATCAAGGCGTGTTTGTCATCAACAGCCGGCGTGCAGAGTTGATAAGCTGAGCACAGCCGCCGCCGCATTCACAGGTCGGACCGCAGACGCGACCCCAAAACCAGGAAGAGCTCTGAAGTGTTCCTACAGGAGGAACCTGGAACACAGCAGCTGACCCCTGACCCCGCCCACACACACACACACACTTCCTTTGACTCACACAGATGTGTTGAGATGAAAGGCACCACACTCCACGTCCAGAGATGAAAAGCCTCCACGTACCACTGTCACTGTTTGATGTGAAGTTTGAGATCATCGGCGCGACATCGAAAGACGGCACGAAAAGCTCCATCTTCCCCTAATGCACCTTTCATCACCGCCGTCGCTCCCGAGACGCGACCTCAGGTCACCGCGTCTTATCCTCGACGCTTCAGAACGCGAGAGCCGAGCCGCCGCCCGTCACCTGAGCGGGTGAGGGAGAAGAAAAGCCGAGGTCGCGCCGGGAACGGGATGTGAGGAAAAGTAATTATCTCCTTAATCTCCCTTTTGTGCCTCTTTCATCTCGGCGAGTCGCACCCTCTCGCCACCTTAACGCCGTTCTTAAGCTCTGGAGGCGGCCGCACGCCGAGATGGCTCCGTGTCCTCGTGGCGGGAGGAATCAGACTTTTTCCAAACATCAAAACAAGGCAGACGGCCTTCGACGTGGGAGAAAAAAACTAAAACAAAACCGTCAGACTGCACGTGATCCCCTGAACCCAAGCCAAGCCCAGGATGCTGGATTTGTAATGCGTGACGGTCCTCCAAAGGAAAAGCTGATTTAAAAAACCCAAACTGACCGTGACAAAAAAATAAATCAGGTTTCAGCTCTTGTTCCAGAAAAACAATAAATCACCAATAAATAGTTACACAACACGAGGCCGGTTGCACCATCCGCCTCCCTCGGTTTGTAGGAGTTGGACCACAGCGTTTTATCTCCTCCTCCTCCTCCTCCTCCTGCCGAGGGTCAAAGCTGGACTTCAGCATGAGGAGCACAGGCCAGATCATCGTTAGCACAGCGCCAGGAGACGTCGCCGCAAACGAGATCAAAAAACAAAACACATCAGAGGAAAAGAGTGAAACCATCGAAACGATGCTTAATTATATGAAAAGATGATCTGCAAATTAATGCAGGAAGCCTTCGGACTAAAACGTGATTTATCAGTTACTTCCTCAATTCATCTATTAAGATATTAGTTGATTAAATGTCAGGAAACCGTTAACGGTTCCTGGATCCCGCTGTGCGTGACAATCCGTTACCGGTCGACTGGTCAGTAACACCACATCGCACATCGTCTGCAAACAAAAGCTTGTGTCACACGTGTAATTTATTCACGTTAAACTCCCGCACGTTCAGGTCTGGAGCTGGAGAACAACCTGCAGACTCCTTCTCCTCCCGCGGCGGGTGGAAAACCAGCGCCGCCTCGTCTCGCCGAAGTAAAGGTCAGGAGAAATATCACCGCTGCTAACCTTTCACACTCCTCCAGATATAAATGAGGAGCGCTCCTCTTCTTCTCGCGGCCCTAATGAGAGCGTGTGATGGCGTCGAGACGAGACGCACATCCCTGCGCCGCACCTCTGTTTTCACTTTCATTTACAGAGAGAGAGAAAAAAATGTATTGATGCGGCCCAGGGGTCAGGTGTGTCAGGTGTGTGTAGCGCTGGTTTCCAAATGTCTGTCGGCAGGTTGACACACACACACACACACACACACACCAGCAGACCGTTTGTGTACATCCTGGTCTGAGACTCGTCCGCAGGGATCAGCAGAAGTTTCTTCAGAGGAAGATCCAAAAACGTTGCATCTCCATCGAACGGCGCTGCCGCCACAGAAGCCTCCCGCCGCCAGCGCCGGCATCGATCACCGGAGACAGACAGGAAGGAGAACAGAGGCCGGGGTCCGCTCAGACATTTAACCGCTCATCGACCGACCCGAGGCCGCGGCGGGACGATGGGAAGTCGCTGCACGGCGACGTGTCTTCTCTTCCTCGGCAGCAGTTCCCTCTCGCCGCCCCGCCTGGAGGAGATGACATCTTAATAAGGAGCGTTTGTTTTTCGTGTCTCTATTACAGGCCTCCACGCGTGCCTGCCGCCGCTAATTGCCAAGGCTGTCAGCTCCTTTATTAAGTTCGGAGCATTTCCATTACACTCCTCTTTTTTTTTTTTTTTTTTACCCTCTTCCTCCTCTTCCCGCTGAGGCCAAAGGTGAAGAGACGACCGGCCGCCGAGCTGCTGCTTACGACTTCTCGTTTCTCGCGCTTTCGTGCCTCGTGATGGAAAATAATCAGTTTTAAAATGGAAACGCAGCATCCGATTTTATCTACAAAACAAAAATCCATCAACGTGTGCGGCTCAACTGGCTCGTTGTCACGGTTACCACCATAACGCGTGTGGTAGTGGTCGCTCGTTGTCACGGTTAGACTTTGCTGAACACGCAGTTATCGCAGTGCGTTGGTTGGGGACTATTTTCGGTGGCAGATGTTCATTTATTACCACGTCTTATTTGCTTTGTTGACATGACGTTATGAAAAGTAAAAAGTATTTTTCTTTATCCACGTGACTGCACAGGTGAGAAAACACTCATTCTATGTGTAACCTTTGGAAAAACTGCACCTGAGGCTGTGGCGGACTTTCACCGTGCCCTTTACAGCTGTTTTCAGAGAAACAGCTGTAAGAAAAAAAACCCAAAAAACGCTGCAAACCTGAGACAGATGCAGTCAGACACCAGCTGGTGGACGCAGTTAGCAGCTAAAGTGCCAGATATTTCCCTCAGGGGTCGGTGGAGACCAAAAAAAAAAAAAAAAAAAAATCACTATCTCTCGTTTCAGCTGCCACCGAGAGGTCGACAGCTCAGTTACTGCAGGTTCAAGCCCGCTCAGCTCCATACCCTAATATGGGCATACTTTCTGAGCGCGGGTTCGCGGCGTTTTGCTTCATTAAAAGCGGTCACCGGAGATCCAACATGGCAGCCGGCGCAGGTGTCGTTACGTGAGCGCACAACATTCCTTCTCTTTATTTGGTCACGCTGCTCGCTGCTCGCGCCGCAGCCCCGACTCTGCGGTCGCTCCGAGTTACGCCCGAGATCGAGACAGGTTTCAGGAGCCTGCGACGTTTAGCTTCCTTTAGGTTAACGCTAATCCCAAGGTAAGGCTGCGGCCGCACTGTAGGAACCTTTATTATAGAGATGCTGGTGGTGGTGGTGGTGGTGTGGGGGGCGTAGAAGCAGATGAGGTCTGGAGGGTGGATGATGCCGGTTGGTCAGAAGTGGCGGCAGCTCGCTACGCCTGTCACATGTTCGCCGAGCATAGAGTCCATTTGGTTCTCTCGCCCGGGGGGCCTGAGGTCTGGTCGGGGGGGGGGGGGTAATTGGTTGAGGCTGAGGCTGCTGGGAGGGGTGGGGGCTGTGGTGGGGGGTGGAGGTTACTGAAATGAAGTCGCACTGCCCAGCTCCGACACAACGGCGCGTTGTCATCTGCCGCGCTCTTCGTTTCAGAGCCCCAGAGGGCCCTCCTGCCGAGGAAGATCATGACCCGCCGGAACAACAGCACCGCAGCCCCCCACCACCACCACCACCACCACCACCACCACCCCCCGGGCTCCGACTCCTACCCTGGCCCTGATTATTCTTCACACAGAGTCAGTCCAGCTCAGCCGCTCAGGCACTTATCTCCTTTACGATTATATGTGCCAGAGCGGCCGTACAGAGACAAGCTCAACAGAAAATCAACAAAACCCTTCTCCGCTCTCTGTTCGTGACTAACTGCAAAATAAAAATGACAAATCTTCTTTCTCGCTAACAGGCCCAGGTATTTTCTCATCTGCTTCCTGTAGAGCGCGGGCGATAATGTCAGCGACGATGAAGAAGGGATTCCTTTGTCCCCAACAGACAGCAGTCGTGACTCGCGTTTCACGTCTGCTGAGAAAGATCTGAACCTATCGGCTAAATGATCAGCGATGATCCTGTTTATCGTTAACAGAATTTAAAAAAAAAAAAACCTTTACGCTGAATTCAGACGTACCAGGCAACAACAACAACACGAGCCATTTTTGAGACGAAGCAGCCCGACAGTTTATCAGAGTGACCCAGGTTTTCGTTTCGTGCATATCTGCAGCCCCCAGGCCCCTGCAGCCGCTGGGAGGGCTGGGGGGGGGGCAAAACCCAAACCTGAGCTCACCGACCACAACTTTGAACATAATCCAGCCGCCGATTATGTTTTTCCCGCAGGACGTAAATTTGCTGTTACACTTCAGCTGAATGCCGACGTCTTTTTGGTTTTTTTTAAGGAGACGTGACGTTTCCCCGAAGCCTCTCGTACCGGGTGAACAGAGAAACGCACCGTCTGTCAAGAAAATAGCTCCAGCATGTAAAAGGGGGTTGGGGGGGCAACGTTGGCTAAACTGCACTGAAGTACAGGAACAGAGCTAATTACAAGGTATAGCGTGAACGACTGATGCGGCCTGTGTCAGTAGGTGCACCGAGACGCGAGGCCAAATCTGAACCCGCTGAACTGACGAGGGGTGGAGTCGGGGGGGTGGGGTGAGGGGTGGAGTGGGGGGGGAGGGTGGTTGACGTTTTCAGTTCTCAGTCCAGTTTTGATATCGCCGTTCCCACTGCCTGGACGAAAACCGCCCGTCTTCACCCCGGCTGCTCCCCGGCTCGTGGATTCCTGCGTATTAATCTTTAACTACTGCCAGATGGACGGGAGCGGCGGCGAGGAAGAGGAAAAGACGGCCGAAGCACGGCCTTGTGGGTAGATTTGTTCAGGATGATCGGCCGCCCGCCTCGCCGCCACGGCGACAGGAGATGAGGCCGTGATATCCGCTCCTGCGGCCGCTGGCTCCCGGCCGGGAGGAGGGAGTCAGCGGATGTTTGAGTTCCAATTAGGTCGGATTTTTCCCCCCGAAAATCAATTTACACTTCAGCCAGAGAGAGATGGGACAGAACCGGGTTCTACTGAGGCCGCGGGGCCAAGTCCTGCCCCTCGAGTTCTTGTTTTTTTTTTAATGTCGAGTCTCTTGCAGATTTGATTTGCCAGCATGAGGGTGTAGAGAGGTTAAACAGATGTGAGCGCACAGAAGAATCGGCCTGTGACGAGGTCTTTATTTGCAGAATTTAACACTTCTAACGAGGGAAGCTCATCCACCACTTTGACCTTTGACCTTTTTAATGAGATGGTCTGATGTTTAAGTTGCTGTTGACCTTCTCCCCTGAATATGCCAGATTCGTTCCTGTGGTACTTTCTTTTTGAGTCAGATCTGTGGACCTTTATCCGGCGGGATCTTCGAGTGAAGCTTCTCTGCGGTCGTTAAAAAGAATTCACAAACCGCAGTGATCTCCCGCTGTGGTGACACCTCGTCACGCGTCAAAATACTGCTGCGAAGACTCTGCGCCTCTAAAAAAAGATGGAACGTGCGAAGCGTTTTCCTGCCCCTGACGGAGATCGTTTTCACCGGCTGAAGGTTGAAGTCGTCGTTGGTCGCCGCTCGTCGCTCCACTTTTGCTCGGTGTCGTTTTATCGTCTCGTTTCCTCCACCCTCGTCTGCGATCTTGCGCAGTGCTCCGTTCTAATATTAAAGTCGTCACTTTATCTCCATCTTCGCATTGTCAGCTCTCCGACAGCGTGCGAGGCGTGTGCGTTGCTGCTTTTTGTTCTTCAGCTGCAGGGCTGAAAAAACACAAAACACACGCTGCGACGGTTTGATAAATTTGCGATTACGAACATCTGATGATTAGTTTGGAGCCCGCGCATCGCTCCCGCTCTTTGTTCCCGCTGCGATTTAACGCCTCCATCAGCGCCCTGACACAAAGTGGTTGTTGTGTTTATTTAGCAGCATTATTCTTCACTCGCCGCGCCCCGTCGGCACAGATCGCAGAGAAGAGATTCACGGATACAACAAGATTCGGACGCACGACCCCGCGGCCGGCCCGCGTCTGGACGTGACATCGGAGAGCCGTCCAGGCGAAACCCACGCCATGAAAAATGTCTCCGGTAAACTCAACACGAGGCGAGTAAACGGCGTCAGCAGCTAACGCCTCCGCTAACACACAGAAGTGCAACTTTTCCCAGCCGCGGGCGACAACTGAAGACGGATGCCAGTGAAGCTGGAACCAAGACAAATACCCCTCCTGGGAGTTGCCCCGGCAGCAGACGGCGTTTCCTGGGGTTTTTATGACTCAGTATTTGAACCATAAATTGCCGAATCTTTCCGTTTTTAATTTGGTGGTGAAGTCGGGTTTTAAATCAAGGGGGCGGGGCTCAAATCCACTGCTAATATCGTCTCCACTCGTTTATCTGTGTGGTTTTGAACAGGACTGCGGGCCTTATCTTCCGTAGCATTTAAATCCAGATTAAAATCTGTTTACGACGTCTGTTTTATCAGCAGCTGCTGCAGAAGCGCGAACTTCAATCAAGCCGCTTTACGTAACGCGGCGGCTGGCGGCGGGTCAGCACTGTGTTGGTCAGGAAAAAAAGGTCATAGTTTCCTGGTCCAAAAATGAAGTGCGTTGAACCCGTCTTCTACTGTACGACCACCAGGGGGCGACGTCACAGGTCAGTTTGTATAGAAGTCTACAAAAAAGTGGATTTATGACGCAAGTAAATATTTTCAGACTGAGTTTATGTCTCAGACTCTTGTTTCAACACAAATATGGTCACGTCCGGTTTCCAAAAACCAAGATGGCTGCGGCCGAAACGCCAAACTCTTGGATTCAAAACGACAGCTCGCAAACCGGCGGGTGACGTCACGGCAGCTACGCCCACTTTTTGGTCTCATTTAGCCGCACTCAACCCGAACCCCGACCCGCATGCCACGTTTTGACACTGCCGCCGTTTCTAACCAAAGGGTCGTTTCACAAACACCACCTCCAACATTTACTAATACGACGCCGCGAACGTTTATATCTCATTTAATAATTCATGCATGAAATCTTGAAGCGTTATGCCGCCATTAGAAATGATTCATTCAGAAGTCGTCGGGTCTCAGGTCCCGTCTGCGGCGTGTGTTTATAAAGTACTAATTTGCTTTGCCAAATATGTTCCCGAGGAAAAGTGATTGTGTAAGAAGGAGGAATCAGACCAGTCACTGATCTTATCTGCGCCACTTGAATATTCACATCTGTCAATGAGATTTTGAATTAGGTTTTCTGCCTTTGGACCTTTCCTCATGTTTCCTCAAAATGATCTTAAATAAAAGATCTGTCTGAGCAGTATCAATTTTGGAAAGGAGTATGAAGATAATGGAAAAATAAAAACAAGGAAGGGAAGCGAACACCGCACGGCTCCAGCTGATCTGACAGGCGAGGCAGGTAGAAGTAAGTAAAATAAGATCCCTGACGTTTTGATGAACTGTGGCAAACAGAGTCTGTGATACGTAAGGGTTGTAAGCTTACATCGTCAGACATTATTGTCCCGAGCTTAAATAAAAAACAAAGCCGTGTGTAACCGACCGGCATCACGCCACACATGCACTGCAGATACCTGCTGTTCTGCCGACAGCATAAACTAAAACAGCAGCTTGTGACTCCTGCAGACTTTTTGTAAATCATCTGGCCGCTCCATAATGAAGCCCCAGTTGGGATGTAAAAAAAAAGAAATGCACCCATGCACATAAATCTAGATTACTGGAGTAGCATGAGAGCATGAGTACCTGACCGGCTGCAACTGCCTGGATCAGAACCAAAGTGGTCTTTCAGGACAGAGAGCAGGCCGCCAGCACCGGGGCCCGTGATGGATGGATTTCTGCTGCGCCGGGGCCAGAACACTGTGCAGCGTTTAAGGGCCGGCGGAGAAACCCGGAGGCTGCGGGGCTGTTGGTGCCGCCGTCTGCACCGATACAAATGTTTTCACATTAAAAAAAAACAAAAACATTTTGTTAAACACAATTATGCTTATGATGGTCATCAGATGATGAACATGGAGGAAATCTAGTTCTCTGTAGTTTGTTTTTAACTTCACTGTAGCTGCAGAAAACATGCGCCTACTACACATGTGTTTTTATACTTGAAAATGGACTTGGGAAGAGGGGGACCTCGCTCAGGGGACCACATTTCATGTGCCAGACTCCCCCAAATTATACTGTACATTACAATCATGTCCATTTGTGCAAGAATGCACTGGGGGGGAGTAAGAAAAAATAATAATTCCTGGCAATTACAGCTGATTGATGGAAGGCAATAACTCCTGGAGCCTGAACTTGAACTTACCATACGACAACAGAACAGTCTGAGCGCTTAAATCCCAAACTGTACTGCACAAAGACGCAGCTTTTCAGGGAAACGTTTGTTAAATCATAAAACTACAGAGTTCAACAACAAAGCTCATAATCTATAAATGAGTTCTGTCACTCATCGCATTGAGCTCTGGTCGGTCACGACGGGCACTTGTTGGGTCAGTGTTTTATGATTTATGATCCGATTCTTAATGCGTCATCTTTTACAGTTGTCAGCCTATTAGCACAGGCCAGGCCAGTCATGTGGTCGACCCTGAAATTAAAGCAGGCGTCCCAGGCGAGCCTTTGCACACCATCAGCTACGCGCGCTCTTAATTAGCATTTGTTAGCGGAGGAGAGCTAACCAAACTGCAGCTCGGCTTCGGTTAATGAGGGCAGAGCTCATCAGTTTAAGCGGCGGAGCGGAGGGGCGGCAGTCCTGTGAAAGATTAACTACGCTCGCTCTCCAATTAGTTTCTCGTGACGAGGCTCAGGGCGAAAAAATACTTCAACTAGCCGCCGTCTCGTCCGCAGAAGAGATTGGGCGGAAAAGCCACAGCGGCTCTTGTCGTAATTGGTCGGGTTGTTATTGAGCTGAAATCAGCCGGAGGGCGGTTCAATCACTTCTCGGCCTCCTCTCTCTGATTCATCCTCCTCAGAGCGCTCGGGAAGTTTGAATTTCTGCCTGGAAGCTTATCGCCACGCCGCTCAGCTGATTGATATCTGCCTCACCTTGCTGTGACCTTGTGTACGCCTGTTCAAACCGTCGCGGCGGTTTAAAACAGATCCGGCGTCGCCTCCTTCCAGCCGCAGCCTCTCCGGCAGGAGGGGAGGGAGACCTGTGACTGCATGTCCGGCCGGAGCTCTGTGGCTGCCGCGCGGCTTTCGGACCAGATGCTGGACAGACCCAGGTAACAACAAACCTCAGTGCTTCCGTTTTCTACACCGACTGCACAATGACCATGTGACGCAGGTGGAAACGTCCCCCCCCTCCCCGTCGGCTCCTCGGTCTGTCTGGGACATATGGCTTTGCATTAATGAGACGCAAACCGGTGTGAATATGGATCACGCCGTCTGTCGGGCTGGAAAAAACACACACACACACACACACACAGGTTTGAGAAGGTGCCCACACATCTCCAAACCCATGGGACAGAGATCTGGAGTTGAGGTGCCACAGCCTCATTCCAGGACGTGAACCCTGATGGTTGGATCCGTGAGCGTGCGCGGCCCCGCGGGTCGTGGACCTGACGGCGAGCCAGCGAGGAGCGGTCAGAGCCGGCGTCTTCGTGCGCTGTTTTTTCCAGCAGTTCCAGATGAAGTTCGCTACGGTATTTGATTGAGGAGGCATGGGGCAAAATTAGCCCGACTTTGTTTGGCAGGAAGTGCCTAAAGATCTGATAGGCCAACTGTAGTTTCCATATAAGGTGACGGGTTCCTGACCCCTGTTAATGAATGCCCTGTCGGGAGGTTCGGTGGCTCTGTGGGAAAAGGCAGGGGTTTGTTTGTGCTCTCGGCTGCTTCACAGATTGATACACCTCCGCAGATAGGTTGCGTGGTGGATTTATGACTCCACTGGACTCCGGCACGGCGATAGGACTTCTTTTATTACCAAAGCTCGAGCTGGGTGTGAGGCGCTGATACGGCTTTTTTTCTCAAAGTCCAGCTCCTCGTTCTCATTGTGCTCTGACCGCCTTCGAGCTGGACTTTAGTACTTCATCATCATTTGTTTTCAGTTCTCAGTGGTTCAACAACAGCACTCTGCCTTTTATTAATCAGAACCTTATGTAACGCGTACGTAAGTCGCTTACATCCAGGTAAATCGTTGATTTCAGCTGCTAAAACGTGTCTTGAGTTTGTTTATTCTCCAAGAACCAAAAGTCTTCTCGGTTTCCACACTGTGTGGATTAGGATTAAGAATTAATGTCCCTGTTCGGAATTAATTTTGTGTATCTGGACGACGTTCGCCCTCCACCTGTCGTGCATTTCATCGACTAATCAAAAACCAAAGCGACAGCCCTGCACACTCCTGAGCGCCGTGTCCGCTGTGGAAATCTGCTGCATCATGCACTGATGCAGACGTTTTTCCACCGTGTCCTCGGGGCAGAGCCATTTACAGCGCCGAGCCGCTGTCTGGCCCGTGGACGCATCGATCCGGCTCATATTTCTGGCAGCTGCTGCTGCTGCCGCTGAGATGACGCCCTGCGGCGAGGATAAGGAGCTAATGTGTGGGTTAACAAGCGGCACCGGCGCGCACGGCGGAGGACGGGGACCGGGATGGAGGGGAAAGTTTGCCTTCGCTCTGTTCACATGAGCTCAGGATATCTGTGGCTTTCGGCCCGCGCAGCTGAAACAACAAGAAAACATTGAGAACACACCGCTGAGCTCTCTGCAGCAATGGCAGAGGAATAACAATGTGCAAAAGTCTGGCACATTTATTACAGCACTGGATGCCATAAGAGGAAGATTAGCTCTAACATGCTGGATTTACTGTACGCCGCTGGCTCAGGACCTCATATCTCCTAAACGTCAGCTTTTCAGGAACCGAGCGAGTTATTTATTCATTTATTTTTAATTTTGTCAGGATGAAGTTGGTGTGTGTGTGTGTGTGTGGGGGGGGGTACACAAATGATGCACCTTCAGCATTTTCATACGTGATGAAATGGTGCAGCCATGAGAAAAATAATGTGCAAACTGCTGCAAAACTGTTGTCAGCTGTAAGTGCTGTGACAGCAGCAGCTGTTTTTTGGTCACTTTGGGGCGGCGGGATTAAGCTGCGAACACATCACATATAAAGTCAGACAGCGACGTGATCGTCATCGCACTTAACGAAGACGGCCGACGATCAGATTTGATGATCGTTTGATGATGAAAACGTCAAACGCTTCCTGTTTTCAGACATGAATTGTCAAGATTTGGCTTCGTTTTCTGTTTTTCTTCACAGCAGATGAAATATTAATATTTAGAAGCTGAAACAGGCGGACACTGGCGCAACTCGCACATACTTCCTCGTCACTGTGCCCGCAGCGATCTTCCAACATCAGGTCGGCGTTTGGGAAATTCAAACTGAATCTAAACTTTAAAATGAGGCAAATGAGCGGTGATATATTAAAGCGCTCCCTCTCAAAGATGCAACATTAGTCACTTCCTCCACGCGCCGGCGCGTCCGTCTGTGATTACAGTGCACGCAGCTGATCCGGGAGAATTAACCGGTGACCGTGCGGCGGCTGCTGTTCTGGTTCTGGTTCTGCGTGCTGTTACCCGTCACGCTGATGGGAGCTGAGGCTCAGTCTCCCGCAGCCACGACTCGCCCGAGGAGGAGGAGCGCCTGAATTCTGATGAAAAACCTGCCGCATTCAAACCAATAAGCGTGCCGTCGCTTTAATCAGCGCAGGGAGAGGGAGAGAGAAGAAGAAGAAAAAAATAAAAAGGCAGTTCGCGTGTGAAGAAAGCTTTTCCCCGGAGGACTGAATTACTGGAAACCGGAGGTGCCGAACAGCTGAGGGTGAATTGATTCCATTTACAAGCAGCAAATTCTCACGCGTCAATAACAGAACCAGGCGCTGGAACCAATCAACATCCAGCGTTCTGGCCTGGGTCGTATCAGTTTAAATGGCCAAGACACTGTAAAGGCGAGCTCGTGTGGAAAACGGCTTGTATTCATACGTTGTTACGATCAGAGAGCTTATGTACTTAATGCTGGACGACATGAGAGTGAAGCACAGGCGTCTGAACCCCCCACCCCACCACCTCCACCCTCACCACCACCACCACATGGCTGGCTGCAGTGTAGGTCATGAACCCCGCTCCCCTCCCTGTTAGCAGATGGAACATGGGCAAACTCACCTCGTCCGTCGCTCTGGATGTCGGAGAGGATTTGGGAGTAGTTGATTGGCTGCTTGTTCTCTTCGAACACGCTCTCCATGAGGCTGATGTTGATGTTCTTCAGCTCCGTGTACAAACCCTCCACGGCGAAGTAACACGGCCGGTCGTCCACCTTGTTGTCGCTGAACATGAGCATCACGTGCTCCCGCCACCCGAAGTGCTCGCAGATGCGCAGCGCGAACTTCCCCAGCTTCTTGTGGGTGGGGCCCGTGTTGGTGATGGACGGGTAGACGCCGCCGTAAAAGGCCACGGCCGGAGCGCCGGCCGTCACCATGGGTACGTCCCAGTGGGTGGTGAAGAGCCCGACGGGGGAGGAGGTGTAGGAGCAGCCGGGCCCGATGAACGCCCACGGGTCGTGAGCCAACTTGAGGTCCACAGCCATGAGCGGGGCAATGGACTCCGAGCAGATGCCATCCTTGTCCTCGCTGTTCTTGAAGGCGTAGGTGAGGTGGTGGTCGGGCAGCAGGGTGGGGTCGGCGTTGACGGTTTTCACGGCCCGCTCCAGGGCGGGGCCGATGCGAGGCCACGCCCACGGGTAATGCGTGTTGCTCTGTGGCAAGATGACGGCCAGCGTGATGTTCTGGCGCGCCCGGCGCTCGTGGTGCCCTCGAATCTGACGCCTCAGGCTGCGGTGGCGCGACGAGCGTCCGGCGACGGACTGCGGGTCGAGCAGAACCAGCAGGACCAGCAGGAGGGCGGCGGCCTCCTTCCAGCAGGCCATCCTCTGCCCAGCAGGTATTCAACTTCCACCGCAGCTGAATAATTTATCCCCGTGAACTGTGGACGGGAACAAGGGAGACATTAACAAAACATGCAACACAAATTAAGTCTCGTCCTGCTGCTTGAGCTCCAAGCATGACGCACACTTCCTCCTGTAACCAAAATCTAATGAAATTGTCGGGACAGCGAGACCCGCTTCTGTCTGGTCACAGTCGGATTCACAGTAATAACTTGGACCGGGTCTGTCCTGAGCGGCCTTTGTTGGTTCGGGGCCGTGCTGAGTCGTGGGAGAAAAACTCCCCGAAGCTGGAAAATGAGAGGACAGCTTTCCTGCCAGCCCTGCCCACCTCATACGAGACGGAGGGAGCAGATTACACCCAGAGTAATGAGTTTTTTATTCCTCTGGAGCGGAACCTGACGACCATCTCAGAGTGAAGGTAACACAATGTCAAACCGTCCATCTTTAAAAACACAAAGATTGGCGCTGACATTTGACGTCGCCTAAGAAACGACAGATTTGACGACACACCGAGGACGAGGCAAAGGAAGAAGAAAGACGTAATTAAAATGGACAAAAACATAATGGACCACAGATTTAGGCATTCCACTTATTCTCCATACCAGCCTGTACATCTGTGGGAGGCGTGCAGAGAGGCAGTCGTCACCAAAATAAACATTTGTCATTAAAGGTACAGTGTTTAAAAAAAGATCATTTTAATTAATTAGTGGTTTCTAGTGTCGTGGAGGTGTCGGGCTGAGCGTGCAGCTGCGATATTACACTGAACATAATTTTAAAAGTGATTTCAACTGGAGAAGTCGAGTCCTCAGTCACAGCGAAAAGCATCATCACATGGAAATCCCTGTCAGTCCACAAAGGCTGAGGCAACTAAAGTAAAGTCACTCACATATTTTACTTCACATTTACATTTCCTGAGAATCACTTGCAAATATTTTACATTTTACTCTGACAGCTGCAGTTCCTGATCACTCTGCAGCACAGCAGCAATAATTAGTCAATTAATTGATAGACAGAAAAAATAAATCAATTATTCAGATTATCTATTCATCACATAACACATTTTAGGTTTCTCAAAGGGGGAGGACGAGCTGGTGCTGAATTAATGACATTAGGATAGTTTTTAATCATTTCTGCAGACCAGATGAATTAAAGAAGCAATTATCCATCCTCAACCAATCTCCTTTTAAGACATGAACTGTAAAGTTTTTCTTTTCCTTTTCGTTGGAGTTATGACACAGAACCTCCAACGCTGCAAGGTCTATAAAACAAAAAGATATTGATTTTACTATCATTAAAAATGGGACAACTATTTTTTTAAAATCACTGGCACAACTGATTTTTGGCTCTTTTGCTTAAAAAAATATGCACACACTAAATCAAGCATCAAAACTGCTCACTCGAACTTGGGAGTTGGGGGGGGCACCCTCGCACCCGCTCCCCCCTAAAAAAGGCTCATCCGGCCATGATAATGGATTGGTGTGCTGCCTAAAAGCATCATCTCCCTGGGGACACGCAGCGGTCCAATGATCGTCTCAAATGTAAATCAATACATTTATAAAAACCCTACCTCAGCGGGTGTCAGCTTTCCTCCTCATGCTGGCTTCTTTAACCTTTGTTGTTTTTTTATTTTTATTTTTTTGAACGGGAGACGCTGTGATAGAAACCCAACCTGACCGACCCATGCCCGCAGCCGAAATGAAGCTCCGTCGCTATGACAGCAGCCGAGCGGTCCCGTCTCCTCCGGCAAGTAATCACACGTTTGACCGTCGACAACAATTAAGAAGAAAAAATATATACATATATTTAAACTCCAACGGGAGCTTTTCTTCTTCTGTGGTGCATGAGAAAGTTTACCAAAAAAAATAGAGAGGCGTTTTTTTTGTCAGCGGAAACGAGCGGGAAATATCCCGTGAATCAAAGTGACCGAAGTGTCCGTCCCCGCATCACGCCCAGGTGCTCACCTGTGCAGCCGCCTTCCATTTCCGTGACGCGCTCTGAGACCGGGCGCAGTGACGGCGGGTCCGCGCGCGCTGAACGAGCGCCGCCGATTCCAGATCAGATTTTAATGAGGCGCGGGATTCCGACAGGTAAAGTCCGTGTAAATAACGTAAGACATCTCACAGCTGCCGCCGCCGCCGCCGCCGCCACAACCTCAGCCCCACAGGTGAACACCCGGCTCCACGGCACGCGCTTCTTTCACCCCCCCGCAGGTGAATGTAAACGGGAGATACTTGGTGGTGGTGGTCCGCTGCTGTCGGACTGAGAGACCGGACTGACTGAGTGTGTCTGGGCGGAGAGCAGGGAGAGAGGGAGAACACGGGGGGGTGGGGGGAGGAGGAGGAGGAGGAGGAGAGAGGGGAAAGGAGAGAGGAAAAAGAGGAGGCGGTAAAGGTGGAAGGAAGAGGGGGGGGCAGGGGAACAATGAAGGGAGGGGTTGAGGGAAGGATTTATGATTTGAAAACGCATGAAAAATGTTGTGTTGATTCAGTTTACTGTATAGTTTCTCACTGTGTTACAGCAAATTGGACAGATAGATGTGAAGCCACAACTTATTATTCTTTTCTTTATGAATTAGTCTGATTATTATTTTAAATTCACATAAGTACCCAACAGGTAAAGTTATAAAGCTGCAAAATAGTTAAAAGGGGAAAAAACTGCAAGATTTAGCCGAGTAGAAAAAGCAGAAAGTGACAAGGAGAAAACCTGTTTAAGTTTGACTAAAGTGCTTGAGTAAATGTGCAGCTTCAAATTCTCCACAGAAGTGAAAGGCTGAAAATTATTATTATTATCATTATTATTAATAATAAATTAAAATCCTATGATGACCCTTGGTTGCATGATAGGGATAAAAAATTAAACAGAATTTAATATAAGGGAATCAAATTCCTGTTGTCCAAAAAAATATCCTTTCACAAATTGGTACAACATATTGGTTTATGTTAGTATACACAACAGTGTCAGTCTGTGTGTAGCTGTAGCAAGACTGTGCTCCACTGTGCGAGCCCATTACGTCCTCCTGCTATTACATTTTATGACTTTATTATCTTCCATCGGCGCAGGTTGAGGATTATCTCATTCCCATCATTGCTGCTCTTTTTTTTTTTTTTTACAAGCACTTCACAGATCAATAAAAGCAAATGCCAACACACAATAAATGATAAAAGAAATGGTGAAGGACAACAAGGAGGACCTCGTGGTTGAAAACCAACTGTAATTTGCTTCACGATGGACACAGACGTTTCGTGACACAGTTGCGTATCACATCCACCATGTCTCCCACAGGTGTTCCACCACCTGAGGGAACGTCTACCATCTCACTGAGGCCGTTTGAGGACAGGGGAGGAGGTGCAGGAGCAGCTGAGGACGTTTGAACCTCCTTAAAAGGACAGTTTGACATTATGGGAAGGGAAACATGGTTGCTTGACTTATCACAGGACTAACAGAACCAACCAAAACAACCACAAGAATCACTTAAAGTACCAAAGAAGAACCTGAAGGCCTCCCAAAAGTCTCCTGGACCTCGGACCCCAGAACATCTTCACCAACCACAAAAACCACCTGAAGGACCCACAGATTCTCAGAAGTGATCACAGCAACCACCTACACAACTTATCCAGATGACAAAATACAGGAATAAAAAACTCTCAGAAACTTTGTGGGAATACACCAAACCCAAACACACACTCATGTGCCAAGGCCAGACACACATACACAAAAAACGACCGACACTTGATGAAAAACATAGTGCGTCATGGAGTTAGCTAAAAAAAAGTTGAAATGCTAACAAATGCTATGAAAACACACAGTAGCTAACATTAGCGTTAGCTCGCTTGTGTTTCTAACTGACCTGATCCAACATGGCGGCGCTTAGCTGTAGCTGCGTCTTCTACGTCTGCTCCACCTTCCCTTTTCTCCGGGACGACCGTTTGCGTGAAATTTTGACGGTTGGAAACGGTCGGAGGGGGGCGCTGTCGCGAGCGCCGACGTGATGACGTGTTTTGTTTTTTTTTTTGGTATGACGGTATGCGAGCGCGTGTGGGCTGCGGAGGGGGGGGCAAGTCAAAATAAACTCCAGAGTGTGATAATGAAGGAACATGTCACCATTGCAACAGCATGAGTCACTGATGTTCTGCAGTACAGCTCTATAATACAGAGGCATTAAGATATTTTAGGGTTTTTCCTTCATTGTTGGTTTGATCACAGAAATGAGAATGGAGTCTGTATGTTAGGTTTCTTTACTTTTAGTGAAAAAAAAAAAAAACAGAAACAGAAACACTTTTCAAAGCTCCACGCATCAGGCTGCTGCATTTGCCTCTCGCCTCTCCTCTCCATTTGACAGTCTGCATTTGGCTGACAGCGACGGCGTTTTGTCAGGAGAAGGGACCCGGTGGGTGTTCAGACGCCGAGGAGAGCCATTAGCTCGACACGGCGTGGGAGTCAGTGTCTCCTATATGCCCCCTATATGAACCCTCCCCTGCTACTTCTCTGCTGTTACCCATCAGCAGTGATACCTGCTCTTCAATTCGAGTGTTGCTCCGCGAAGGCCAAGCCACCTCTTACCCATTACGATGCATGTTTATTTGTTTGCTTGTTGGGTGAAGAGCAGGCAGGCAGCGAAAAAACATGAAGGGTCAGTCCATCGCTGCTAGAGGTTATAAGGCATTACATTTGGGCTAGTTGAAAACAATATCATGATATTTATAAGTACATTTTTCCAATATTTGTAGCTGTCACAAAACGGCAAATGTATGCAGTCATATATAATAATGAAAGATATATGTATTAATATAAATAAATAACTTGAATTACTCAGCCCAACATTACACTGAATGATTTTGATGGGGATTGAACCAAATTTAGTTTAACAAGAGGGAAAAAAAAAAACTTTTTCTTTATGTTATGGCATCGCACACGTGAAATTACAGTGTTTGGTAACCAGTGGAAACACCTCCACCACAAACATCAGAGACAACGCACACACACTGCTCAAGTTATTTAAGAGGTAACCACGGCAACACATCAGCTGTGTGAGGGTTTCGACCTGTTATGCTAATTTTGATTTCAACACGTTAACATCCTGTGGCGGGCGTGCAGGTAATTGTCCTGTGTCAT
The DNA here is from genome assembly GCA_016785225.1 of Psettodes erumei. Lineage (NCBI taxonomy): Eukaryota > Metazoa > Chordata > Actinopteri > Pleuronectiformes > Psettodidae > Psettodes > Psettodes erumei. The sequence goes on from JAFBJZ010000846.1 coordinate 294,274, forward strand.
TAGCTTCGGATCACTCCGCTCTTCTACAGGGAGGTCAGAGGTCAGAGTGGAGGTTAAGCTCCTGTTGCCCACAGGCATGCAGGCAGACTGAATGAGGTTTCAGGAGGTCAGTCTGGAGTTGTCTCTTCAGTGTGATCATGGCCACTGCAGTCATGATTCTGTAACGTTTAGTAAGTTCATTCATTTGTTAAAGGAGCGAAAAAGAAAAGAAGTTGGTTGTTACAGCAGCTCACTGTCTTTAGGTTTGAAATTTCAATCAGTGGAGAAAAATATCAGATGAAAATGAGTCATTTATGAAGCATATGTTGACAAATAGATTTCATATGTCTTCATATATGATAAAGTCATACAGACACGACTTTCATGATACTTTATATGAATTGAAGACATTGCATACAAACATAATTTTCCTTCAGGGATAAATAAAGTAATCTATCTAAAGTCAACAATTTCACAAGTGCTTTTTTTTATAGTTGTTTACTCTGTGTATTATTCTGAATGAAGTATGATTTGAATAAAAATGTTAAACAGGAAGCAAACATGAAAATTTAAAGAGCATAAACTGTTGGGATGTCTCTGTGGTGGTGGGACATGATGTGTCAGTCACTTAGGGGAAATCTCAGCAGTAGTAAAGCCGTGATGCTCAGGCCTGTTATGAGAGCGCGAAGTGGAGTCAAAACATCAATAATGGATTTTTTTCCAGACAGGAAACATGACGGAAACGCTGCGACAGGACGTCCATGCACAGATTCACTGAACGCATCTGTCCGTCAGCAGCTTGTTTCTTCTTCGACCAAGTTCATGTTTTAAAGAGAAAAAAAAAATCATGGTTTAATCAAGGGGGTTTTAAAGGGTGGCATCACAGTGGTGTCTGAGTAAAAAAAAAAGTTGAAGTGGAGTGGAGCTCATGACGGCGACTGCTGTCTCAGGGACAGACGCACTCAGACGATGAAGTGTCCCTTTGACGACATCCTGACGGTGTCACTGCCCTCACACCTCCACCTGTAAAATACCAGCTCCTAAATGCCAGAGAGAGACGCCGGCGTCTTGTCGCTGACTCACAGCTTCCCCTGGACGTCTGCAGATTATCTGTCCACAGCTGCCACTGCCATGGCAACACAACAATAACCCGTCGCCACACTTTCCTCTGAATCACCCCCATGCATGTTAGTGAAACCTCCTCATGCATGACTGCGGTAAACTGGACTGATCAGTGATCACCGAGAACAAGCGCTTCTGAATGGGGCTCTGTGTTTGTGTTTGTGTGTGTGTGTGGGGGGGGTGGGGTAGCTTGTTTGTTTGGATAAAATGTAAAAATTTTGTGATTTTACAATGACAAACTACAAATATGATAAGCTTCACTTCATTTATTGAACTTTGGACAGAGCCATGCTAGCTGTTTCCCCCTGCTGCCAGTCTTTATGCTAAGCTAGGCTAACCACTTCCCAAATTCAGTCCAACTGAACACATTTATTTCCCAAATGTTGAACTATTCCTTTAAGGTTGTGGATTCTCCTTTTTCTCTTTTCTTTTCTTTTTTTTTGTTTTGTTTGGTCGTTTCAATGCACACAGTCTTTTCTCGGTACAGTACATAGATCATATCAGACCAGTTTCCTGTCACTTTCTATCGCTTATTAAATGGAACTAATGAAGCAGTAATCAAACCGCCTGTCTCTTCCTCAGTATTGTGTTATCTGCAGTGTTGATATCATTAGCTAATTTATCTGTCCATCCATCTGTAATCAGCATGTATCACTGCTGCATTTTGGCTCCTCTGTGTATCGTTGCCATTTCAACAGGAAGTGGAAGTGCCCCCAGGTTCTTCTGTCAATTATTCAACACAACAGGATGTAAATATTCAAAAAGCAGTGGGTTCGCTCTCCGTGTGCAGGGGCGCATGCCTGCCACTCTGACTGACTGATTAAGTTTTTTATAAGTAACGGCTCTGATTAAAATTTTTCACCAGAGTGAAAAGTACTTGATCACCTGTGAGTCCTGTAACACTGAGGTCTCCTTCTCAGTTTGTGTTGTGCCGTTGAAGGTGATTGTTAGGCTTCAGTAATGGTGTAAATCTCATGAAAGTGAATGCAGATCTGGTTGGTTACATTCAAAAACGTAAAGCTGCAGAGCATGCATCAGCAGCAAAGATGTTTGTCAGCTGAGGAATTAAAAGATGCATCAACATACTCAATTCTTCACATAAATTATAAATATCCCTCTGCAGGGTTTGTCTTCAAGGCCTATGTGAGAAATAACATGATAATATAACAGACATGAGCAGTGGAGAGAGTGAGGAACAATAAGAGCAGGAAGGTGAAGATGTTTCATGGGTCCGCAGACAGAGAGAGGAGTGAAGTCAAACAGCTGTAATTATAATAATAATGATAAAGAAGAGACTGGTGCTGCTGACTCCATTAAACACCCAGAGCTCATTAACAATAACCACTGTGGACTCCCAGCAAAACGCACAAACACGACACGGAGACGACGCTGCTAAATGTCATCACACAGAAAACGAGCAGTTGCAGGTTAATGAGAGACCTGTTTAACCTGCCCCACCCACCTGAGCCAGGTCACATACTGTACACACATCAGTCTTTCGTCATCATGGAAAATAAACAGAAATTACTGTATTTTGCGAGAACAGGAGGAGTGTGTGTGTGTGTGTGTGTGTGTGTGTGTGTGTGTGTGAGCAGTATTTCCTGAGGAGTCCTAATTAGCTGTCTGCTGATTCAGCCACAGAGGCTGCGTCAGAGGCTCATGGGAGCTGTAGTTGTTGAATGCAAAATGAGATAATCTGCATTTTGTCTTGGTTAAAGTCGAATGTGGACAGAAAAAATATAACACATTTCTCCACACCAGCAATGTTACCAAAGCTCATTACTATTAGGAAAAGAACAGAACGTCATTCATCAAAAACATGAGGAACCTGTCACGTCATACTTCATGAATTTGACTCAAGTAATCCTGATGCAGAAAGTCAAAGTTGTGACGAGTATTATCATTCCTAACATTTCATTTTTTTAATGTTCACGAGCATGAAGCAGCTGCTGTACAGCACGCTGCAGAGGGTTGAGAGATGTTCATTTCTGCTGCATTAAAATCTCTCTTAGCCCCTTCAAACTTTACTCGTGTACCTTTGCTGAATGCTTAAACTTTATCCAACAAAATAAAACCTGTGTTTGCTTTTGTGTCTGTTCCCTCGGTTGTTGGAGTCGTGACAGAAGGCATTTTAAACACATACCTGTTTTATCGTGTAACACGTGAGTCAAAAGGGGGGAAATAATCAAGGCGGAAATTATACAGAATATTAAACTCCTAATGATAAGTATCTGTTTATATATAAACTCACAGGCTTGATAAAGGAAGTCTGGGAACGAGGACAGAGGACGATCACAGTCCAGAACCACAGGGTGACTGGGATCGCTGCGGCTGGACCCGTCCTGCTTTAAATGGTTTAAAGTATGGTGTGTGGCTGAGAATCACGTAATCCACTTCAAACTGAGCGTTAATGAAGACCAGACACGCTGCTCTGTGGGCGCAGGCTGATCTCTAATTATGTGTCTCTTCTGGGGTTAAAACACGTCCTCTGCATAAAATCTAATTTTTAAGAAAAAAAATTAGATCATTACTGAGCCAGCAGACAGAACATCGGGTACATCATGGCAGAACGGGAGGAAAGGAAGTAAAATGTTAGAAAGGATGAGCTTGATACATCTAAAAAAAAAAAAAAACCCTAATAAGTGGAAATAATCAAAACAAAAAACAAAACAAGCCAGGACGAGATGAGTCATAAACAGACACCACTGATCAGATTTAAAAACCTTAATTCAATTTGTGTAAATGGGGAGTCAGGCGACCAGATCACAGCAAGGATGCTGCTGCATCCTTTTATTCTTATGTTTACTTACGAGGCTTATTCTCACATTATACCACGACAGCTCCCACATTTTTATCTTTATATGTCGACTGTGCATGTGAAGCAACATTGTGAATCACATATCTTACACTTCCAATGACAGAAAGTCCAGCTCTGGGGTTTTAAAACCCTCCTCTCCCGCCAACAGTGACTAACGCTGCTGTTTACCTGCTGGATGCTAAAGTAAAGCAGAAGATGTGGATCAGATGACAATATATCAGGATTGTGTTTGTCATTTTGATCTGTGGTCAAAATCATCAGTCCAACACAATCTCCATTTATTACTCCCTTCAAATAAAACATGGAAAATGACGGCTGCAGCAGATGAATGAATGACAAAGCCGTCAGATGTATACAGATGTGTTAACCACTGCGGATTAAAACCAGGTGTAGTTAATCCCCATGTTTAACTTGGACCCTGTTTCTGGACTGCAGCAGAACCAAAGATAAAACGAGGTTCAAAACAGATGAACAGACACGTAAAGCCGCAGCTTCTCCATCCTGTTAATGGAACGAATAAATAAATCCAGTCCACTCAGTAAAGCAGACAACAATCAGAAATTCACTCAGAGGGACTTTTAACTTTTCTTTAAAATATATTTTTTTAAAAAAACCAACAACATTTGGACTGTTCTTACGAATTCCATTAATTCATGTTCAAACTATTAAATCTTTATTTACAAAAAACAGAGTTTTACCATTTCAGTTTTGTAAGCAAGACACCAAATAAACTGCTGGAAAGGCCCCAGGTGGTCGTGTTAAATCTACTGTACGTGACTGTAACATGGGAAAACAACGTTTCCTGGGTAAATAAAAAATGAGCTGGAGGCCACAAAGGCAGAGAGCCAGAAGTGAGGTCAGAGGTCGGCAGCTAACCAAGTCAGGTTGAATTATGGCACTGAAAAAATGTTACACCAGAAATGACCCTTTAAAAACAGCAAAAACTGAAATATGTGGAAAAATGATTGATTTTATGGAAGAAATAGAACCTGTAGTTAAATCCAACAAATTACAATCCTCTTCATTAAAACAATAAATAATGTCTGGCTGCTGTAAAAAAAAACCCAACATATAGTTAACAGTTTTTTCATGGTCAATCAATAAGGAATCACTGCAACTAATAATTATTATTTAACGGATTATTTCAGATACTGAAAGTCGATCTAATTAAGTACCAGAAACACCGGAGCCCACCTCCACATTGCTAGATATGCTAAATACGACCAGGAAAGCGTTAGCGTAGCTTAGCACAAACACTGGAAACGGGGGGAAACTGTTAGCCTAGCCGAGATATAGTTCAGCACACAGCGCATATTTCGTTCCTTTTAGCGAAGATTAGAAATGGTCTGACAGTGATGAGCAGACAATGTTCGCTTCATGTTTAGCAGTCAGAACATTTTAAGACCACCGCCGACCTTTTTCCAACAGCTGGTGCTAAACCCACGTGCGTTTTAACGCTCACCTGAGTTGCAACGGGCGTCACGTCAGCAGCCGGAAATAACAAGTGAGACGCAAAGTTCAGTTCCTGCGCCCGTAAAAGGTCCGACCGTCTACATCTCGTCGGCGTGCGCGGGTTTGGCCGCGTCGCGGCTCCCTTCCCCGGACGCTGACCTCACGCCGAGCGCGAGGGGTTCGCCCCGCCCGGCGACACGCGCCGAGCTGTTCCCCGCGACGGTCGCCTCCCGGGCCGCGCCGTCGACGCCTGCGTCTTCCGGCTTTGCCCTCGGTTCTCCGGGAGCAGCAGGAGCAGCAGCGCCCTCCGGAGGTCCCGAGTGGCTGGGCTCAGAGGGCGGCGAGGGGGAAGCGGACCGAGCGGCCGGACTCTCCACCTCATCTGCTGCCGGCTGCGAGGAGGAGGAGGAGGGGTCCGTCAGGATGTTCCTGGAAATAACTGGGAAGATTAACAATTATTATTATTATTGTTATTATTTTACTTTACGTCTATTATATCATATAATGGTCCATGACATATCACGTTGTCTCGAATGTTACGAAGTCTGAAGTCTGATATTTTATTTTAAAAAAAAAAACAAACATCTGTAATTCTGAGAAAACCATTTCAACAACAGGAAGTGATGTGGGAAAGTGACCCACCTCCCGTGGGCATGTAGTCGTCGTCCGCAGACGAGCGCGGCTGAACGGACTGAAACTCGGCAAGATGATCAGACCCAGAGAGACCAGGATGATCTGAAGACAAAAACACACACACACACACACACACACACACACACAATGTTAATCTCCTTTAACTGAACCTGTTAACACACCGTGATTGTCATCACCTGGAATATTTCACTGAGAAACGATGGCGATGTGTGATTGGGTGCAAAAATGATTTATGCAAACGCGATTTATTTATTCATCACTAGTGGCTAATCTCCAGATAAGACAGCAGTGATGCGCACACACACACACACACACACACACACACACACACACACACGGCGTGTTTCCTACCAGCAGGCAGGTGCTGGTCTGGGCTCCTTTGCTGACCGTCTGCTTGATCAGAGACTGGAGCTGTCGCAGCTGAGCCAGCAGAGACCTGAGCGATGGGAACAAAGTCACGGTGCGTTTACTCGCCTCGTCATTCGCCGCTCTTCGTCTGAACTCAGGTATGTGGAGCAGAACAGGAAACTCTGGTGCTTCTGCGTCACACGGAAACTAAACGGATGTCTTCAGTTTTTAAACCAGGAGGGACAAAGACCCTAAACTGAACTCAACAAGTTGACATTTTAACAGCTGTTTAATACAGCTTATCAGCTGTCTCCTCACGGGTGAATAAAAGTTTGCAAATCCTCCACCGTAATCTGACGTCTGATTGGCTCCATCTGATCCTCTATAAACTGTATAATATGTTGTTTATATAACAGTATTTTGTTTAAACTGGCTGGAGGCCTGCAACTTGTGTCGCTGAAAACAAAAGGACGACAGCGCCCTCTGCTGCTCAACACCGATGCAAGCGTTTTCTCCCACAGAAAAACCTGAGAGCGTAAACACCATACAACATGTGCACGATCCCGTTCATCAATCAGTAATCGATCACGAAGACGCGGCCGTACATGTTGTGTTTCTCCAGCTGCTCCACCGTCCTCTGCAGCTCCTTGTTCTGTGCTGAGCACGCTGCCGCCCTGTCAACACACACACAGCGAACCTTCTCTGTGAACGACTCTTGAACGCTGCCTGCTCTCCGCTCGTTCAGGAAGTCCTTCGTTTATTCAGCGTACCTGCTCTCCAGTCCGTCGATGTACTCCTTCCTCCTGCGGCGGCTGTCCTGGGCCGACTGCTTGTTGCGGATTTTCCTCCGAACCTTCTTCAGGATTCGTTCTTCGGCCTGCAAAAATAAAAGGTTCAAACGTCAGCCGCCGTAACGACCTGCCAGCCCACTTTTTAAGTCAAGTCTGCAGCTTCATGACTGTATTTAACTTGTATTAATGCTGCATTAGGGTTTTAAATGTCAGTCTCCTGAGCGGTTCATTCGTCTGACCTTAGTGAGAGGAAGGTTGTTTGGAAGAGAAACTCCCTCCTGGGTCAGCAGCTTCTGTTCCTCCTCAGTCAGCTGTAGGTCTGGGCACAGCTGAAACAGTAGAAGAAGAAGAATCAGTCCTCCGGGTCACACCAACCAAACGGCCTCTTGCCATTCATCGGGAGAAACCCTCACCAGGTCGTCGTCGGGGCTCGGTGGCTCGATGATGTCCAGACAGCGGTCCAGGCGAGCCGCGGAAACCACCGGCAGCTCGTTGACCACGCACGAGTCCGAGAACAAGACCTGGGAGCTCCACTCATCTGGACAGGAAATGATGCAAGAGTTACAGTGACTGTCGATCCCCAAAACACCTTTTTCACGTTTAATACAAGACTTTCCCAATTGAACAACAACAAAAGACGAATCATGTATATTCAGATATATGAGAAGAAAATCATCACTGATCATCCTGATAATTTAATTTAATTGCCAGAATGATCAATTAACTAATTCGTCATTAAGTCGACAAAATGACAGAAACAGTTCCACTCTGTCCTCACCGAGCTCTATGGAGATGATATTCTCTTGCCCGGGTTGTGCCGTCACTCCCCCCAATCCGCTGATGTCATAAACCACCTGGTAGACGGTGGGCTGGGTGGTCGCCGCGGTGACAGGACCCTCAACGACGGGATCCTCGGAGATGCCGCTGTCGCTCTCCGACGACGAGGGGTCTGCGGGCGGCCCGCTGGGGAACACCTCGTTGGGGTCGACGCCGTGGAGGACGTCCTCTGATTCGCTGTCGTTGAGCGTCTGAGACGGAGTCAGGTCGTCAGCGTGGAGCGGGTTTTTTTTTAATGTCAGGAACAACCAGTACTCTGCGCTTTCATCCGTATCTCTAACTCACACGCAGTCGGGGTCCCCCGTCCAGTCCTGCAGGGGTTTGTCTGAGCCGCCGAAGACGAGCTCGGAGCAGGAGAACGGAGCGTCCAGCTGCCAGCTGTCCGCCGCCACGCCGCCGAGGAACAACTCCCCGCTCTCTGCGTCCATCACCTGAAAACACATTTACACAGAGCCAACACACCACGTGATATGAGGAGAGTATGTGAGGAAAGGTCAAAGGTCAGACAAGAACTTTCTATTGAAAAAAAAAAGAGTTTTAAAAGTTGTGCTCGTGAGGTTTAGTGTTTGCGAGTGTTTTCTCTTAATTTGGGTGAATGAACCCTTTAAGATCTGCATCTAAAGTTAGGGATAGAATGAGGGTGAGGCTAAGGTTACTGGTACAAAGGTGTGTGTGTGTGTGTGTGTGTGTGTGTGTGTGTGTGTGTGTGTGTGTGTGTGTGTGTGTGTGTGTGTGTGTGTGTGTGTGTGTGTGTGTGTGTGTGGGTGTGTGTACACCTGCAGCGAAAGCCTCGATGTCAGAGTAAAGCGAGGAAGAGTAAACACAACACAAACCGCACAACGGGGGAAAGAGTCTGCAAACCACGGTGACACAAGAACTGTTGGAGGATATCCTGGTGCATACACACCCACAAGAACACACCCACAAAGACACACACACACACACACACACACACACACACACAGAAATCCGATCAGCTGCTCAACGTGTTCGCAGCGTCCCCTCTCTGCCTTACGTTACATCACATTTATATTAAAGGCGACGTCTATGTTTAAATTAAATTGTGTTTTTGTTGAGTTAAAACAAACACACGAAAAAAAAAAATAATGCAAGAGCGATGGTAAAGAAATGTGACGCAGATTTATCACCTAAACGTGGTTCTGAAGAAGTTTGCAGACGGGTGAAACAAACCTTTGGTAGTTTAACAACTTTAATTATTGATTACACCTCCATAGTATTGATCAGTGGCCTGTTTTTACATCGATCTGTTGCTTCGGCTTTGAATTTGAGAGTCAAAGAAGTTTCACAAACATTCATAGAAACCAAATCAAATCGCTGTCGGTTTGTTAATGAGCTGTTGATTAGTTAGTTACCTGTGTTATAGGTCGGAGCTCAGAGGCCTGATCCTGGTCCAGCCGGATCAACAGGAGCGAACAGACGCATTTACCGTGTGTGTGTGTGTGTGTGTGTGTGTGTGTGTGAGAGAGAGAGAGAGAGAGAGAGAGAGAGAAGGCGGTCTCTTCCGGTTCACAGCCTCCGGTTCTTCTTCGTCACAGAGCGGCAGGACCGAGGACACAAAAACCCAAAACACGGCCACGAAACGGCGAGTCGTCCCGCCGCAGGTCCGAGCCAGTACGAGGACCAGCTGGCAGCTCCGCGTCTGGATCAGCTCCCTCCTCCTCCCCCGCGTCCTCCGCCCACTTCTTCTTCATCTTCTTCTTCTTCGGTTTAAAGGCAGACGAGACGCGACACCGGCGCGTTGCTGCCCCTCCGTTTATTATTAAAACACACACATTTATCACGTAGAGTAAACTTTAATTATCCCAGACGTATCCCCACGTTTACGTTTATGTTATTTATTTTTCCTATTAGAAAAAAAAATAAAGCGTTTTAGTTTTTAAACTAGCTACTACTTATGTCACGTGACACAAACCTGGTTGTATTGTATCAGTTACTTGCTTGTATTTTTTTGCAGTACTGACTTTTAATACTTTCTTAATATTTCTTTTAAAGTTGAACAGGAAGTTAAAAATGGCTGACTTCCGGTAGGGTTTAGCGTATCGCTGCAGGTGCCGCCTGAATTTGACGTCTGTCATTGAAAGTAGCTGCGCGGCTTGTTCGCTTAAAATGTCGTAGGGGGCGCTATCGAGTCATTTTACCTGTCCAACGTGACACTCAAGTTTTTGAGCATGTTTAGCCCCTGATAAAAACAATTCATGACTGTAAAGAATAATAATAATAATAATGAGAAGAAACGGAGCCGATAGAGTCCTCACTCCCTACTTAATACAAGTTTGTTGAAAAAGGTAGAATTTTAATCAGTAAATTACTCAGCAGTGTTCATTTGAGGATTTTAAAACTGGAAATCTGTGTTGGACAACTGAAGGAAATGCACACAACGAAAATCCAACAAAACAAAACAAAAATAAGTTTTCACAAGACAGATTTGTTCAAATGTGTATTAATCAAAAATAGCTTCACCTTATTAGAAACATGTACAAACGTTTAATCCAGAAATAAAACAAAAAAAAAAACAGTGGAGTCAAAAGCAAAGATCAGATTCAGTTTTAAAAACCACAGCTCTTTATTTTGACCCGCAAAATGTGGTTTTCGTTTGTCGTTCATTATTCTTTATTATTTAACACCACGTGAGAATTTTCTGCTCAGCCCCGACCACAGTTAGTCAAATTGGAGAAGCGACAGATTCTGTTTTATTGATAAAGACAAACGTCCCACTCTTTTGTTTTGGGTGAAGAAACGTCGTCCACGTGTTTCGTGTTTATCAATCACTACTTCTTTGCTTTGGACTCGACCCGAGGCACAAAACGTGTGCCGGAGAACATTAAATAAAGGTTGTTATGTTGATGATGATGATGATGAAGAACACTATGGAATTATTCTGAAAAAAGCTATGCACAAGTCACACATTAATAAAAAAACATTCATGTATAAAACAGCTTCGTATGAAAACATGACACTAATGAAAAAAGGAGCCGCTCAGTCATTTCTGCTGAAGTTTTTTTTTCCCTTGTGAAGTTTTATGTTTGTTCTTCAGATCTTCATGTGATGAGCTGTGAAGGAACATTTAAAACATGAGAAGTTAGAAAATAATAGCAACAGCTATTTTTTATTCTGCAGACAAACACGCTGCTTTCAGACATTTTCACTCATATCTGTCGCAACATTGTAGTTAGATATTTGTAGTTTTTGATCACCTGTACATAAGCGTTGTATGAGGTCATAACTGTGTGTGTGTGTGTGTGTGTGTTCAGATACTCACAGACTTGACTGTCTGTTTGATGTATTCCTTCTTGCCGCTCAGGTCGTGTTCTGGGAAGGTGTCAAACACCTGGGACAAAGGAGACGACTGAATGACATATTCTTGGTGACTGTATGGCGTGACAAAGCGGTGCGGGCGGTGCGTCTCTCACCCTCTGGAAGATCTGTTTCATGGTCATCTCCTCCAGGTTGGCCTCCTTCAGCAGACTCTGCACCGTCCCCTTCAGCTGCTCGTCGGTCGGCGCTTTCTTCACCATCTTGATGAGCGGCTCGTCGTCGTCCGAGCTGTTCTCTGCTGCACGTCGGACGTAGAAAGTGATGAGCGGACAAACCGGCGCACCTCCACCTGCTGCTGGCTCACAGCTTCCAAACATTTCCTCCCTTTAGAGGAGCTTCAGTCATGGATGTGATTACCTGCGCAGCCCTGACCAGAGCACACTCACCTGTGTTTGTGTTATTTTTGCTGTTGCTGCTGCTGTCCGCCTTCTTGGCTTTGGCGGCCGGCTTCTTCTTTTTGGGCTGTGAAACAGATGAAACATCAGCTGGTTAAACACTATAAAATGATGCAATGTGTAATTAACATGGCACAACAGCTGCAAAATGCAAGTAATTTGAGAATGGTTCATATTATTGGGACCAAATGAAACTCACTTTTGTCACTATTCACAGAGCGGTCACATTCCTTAGACGTGAACTTTACCTTCTCCTCGGCCTCGCTGTCGGCGTCGGACTCGGACTCGTCCGTAACGTCCTTCTTTGCTCTCTTTTTGGGAGGACCCGCCTTCTTCGCCGGCGTCCTCTGTCTTTTTGCTGGTGCAGACTTCTTGGGCTTCCTGCTGGACTTTGATTTTGGAGACTGACACACAAAATGTTGGCAGATCAGAAGCTCAAACCCCCTCCAGATGAACTATTCTGTTTTTCTTTAAAGAAACGAGGAACTGAGATGGTGCGAATGTGACGTACGTCTTAGAGCTGATGATATTTTAAAAAAGGCACAAAAACAAAGAAACTCAGTTTATTTCACATGAAACAAAGAGAAAAAGGAAATCTCACCTCCTCATCTTCATCCTCCTCCTCGTCTTCCTCCTCCTCTTCCTCTGCTGACTGCGCCGACTTGTCGGACCGGTCCTCCTCTTTCTCCGACGTCTTCTCCTCCGCGTCCGACCCCTCGGCCTCGACGGACGCCCCCGCCTTCTCGTCGTCCTCCTCCTCATCTTCGTCGCTGCTGGAGTCCATGACGATGGCTTTGGACTTGCTTCCTGTCTTGGACTTTTTCGGACTGGACGACGAGCTCCTGGGTTTGGCTTTGCTCTTTTTCTTGGCCTTTGCTTTCGAGTCGTCGCCCGACAGCTTCTTCTTTGATTTCCTCTTCTTCGTGGGCACTCGCTGCAGGACAAACACAAAAGAGAGCTGGTGAGAAACCGACGCAGCGACAATGAACGCGTCATTAACTGGAGAATCATCACCTTCCCGCTGTTTTTCGGCGCGATGAGGAAAGTCAGGATCCTGTCGACCAGATCTGCGTGGGTCCCATTCTTCTTCAGGTCCAACACACCACAGACGACTTTCAGTTTAGTGTTGGTGAAGTTTGAGTTTCTACACACACACACACACACACACACACACACACACACATATTTTAAATGTATTCATACAGCACTGCGTCATACCAGAGCAGTTCAAGTGTTTCACAGAAACCAGGTGACTGAGGAGGCGGAGCTTCTCTGTCGAGAAACTTACTTGAGAAGTTTTTCACGTTTCCTGCTGTACTGTTCGCTGTCGGCGTCGAATGGAAATCCGTTAAACAGACGCAGGTTCTTCTTTATCGTGGCCATCTGTTCAAAGAGCAACGTGATCGTTTGAATTGCTGATAGTTAGCATCATGGTATCATTAGCTTCGCTGCACACGTACCGTAAGCTCAGTGATAAGAGATGTAATAAAGGTGGGAAGATGGACTCCATTATTTAACTTCAAGGTCAAAAGGTTAGTCGTTTGTACCTTTCCTGGTCTGTCGAACAGGATGGCGTGGAGAGGTTTCAGATCAGCCGGCTTCATCTTGGTGATCTGGAAGCTGGTGCGAGGAATGTCTCCCAGATTATCTCCACTACCTGAAAAGATGAGATCAGCAGAGCTTCACTTTTCCTACAGACAGCAACAACTGCCTGATAGATTATCTTTAAAAAAAAAAAAAAAACTAACTAAGAACCTTGTGCCACATAAGTGAAACAAAAATTAAAGTTGTGTGTGTCATAGTTAAATATTTACCATCCCCAATCTTGAGCTTCTCCATATGTTTGGGTGCCTGGAAATCGAGCCTCTCGACCGTCTTCTTTGTCCGCTTGCCCTCGATGATTTCACCGACAGCTGCAACGACAGAGAGAGAAGGAAGATTAAAAAAAACATATAAACAGTAATGGTACAGTCAACAAAGCACAAATAAAACGGAGCACAGGTATCTCCAATGTGAACATTGCATCAAACGAGTTTTAGCGGAGAGCATCAACCACAAGTTTCCTTTTACCAGATATCTTTGTGCGGCTTTTGTTTGGACTTGACTGGTCTTCCTGCGATGTCTCCTGCCGCTCCTCCACCTCCTCCTCCGACACCGCGGAGCTGTCCATCGCTTCCTCTGCCACGTCGCTCATATCTGCACTGCCTCAGTCCGTCAATTTGTCCTGACAGGAGCGAGACGAACATGTTTACGTCAGAGACAATACACAACTTCTCTCTTTGGTTTTTCTCCTGTGTTACTAAAAAAATTTTTTAATACATTATTTCTATTTAATATTCTGTATTAATTTCTTTAAACTGTGAGAAATAGGTGGGTTTCAGGTGTGTCAATGTCCCACAGCTGTAGGGGAGCTAAACTATGTTAAGTGTTTCACTTTCAGTTAAGTATTACCTTAACCCACATTACTGGTTAAACTTGCTTTTTGTGTGAAAGCATCAGGTCAAAATTCCATTTAGAAATCAGACAATTTAAAAGGGAAAAAACTGGCAACAAACTTGAGCGTTGTTTGATAAAATCACCTTAACTTAGTGTCCATTTACTACTTTAATACATGTAGTTTGGTCTTTTAGACATGCTGAACAGTAGTTTGGATTCCAATAACTCGTCAAGTCTTAAAACGAAGTACCGTTATCCTGTGTTTTACCAATTAAAGTGCAATTGTCAATTAAAACGACAAAATTTCCAATGGTGTCTGGCTGAGGTTGACCTCATCCTGACTTCCACTTTAAATAAGCGAATGTTTCCAGCCAGCATATATCTGCGAACTGAAGGATAAGTCCTGGACCGTTCTAAGTTACTTCACAAATATTCGGGATACTACTTTGTGGCCCACAGCGTCCAGCTTGATGCTGTTTTGGGTCCATCTTCCTTCACAATAAACGTCCACGCCGATTGGCGCGCTGCAACTTTGCATCACGCATTTGAAAGATGTTAGCTGCTGCGCGTTAAGTTAGCACGATATCAGACTCCGGCATGAACTACAACTTTCTCCTTCTTCTCCGGTGACCGGCAGTTGCGTGTCCGCTGGTTACCTCCCCGCGGTGAACTGTTCACCGGTGAATTTAGAAGGCGAACGGGGCGCAAACGTCGGGCAGCCCCGCGCAGCTAGCCCCCTGCCCCATGCTAGCATTGACGTTAGCCGTAATAATGTTTGTGACGTTCACTCGCAGCCGTGCGGTAACTGAGAGACCCGCGTCGTTGTGAGCGGCCCGCAACCCCGAGAAGCGACGCAACAAACTCGCTCGGACGCCACCAAACGTCCGGAGTCTCGGCACCCGATGTTAGCGGACGGAAAGATTAAAAGTTTACCTTGTCATGAAGCCGAGAACTGCGTCTCATCTGTCAGCTCCTTGTTTTTGATTTCATGATGGCGGTTTCTCTGGGGGGCGGGGATTAGCGCGGCGGTTACTCCGTTGATTGGACGGAGGAGCGATGACGCAGCACTTCTTCGTGTTGTCACTGGACGATCGAAACCCGTTAACTTTGCATTACCGCCCCCTAGTGATACTGGTGAGGAAATAGTAAATACGTGGTAAACAAAAAAAACCAAAACAAAAACCCAACAACAGCAAAGAAACCACAAAACAAAACAAAAAAACTCCATTACAAGTCCTTAATTAAGTAAATAACATACAAATATAAGTAAAATAGAAACAAAATACATTAAAAATATCAGTACTGCACCCAGGTAAAAATCAAACTGTTTTGTATTCATTATGTGAAATAAATAATGCTGTAGACTACTGTAGAATCTACTTTATAAAGGCAGGAGAGAGTAACGTATAAGATGCAGTGAGTACATATTATGTAACTGGGACACAGAGTCTGTGGAACAGAAAACTAACTTTGTCACAACCAGAAAACTTTTGCTTGTTAGTGTTCAGATGCCAAAACCTTTAAAAGTGATTTGAGGCAGAGAACAGTGGCAGTCGGATCACAAGAACATGGCTCTTTTTATTTTTAATGAGCTAAGTCATTTGTATTTGTATGTTTATCATTTTATATATTTTGTAACACAAGACAGGGCCTTCAGATTCAGATTCAGATCAGTGATCTCCCTTCGGTTCAATCTGTGTTTCATGGTTCACCTCCAATTATTATGGCCCCAGCTCAGCAGACCCTGCCAGCTGAAGGCTCCTCGTTCAGACATACGCATGGATGAATAATGAGACAGGGGGCAGCGGGCTCGCCCGGCCTGACAGGCCGATGCCGCTGTAATTGCCGCTGGAGATGGACATTGTTGCTTGTGGCCGACCCGAGCTGCCAGCGGATAGGGAGGACCAGCGAGCAGCCGGAAATAGATCTGAACGTCTCTGTGCGTCTCATCTCAGGAGTCAGAGCAGGAACAAAACAAAACCAAAAAATCCTTTATTTTAATGAGTGTGTCATTACCCTGGTGAGAAGCAGGACACATGGTGGTGCTGTGAGTGCAGGGTTGGTTTTTCTTTTTTTAATTTCCCCAAAATTTTATACAGAAAACCACTTTGTTGCTTAGCAACAGCCGCATCTCAAACTGAGTGTGCAAAGAGAGGCGAGACGGTGTGCAGAGGGATGGGGCGAATAGTGAAAGGGTCACAGAACTTCCTGCTCAGTGTGCAAAGCGGGTGGATGAAGATGTGGAGGGGGTTACAGCAAGGGTCAGGGTCAGGGTCAGGGTCAAACTGCCCCGACACCAGTCATAAAAAATATGTAGCGTCATGGATAAAAGGGGATTTAAAAGCAGCCTCTGTAATGAAACACATTTCACAAACATCCTTTTTTTTTGTAGGTGTTTCCAAGTTGGTATGTCAGTAACATTCATGATGAAACTAGATTCTAACCATCACTCATTTGCTAACGAGCAGGTGGCAAGCTGCTGGGTGCCCTGCTGCTGCCGGGCCAGCCACGGTTTGTATGAAAGGTGATTAATGCAACATGAGCAGGACAAACCATTTTGTTCCTGTTTGTTTGAATTAAATCAAACTGTACAGTCAAAACGTATTCATGGGCAACACCTTGTTAATCTTTTCTTGAGATTTGGTTCCAGTGAGGAAAAATAAAGAGCCTCTCTTGCCTCTTTTTCATGTGCACCAATCTCTCTCTATATTCTCCTTTCTACATTAAATAAAGCTCCAAAAAGTTTTTTCTGTTAAAAAAAATAATGTATTGCAAATTTACTTATTCATTACCGTTTGTAGAAACAAACAAACCTGGGTAAAAAACATGTTTGTAAAGTCTGCGAAACCAAGAACGATTGTCCCCTCATACAGTTTGCCCTGGTCCGTGCGGCACTAATCACCCTCCATACAGAGAACCACGCTGTTTTAAACCCGCGCCGCGAATCGCGGAGCGCAGAGCGCAGAGCCCCGCGGATCCAGCTGCTGCGCGCCCATCGACGCTGCTGCCCGTCAATAACACACAACACACACTGAACTCTGTTCTCCGTCTCTGTCGTCATGTGACCTCTTCACAGACACGTCCCGACGTCGCTTTTGGATTCTACTTTTTTTCGCGGACTGATGCGGAGTGTGACGCAGATGTTCGTTTAGAGCCAGGTGAGATTCTCTCTTGTAATCTCTCAGTTAACGGGGAAAACTTCACATGAGGGTTTTCTTTTACGCTCCAGTTTTGTTTTGCAAGATGGAACTCATTGATCGTCGATCGGCTCATCGATCAGGTTACTGTTTATCATTAGTGTTGTTGCCTCGATCGCAAATCGGTCCAGTTAAATTGGATGTAAAAAAAAACAAAAACATCGTCCCAGAAATCCAGACACTTACCAGAGCAGAAATTATATATTTTTAAAGACGGTAATTCTCCAGATGTTAAATTGATATGAGCTCTTAACAAAAACTGGGTTAATCTGATGAAATCATTTCTAAATCATTACACACGTTGTTAAAACACCACGAGGACCGAGTTTATCCGCGATGATTTGGACGTTCAGGAGTTTAGACCCTGTCTTAAATCATTAAATCAAAGTAATGACAATCATTTCAGATTACAATACAGGGGTGCATGGGGAGTTTCTTATTTTTATAAATTATAGAGAAATGGACGAAAGTAACTGTTACTATAAATTATAAGGTGAGAACATGTACACTCCTGAGTGGGCAGGGCTCTCTTCACGCATTCATATCAAACTGTTGAGGAAAAGGTTGCACTTATTAAAGTCACACACATGCTGTGACCTTTTGCCTGACCACACACACACACACACACACACACACAGTGTTTCATGCATAATTATTCCTCATATCACTTGTAGTTTCTTCTTGTTTTGCAGTCAGATTTACTTTAAAAAGGACTACAGAGCTTGGTTAGAAGAAATACAAAAGGTGTTGAGCAGTAAAAATAAATGTGTGAGTCTCCTTAGCAACAGCAGGAAGATGTCAGTTCTGTCGGGTTTCAGTTCTGAACGCACAAACACCATCACCATCATCTATGTGGTTTTTCTAAAACAGATTGGAGCTGTTGTTCACAGTGTCCAGGTGAGATGGTGTCGCCACAGTCTTACCTGTCGGGATAACAAACTCACGTCCACATTTCATGAACGCCGTTCACTTTGTGGACTCTTCTGGGTTCGGGACAAAGCCTGCAGCAGACCTCCTCTCCTGTGTCCAAACAAAAACAGATGCTACGAGTCAGTAGATCCAGTTGCAGATATAGGTTTGAGCATCAGATTTGTGCTGCGGGGTCGCCCTCACAGAATAAATACAGGCTTTAACTGATTGTGTTACTGGGAAGGAGAACGCACAACAACCTGCAGCAGCATCAGAAACCTGCAGGAGAAAAAAAAGAAATTGAATCCGCCTCAGCTGGAAATGTAGTCATGTGACTATACTCATGACGACTCGTTACAGTCGAACGGGAAACGTGCCGGAGGTGGTTTGTTTCTCACCACCTCAGCAGCCCCGGGAGGCCTCGTTCGCCGCGGCGCCCGTCATTATGTCAGAAAAGCATCTGGTGTATTATCTCAGTCGCCCCTGTTTCATGTCGCACGGACCCGGGCTCCTGAAGGACTCGGAGCGCACGGCACGGCACCGGCACCGCGGGGCCGAGGTGTTGGACCCCATCTGTCTCAGCTCAAATGGTCCTCATGTAAAATTCAGAGTGGAAGAATTAGGGAGACGTCAGGGTCGGATGGAGGCACCTCTCAAGAAGGGAATGAACGATCACAGGAACAGAAGCATCGGATCTATTAATTAGGTGAAGCCGGCTGAAATATTAAAGATCGGCCACAAGTAGAAATGGTTAGCGAAGCAGACCGCAGGCCGGACCCCGACCGACACCTCTCCGTCTATAATCAGGGTTTTTTGAAAGAATCTAAAGATGGAGGCTTTGGCCCCATGCGGACTTGATTGAGTGTTCAGCCGGGCTGGATCTGGAGGTAACAGATAAACAAGCTGCCAACAGCAGGTCTCCAACAAACAAGCTGTAAAGAGCCACCGTTCACTACCTGCTGAGCACCAGATGGACACAGCTGGAGACATTAAGCAGTCAGGAGGAGGTGGTGGAGAACAAAACCAGAGCAAAAAAAGGAGAGAGGCACATACAAACAATGCCCTGTTTGTGTGTCGAATGTATAAAGATAAAATCAGAGCTTTATTGAGATTCCCTGGATTCTGATGTATTTTTTACTGACTCCTCTCACCCCTCTCCAACAGCCCCCCACCACCACCACCCAACCATGAGCCTCTCTTCCAGCTCAGATGCGGGGTTGAAGCTCCCCGACGGCGGGGCCTCCCCGGCATCTCTGGACTCAGGGAGCGTTTTCTTCAGCAACGCGACGACAGCAGCGGCGGCGTCCTCCTGCGTCGGAGACCCACTTGACTTCTTCATCATCAACGTGGGGGGGAGCCGCTACGTGCTGTCCCAGGAGCTGCTGGCGTCGTACCCGGAGACCCGGCTGGGGAAGTTGGCCTGCTGCAGCCGCGACTCGGCGCTGGAGCTGTGCGATGACGCTGACTTCCTGGAGAACGAGTTCTTCTTCGACCGAAGCTCGCAGACCTTCCAGTAGGTGGCTGCTTCTACATGCAGTGTCTTCTTCTTCTTCTTCTTTCTCATGTCTTTTGCTGCACAGAATCCTACCTGTGTCTTTGTGTTTCTTCTGACAGGTATGTGATGAACTACTACCGAACGGGTCACTTACACGTCAGGGAGGAGCTATGCGAGATCTCCTTCCTGCAGGAGATCGAGTACTGGGGCATCGATGAGCTTCGCATCAACCCTTGCTGCCGCGAGCGTTACTACCGCCGCAAGGACCAGAAGGAGACCCTTGACGCACGGCGAGAGATTGAGGCCGATGACACCGATGAGGATTTCGTGGGCGCTGCGTGCCCGGCTCTCCGCCGGCGGCTGTGGGACCTTCTGGAGAAACCCGACTCGTCGCGAGCCGCTCGCACCTTCGGCTCGCTGTCCGTCTTCTTCGTGGTGGTGTCAGTCATCAACATGGTGCTCATCTCGCTGGACCAGGGCGAGGACTTCGGCGCGAGCGACGTCGGCATCGGCGCGCCGCTGTTGTTGGACGCCCTGGAGTACGTGTGCGTGGTGTGGTTCACGGGCGAGCTGGCGCTGCGCTTCCTGTGCGTCAGGGACAAGTGCCGGTTCAGCCGGAGCATTCCCAACGTGATCGACCTGCTGGCCATCCTGCCGTTCTACGTGACGCTGGCGGTGGAGAGCCTCCACGGAGGAACCACCGAGCTGGAGAACATGGGCCGCGTGGTGCAGGTCCTCCGTCTCCTCAGGTCCCTCCGCATGCTGAAGCTGGGGCGGCACTCGACAGGTAAACGCATCTGACGTGAGCAGCAGCAGCAGCAGCAGCTGAAGGAGGCGGCCGTGTTTTTCCATCCGTCTTCCCGCCTCACGAGTTCACAGCACGTCAGGGGATTTCAAGTTCAAGGTGTGAACATCCAGGGAGAGAGGAAAAGAATTTGAAAATCCTCCTTCGCCGAGAAGCTGCTGCTGCTGCGAGATTAGAGCCGGGAGGTTTTCTGAAGACCACAAAGACGAGAGAGAGAGAAAAAGGTTTTGAAAAATTCCTCCAGGAGACGTGTGATTCTACTTTGCGTACATGAGCGAGTCTGCGTTTGTGTGTCAGACATTCGCCGGCGCTTTGATCTGTGTGATTTTGGGAAGGATGATGATGATGATGATGATCCCCGGACTCGGCTCATGAATAAAAGAAGAGGATGTAGAAGGAAGGGGGCTGTGGGGGTGGGAGGAGAGAAGAACAAGGAAAAAAAACAAATATTGCAGTAGTGAGAGAGAAAAAAACACAAATATACATCCATTTGTGGGAAAAACTGAAGCCAGGAGGTCTGAAAATTTGATCCCGTTCAAACAACCAACCAGGAAAAGAGGGATTTGACCGACCGATCCGACATTGTTCAGTTTGTTCTGCGCGCTTCATGACACCAGAGCTGAACAGAAAACTACTTTACAAGCTCATTTCAAAGCCTCTTTTAACTCAGGGGGAGAAATGAGGATGATCGATGCTTGCTGGTCGGGGATAAGAGAGATACATACGTTTTCTCCAGTCTGAGAGGAAAAGGCAAAGAAGACTTTGTGCATCAGCCGTTCTGTGAAGTCACGTGTCAGCGCGTGAACTAATTACGGCTCCGAAATAGAACAGCGACTTGTCAATTTCAGGCTTTTTCATGAAAACTTTAATTGTGGAGTCATATTTCTTCTTTTCTTTCTGCGACTGTAACTGCCCGGGGGGGGTGGGGATAAAAGATAAATGAAGAAAAAGCAAAATCACAATATTTAGACTGGAAAGAAAAGAGGTCAAGAGTGACAGCGTTTCTCTTCAGCTCTGGTGAAACATGAGTTTCGAGTTTTTTCAGTGTTGACTCTGACCTGATGACCTTTGACCCCCGTCATCTTCTTCCATTCAGGCCTGAAGTCTCTGGGTATGACCATCGCTCAATGCTACGAGGAAGTTGGCCTCTTGCTCCTCTTCCTCGGCGTCGGCATTTCCATCTTCGCCATGGTGGTCTTCGCCCTGGAGCACGACCTCCCCGCCACCACCTTCACCAGCGTGCCGGCCGCCTGGTGGTGGGCGACCACCTCCATGACCACGGTCGGCTACGGGGACATCCGGCCCGACACGGCCGCGGGGAAGGTGCTGGCCTTCCTCTGCATCCTGTCCGGGATCCTCATCCTGGCGCTGCCCATCGCCATCATCAACGACCGCTTCTCCGCCTGCTACTTCACCCTGAAGGTGAAGGAGGCGGCGCTGCGGCACGGCGAGATGCTCAAGAGGCTGGCCCGCGGCTCGGTGACGGGGAGGTCGGGGGAGGGAGGGGTCGGGGGAGGCGTGAACTTGAGGGACGCCTACGCCAGGAGCGTCCTGGAGATGCTGAGGCTGCAGGGGCGCGAGAGGGCGAGCACCCGCAGCAGCGGAGGCGAAGAGCTGTGGTGGTAGAACTGGCCCGGCCGGGCCCGAACTCTCTGCAGCTTCTCAAACCCGGGCGCTCACTCGCCGCCATCACGTAAACTGAGCGGTTGTCGTCCTTGTGTCGGGTGAAGTCGGTCACATATTTAACTCTCCGTGTGGGTTAGCACAGACTTTTAGATGCAGAACTCCAGATGAATCCTGCAAGAGGTCACATTGTGTCACATCATTAGAGAAAGCACAGAAAAATAATAAAAGGTGTCATTTGGTTCCTTCTTAGACATTTTCCCACAATGCACGGCGTCACGTGCCACATGCATCAGTAAGTGCTGTGTAAAAGCCCGCGGGCTGTTTTCGGTTTTGTTCGTTTTTTTTGGTCGTCATACCTCGTGCCCACTTCTCCTTCTGTTGTGACTCAGTCATGTATTAAGAGTGCTCTAAAAACAACTGACCTGGGAGCTGCTGCCGGTCTCTCTCCTGTCAAAATGTGGGAATGTTCCTTTATCACAGCTCAAACTAGTGAAGCACTTCAGAATCCAAACAGTTGGCACATCAGGGCATTTTCCTCAGTTTTTATCTTAGAGCGCGTGAACACAGGTTATAAAGTTATAATATTAATAGACAAAGCTTTAATGTAAAGACAAAAAAATGATATTTATGGAAAAGGAATTGTCGTCTCCTGGAGTAAAACTAGCCTCTCGCATAGCCCCCCCGCACACACACACACACACACATACACACACACACACTTTTATCTGTGTCAGTGGAGGTGAGATGACGACGTCCACTTTTAGCCTTGTTAGCATCCCCTTTTTTAACACACACCTCTCACTTCGCCTTCAGGTGAGATGAGACGAATCATCAGTGACAAACCTGGACCCCGCACACACACAGATGCGTGTATTTTCTTAATATATATAGTTTTTGGTTTTTTTGTTAAGTCTCAGTTAGCGTGCGCTGTGAGTGGATTCAGCCTGAGGAAGACATTAATCACACCTTCCTCTCCTGAGGCCTCCTGCTCACACTGCAGTGAACTCTCATTTCTTTACATTAACTATTCATTTATTTCAGCGTTCACTCAATTTGATTTCTTGTCTATAATTTTCCCCCTTAAACTGGGATCAATGTTTTCAGTCAACTGTTGCTTTTACATCGCAGCTCTGTGGCGAGGGTTTCGGTCAGGGTGCTGTGACCTCTGACCTCTGCCACTGCTTCATATCAAAGTTCGCCGCTCTGCTCTCTCTTCCTCCTTACATAAGAAGGAAAATGCAAATGTGATGTTCCAGTTTTTCTTTTTTCTGGCTAGAGGCATCAAACGGTGAATTCAGGTCAGTGATGAAGGCACTCAGGCAGGAAATCACCTGATGTACCTGTGGCGATGGCGCTGATGAAAATAAAACTAAGGACGCCAGCCCAAAAAAAGCAGGATGACCTTCATCACACGGCGACCGGACCCGATCCTCAAAAGGGGAAAACAAACTTCCTGTTTCAGCCTCAGTCTGCAGGTGGAGCGCCGGGCAACTTCACGTTTTTTCTCCTCCACGCCCAGCAAACTGAGATTCTCGTCTTTGAAGCTTTGAGCTCCACAGAAGAAAAACTCCTCTGTCCTACTTATCGCCGTCTCGGCTGAGGCGAGCCTCTTCATCCCCTCAAGTCTCACCAAGGTTCCCCAGAGAACCCTCCTCGTTCTGCTACGTTACCGCACGACTCAACTCGAAAATCGTTTTCACACCATTTAACAAAGCTGACGCAACGCTGGAGACCGATGGCCTGATGAGGCGTGTTCAACTTGAAGAAAAACACTGTTGTGGAGGGTCACGATTTAACCACTGAGGACCATGAACGATGTGTGGAAAATCTGAGGACGATCCAGAGTTGTTTCAGTTACTCACCACAACACAAAGCTAAAAAAAGCCTGTGCAAACATCCACATTTTTATATAAGAAGTCCTGTGGCATAAATGAGCAGCAGCGAATGAAAGACAGAAACAGCATCTTCATCAAACTCCTATCCAGTCAAATTGAATCTAATAAGCTCTAAATTGTCAGATATATTGTTGTCTCACTGAGTTCTTTTCACATTTAATCAGGAAGCCTCCAGGTTAGAACACGTCGCACGTTATTAGCCGTGTGCGTTTTGTCAGGCCGTGTGACGATGATCACAGTCTCCGCTTGTCATAACAGTTTACCTCCCAGCTGTTTTAATTCCCTCCGGTGTCTCCCCCTCCTCCTCCTCCTCCTCCTCCTCCTCCTCCTCCTCCTCCTCTTCCTCCTCCTCCTCCGGAGCTCTGATGAAACTCGGCTGTAACGAAACACAGATACTTCGACTGAAGTGACCTCGAACCGGACGGACTTTTTCTTTCCAGCTGTTGTCTTTATTGCCTTGCCAGATGAACAACAAATAACTGGGTGTAAATATAAATGTCATGTAAAAGACACAGAAAGGGACAAAATAAACATACATTCAGACACTGTAAAGGGGATATTTTATACACAATTATGGACAAATGTACGTTTTATGGACTACAAATGAAATAAAATTTAATAAAATAATGAATTGATCATGGAAATAATCATGCGTTGCAGTATTTACCTCTCCATCACTGGAGCACTGACAGTGTGTGTTCTCAGGGGGGGGCACTTTTACTCACATGTCAGCTGCTCAGAAAATAACGACCACCCCGGAGACGGCGAGGCGTTCCCCCGCAGTTCTGCTCTCCCTGACATCCCCGGCCCGGGACGCCTCATTAGCCCAGTTCTGCTCGGAAGGTGGATGGAGATCGTTCCAAGGACGGAGCGGCTGCAGGTGTATTCCCAGCTGTGACGGGAGGCGAGAGGGGAAAGGAAACAAGGACGTTGGCAGTTACACACTCAGTCGGAAATGGGTCGCTCTGCGCACACTGACAGATTGTGAAGCGTGCAGTCACAATATCACAGGAGGAGTCACGGTCACAATTATTACCATGTGCCTTGTGGACGATGCACGGAGCTGACAGATTATGTGTTTGTTCTCTGTCTGTGACTGGAGCTGTGAAACCTTTTCACCTTTCAGCAGAAGGTGATGTGGAGACGAGGTCCGGCTTCTCCTCGGCTCAGCGCTCGGCAGCTGCAGACCTCCCAGGCTGTTTTGCGACCGAGACGAGAACACGAGGAGGAAGAACTTCAGCGGCACGCCGGGTCTCAGTTTGCACCACATTCGCCTCCATTGTCAGCCCCCCCACCATGTTCTCTCTGTCTCCTCTTTGGCATCAACCTTCAGTCTTAATTTAGCTTCAGAAAATCAAATCTCTTTTCCCCCTACTGGCAATGTTTTTTAATCTGGTGTTAAATGAGATTAGGGATCAAAACAAATGTGAAATATGATTCAAATTTAAAATCTGCATCCAGAGAGACTTCTCACAGCCTTGGAGATGACAGATGATGCGTTCAAATTTTTTGTGAGGGGGGGCAGTGTTATTAGATTAAAATTATAATCTAAAGGGAAAAAACAACGCTTTCTCATAACCAGGAGTGGTCGCATCGGCATTACTTTAACTATTTAAAGGACTATTCCACTTTACTCCAAGTACCTTTTCTAAGGGCATCAGCTCAGGTCGGGTGGAGAGGAGAAGGAGTGGGGGTGTGGTCTCCAGGAGCAGGTTCAGGAACCGCAGACCAGGTTTGAAGTGGGGGAGGGTCGGTGGTGCCGTGCTGCCCCCTAGCGGACAGACACGGTCGTTACACAAAGACAATGTGGAGGACATGACATTCAGGAACAATCGATTAAAAACAGGATTTAAACGTCTGATCTGTTTGTAATTCAGCTGTCAGTCACACAGCTCATGAAGCAGCTTCTAATGTACACAAGTAAAAGTAAAAAGTAGATATTTTACAGTAAGACTGGCCAAACATACAAGATGATGTACAGAGGTTGGATTTGACAGCAGATACAGAAAAGGCAGTATCACCTTTTTTTTCTTATAATAAGTGAGATACAGTTGCAGCTCTTTGCTATTTTTATCTCCGGTTTGTTTCTTCATGCGTGGAGGTTGCAGCGAGGGAGGCCGACCCGAGGAATAAAGCTGCCGCCCACGGAGACGAGCCCATTCATACTGAAAGTGTTCAGATTCACAGTGTGGTGAGAAACAATAACTCCACTCCCACAGTTTGTTGTCTCAGTCTCAGTCAACATGTTTGTGCTGCGATGGGGACGAGCATCACCTCTGCCTGTGAAGGAAAGAGCTGCTCAAAACAAGACTTGTGTTTTGAAGGACAAAATGAAACCATTTCTGAGTATTAGTGACAAAGAGAGCTGATTAAACGCTGATCAAAGCCAGGCCAGCCCTCTGCCCTGATCAGCTGATCATCAGGGTCTCAGTGGGTCGATTGATAAATTATTTATGGGTAAATGAGTAATATTGGTGACAACACATACAGTATAGTAGATCAGGTCAATGACTCAATATACAAAATAAGATGAATCAGTTATTTTAAAAAAATAATTAAACCCACTTCCTGGTTCCACCTCCTCCATTGTGATGAGCTGCTGCTTTTCTCTGCTTTGTTTAATCGTAAATTAATATTTTGGGGGCTGTTGGTCTGAAGACGTCACCTTGGACTCTGGGAACCTGGCTGAAATTGTTTAAAGATATTTTTCCTTCCTTCCTTAATTGTCACCTTGCTGTGAGAGCACTGGGCAACAACAATCACACAGCTTGCCTCTTGATAATTGTTAGTTGTAGCCCAGAATGCTGAGCCAAAAAACCTCCTCATCTAACATTGTGGAGGGAAAAAAGAACTGATTGATATTTGTATTTAAATACAGGCAGCAGCAGTGTGTGTGTATGTGTGTGTGAAATGGCTCTGCAGCAGGTGAGCAGTGTGTTCGCTCAACCTGTGATCTGAGCCTGAACAAGGATCTGTCCTTGAGTCTTTGTGATTATCTGGAGGCCAAACATCCACTCAAGAGACCCAAAACATGATGTCAGCCCCCACCCCCCCCCCCACCCACGTCAGCTCCGTCTGCTCCTGCCACCACAGCCCGCCGCCGCCGCTGAGACGGATGATGACACACACACCCTTAGTAACTGAGCAGCGACAGCAGAGGGAGCCGCCATAAACAATGTGTAGGACCTTGACTGGCTCACAGCGACTGGAGCAAAACATGTTTTTCACCCCCTGGAGTCATGCCTGCCTGCTGTGATCCACCAGGGAGGGGGGGAAGGAGGGGTATTTATAGGCTAATAATGAGCATGTGTCCTTCTAGACCACGTTGTCCACGCTCACGGGCCCAGCAGAGGCAGAGCAGGGACACACACTTTGAAAGGGAAGGGTAGGACAACTTAATCTGACAGAAACACATTTCTTTAAACCACCAAATGGAGCTCTTGCAGAGAGTTTGGAAAAACAGAATTGTGTTTATTAAGACAACAACAACAAAAACAAAAAAAGGGCCTGAATACTCAGGAACATTATCAGGTACTTCGTTACGAAGCAGTTGTGGTGATTTTTCTGAACACAGAGAGGAAACACATTTAAAAAAAAAAAAAACACACAAACAGAACTCCTCATCGGAATTCAAAAAAAAAGGTGAAAGCACCACTAAAGTCATGTGATGGCTGACCCCCCCCACCTCCCCCCAAAAAGTATTACAAAACAAAACATTTACACATCACCTAAAAAGCCCTGTGGGAAAAGGGTGTGTTTTGTCTTCTTTCCCATGCCCCCCAACCCCCAACACACACACACACACGTGTTATGTCCATGTCCCCTTTGAAAATATAAACTCTAGGAGAGAAATGCGGAGCTGCCGTTTAGAGAGACACACACAGTGTGTGTGTGTGTGTGTGTGTGTGTGTGTGTGTGTGTGTGTGTGTGTGTGTGTGTGTGTGTATATACATGAGCTCTGTGAACCAGCGTCGCCCGGGGCAGCTCGGTGCGGCTCGGAGCGGCTCGTGTCACCGACCTGTCCGCTGAGGTCGAGCGCACCGGCGCAACGAGCCGCTCCGAGGTCGGTTAAAGGACAACACGTCGAAACAAGATGGACTGAGAAAACAGTGGAGAAGAAGGTGGGGGGGCTCTCACCACCCAGCATTAGATTGTAAACAAAATGGACTACTAACCCCCCCCTCCCATTTATGATGGTCTGCCGAGGCAGGGAATGGCTAGCTTACACGTTAGCCATGAGCTCCCCCACCCCAACCTCCGTGTTGAAAAAAAAAAAACCCGAAACAAATTCCGGGGGTGCAGTGTTAAATGCGTTGAATACGCTCGGACTTCCTGCCGCTGAGACTCCACCATCCATCACCCGAGGAGAGAAAAGCCATTGTTCAGGAATCACACGACTCCATCTTCAAACATTCTCCATGTGATGTGTCTTCCTCTCACGTCTCGGGAGGCTAACGTTAGCCTTTGATTTAAAAAAAAAAAAAACGATTAAAAAACCGTCCGGTCCTGCTGATGAAAAAGTCGGTACTGTGAATTTTTGGTAGTTTTAAACTTCACTGCACCCCACACACACACACACACACACACACATCCCCCATGCCCACCCCCACTGCGAAACGTCTGACCCACAAGGAGACATTCAAACATAAACAACACTCCGGCTCATTAGCCGGGTGGCTAGCACATCGGCGGCTAGCTGTTAGCCCACGCAGCGTAACGAATGTTACAGACATATCGATGAAAATGGATGAAAATTAGAAAACGTAGCTACCCAGTCTTGTGAAATCTTACATCTTAAATCTTTAATCTTAAACGGTCCTTGTGTACAGTCTCGGTGTTCGTGTTCACCACCCGAAAGCGGAGGGAGGGAGGGGGGAACGCTGCGGCGGAAACCCCGTCCACGGTCCGTCCGTTACGTTATCAGCACGGCACGCTCTCCGTCGCCGCCTTGGGGAAATCTCCACAGTCTGCGGCGGAGAACTGCAGCCTCCTCACGGCTTCCTTTATCAGATTCCCCGACAGGATTAGCTCCTGGAGCAAGCGGTGCGGGTCGTCCTCCTCCACGCCGACCCTCTTTTTGTTCCACGGTTTAATTTGGTCCCAGTCCTGCTCGCCGTTCGACCCGGGGATGTTGTACGGGCTGGCCCTGCTGCTCCCCCGGTGCCCCCGGTTCCGCAGCCGCATGCAGCAGCCGTTGCGTTTCTGCGACGTGGCTCCCGTGCTTCCGCTGCCGCCGCTTGTGATAGCTGCCGGCTTGACCACACCGGCACTGCCGCCGGTGAGCCCGTGCAGGCAGGACATGGACACGGATACCGTCTTCTGGTGGCCGCCGCTATTGTTGTGGAGCTGCAGCGCCTCGCCGATTTTCGTCACCAGTGCGTCCACTTCTTTGGAGTCGACGGTGACGGACTGCTCCAGAAAGATGTAGTTCTCCTTCCGACACGGCATCGTGGCGGATGTTGATCGGGTCTCTGGGTGTGTATGTGTGTGTGTTTTTTCTGTCGCTGGGATGAATGAGAGCCCCGGAGCCGCTCCTCGCTCTCACCACACCGCTCAGCACTAACCAACAAGCCGAGTTGATTTGTAAACAATGGGTGACGCGTCGTGGACTGTACCATTTACTCCCTCAAAGAGGGGGGGGTTTGTAGACCAAAATAAATCGCGTGGTTGCAGGCGACTCGCCCGGCGACTGATCAGACGATCATTTAATAAAAAAGAAAAATAAATGGGAGTGTTAAAACACGACAGGTGAACCGTAACGCTCTTGTAACGGTGTTTTATAGGTGCTCCGCTTTCCCGCCTCAACCTAACCACGGTTCCGGCTTTGGTCTGCTCCCTCCAAATGGACATTACATAACTGTAAACTGTCTGTTGCTGTCTGTTCAGGCAAAACAAAGCACACACATTTTTTTTTTAAAATTACCTAAATGAAGCAACCACGTCGATTCCACCATAAAGGGCCACTTGTCTTATTCATCGAACAGTCCAAGTTTGTTTTTTTTTTAGGCGTGGAAAAATCACCGGGGAACATATGTTGAAAATGATCTGAGCATATGTTGTGTAATCACTGTTCACTGTTGCAACATCTGATAAATTGACCCAGTAACAATTGCAACTATTCAACCACTTCCCATACAACTATCACATAGTTTTGCTCTGACGGCAGCTGATGGTATTTAGACTCGGTCACACATTTTGATCGTTGTAAAAATAAATAAACGAAATAAAATAGAATAAAAAACTATGACCTGAAAGACAGAGATACTGTCACACACTTTTGACAGGTGCAACAGAAAAAAACTTGATCCTTTTTCAAGAACATTACTGAATCTGACCAACCACATTTTCCAGTACACTTACATATGGCTGTTAAAATGTGAGACCCTTGTGAAATACCATGCACTACTACCACTACTTCTACTACTACTACTACTACTACTACTATGAATATTGAATACTGTTTGTTCAAAGCAACGAAAGGTTAGGCTGTAACGTCTGTATGATGATACAGTTTTAATGTGTTAATTTAAATCAGACATACTGAACCCATATGATGCAATAAATCCTTTATATCTATGTGCTGCAAAAACTGTAAATAATCGGTATTGGACCATAATAAACTGTATTTAAATGCAGGAGACGCAGTTGAAATAGTTGTCTGTGAATTTGATGAGTAAATATGCGAAGCAGCCGCTAGTATCCGGCCTGTACAGTGACAATAGAGAGAGGGGGAGGGAAGGAGGGAGGGAGTGTATCTGTGGGAGAACACAGTGTACATTTCTGTTTCTGAGAAACAGCAGCCCGGCTAAACCTGATGCCCCAGTCAAAGAGAGAGCCCTCACAACCATAAAAGGAGCTACTATCACAGCCGCCACGTGGTACATCGGCCAATCAGAGGGCCCCGGCTCGAGGTTTCCTGTGTGTGTGTGTGTGTGTGTGTGTGTGTGTGTGTGTGTGTGTGTGTCTCAATGGCAGCGGCGGCAGCAGCAGCAGGAGTCCAGTCATACTGGAATTCGGTGGGGTTGTAACCGTTAGTGTGCGAGTGACACCAAAAAGTGAAACAAAGTCATGAGGGTGTTAACATACGTGGCAGAAGTGAGAAGTGAGCTGCTGAAGTTAAACCCAACACTTCCTCACTGCGCTGTGCGGGGTTCATCCGCAGTGGGTCAGAGAAGCGGGATAAGTCAAACTTTAGGTTTAAGTGACCGAAAGACTGAAGTTACACAAGTTACTCTCTGTTTGTTCCCTCTTTCTGTCCAACACTCAGCGTTTTCTTTCAGCTCAGCCACTTCCTCATCTTAACCTCAGAGCTTTTGTGCCGCAACCCGAGCAAATGCTGAGCCGTCACATGAATGACTTTTTTTTTTTTTATGAGCAGTCCTTTTAAAGTGGTGATAAATGCTGCACACACACACACACACACACACACACACACACACACACCCTGGCTGGGCTGCCAACAGGCTGCTCAGACATGAACACACACATGGTTAGGGAAAGTGATGACAAACTGCTCGTTGCTCAGTTTACATGAGTTGTTGAGTTGAGTTTATTTAAGCTAACACACACACACACACACACACATTACAGTACAACACAACAGAATCTAATACAGCAAGAGAAAAGGACCACAGTGGAGAGTATTGTGTGGGAAGTTGTGTTCGCCTGCCTTTTGTTTTCACCCATGATAAAGGAGCAATGACTCAAACTCCATCACACACCGAGCCCCAGGTTTGTGATTTAGAAATCGCACTGCGAGTAAACAGGACCATCCAGAGACGCGCATGAGTCAGTCGAGTCATGTTTTAAACCGCCCGCCCTCCCTCCCCCTCGGGTCCGGCCTGGATTCTTTGTCTCGACAGCGAGAAGTCACCGCACAACACGAGGGAGTGAGCAGGCAGAAAACTGGGTCACACACTTCCTCGGCCTTTTTCACGGCTTCCTGTACGAGAGTCAGCTGCGCCGTAAACAGCCCGGCCTCTCCGCCCGTGCGGTTCCTGTTTGCCCGTAACGGCGGCAGCTGCTGTTGCCCTGAACCGAGCTGCACGCGCGTGACCTCATCCCGGCTCTCTTTGTTGTTTTAGCGAGCGCGGGGGGAACTGAAGAGGAAGAGCGGTGAACCTCACAAACAACAACAACAACAACGCGGAGCAGAAAACGCCGCTGTTGTGTTGCGGTCCCTTGTGGGTCATTGCGGGGGCAGGCACAGTGCAGCCCACGCTCCGGTCACACACTGGTCCTCTCCTCAGACTGTCACTCCAGATGAAGTCACATTCACAGCTGCGGAGGTCGCTCTGTATTTAGTGGGAGGGTATAAATAAGGAGGGGGGGGCACGTTCGCGATGGCACCTTCAGACCAACAATAGCCCCCGAGCTGGTGTCGAACCACAAACTGGGATGTCCAGTTTGAAGGCGTCTCTGGAGTCGTCCGTTTGAGTTCAAACAGGTCCGAGAGTCCGCGCTCTCACCGCACGCTCGCTACGTGATGATACACAACAGAAATAACACGCGGGGTTTCCATAACATTTGGACATTTAGCATAAAGGATTAGTCGGGTGACACACTGTCCTGCTGCCCCAGATACTCACTAAAGCACGAAACGTGGATTATTCCGCTGCTGGAAATAGTCCCACAACAAATGCACCTTTCTGAGAAATGCTTGATTTAAAAAAAAAAAGGACACACACCTCATAGGTTTGGAGAAAAACCAACAAAAAGTAGAAACTTCCTTATGAAGCTGTATGGTGCTCTGACTTTTGGGAATGTATCTTTAAACTCCCCCCCACACACACACAGCATCACATTTTTTGTATTGATTATTTTCTTCCCTCCGTGTTCCGCTGCAGAACCGGCCCGCGGTGTCGCTGGGCCCGGCCGGGCTGAATGGAGAGCGAGCAGGAAAGAAAACAGGCCTTTCAGCCAGAGGATCAACTTTGATAGCAGTTGGACGGCGGCCAGCGGCTTGGGTTCACGGAGTTTGTTTCCTCCATTCAAAGAGAGAGAGAGCGCCGCCATATTTATGTGCCCCCAACCCCCCCTCCCAGACACACCTCTTTCTCCCCCAGAGGAATGTGGGGAGGTTGCACATGGCAGGAAGTGATATCAAAGGATTTATTTGTTGCCGTGCCGTGAACCTGCGGGGCAGCCTCAACTATAAACGGCAGATTGAATGGAAAAGTTATTGTGTGCTGTTAAACCGTGTTGCCCAGGGACACTCAGCTGACTTCCTACAGAGTTTGTACATATGTCATTTATATGACGGCATATAAGTCATATATGCTGCGTGCTACATGCTAACTGCCCTGAACGCACTGGCAGCAGTTGGTATTTGTCTCTTTGTCACTTAGCTTTGGAAAAGAAAAGTGTTTTTCCCGGTCTGGTGTGGCTGCAAACAGTCTGGTTGATTCCTTGATCTTGGAAGCAACAATCTTCAACAACAGTCGCCTTCTCAACACGAGCTTGCCTGAGCTGGAGCTCGCCGTGGGCCTGCAGGTGCTCAAAGTTACTTCATCAGGGAAAGTTTACAACTCAGTTTTTGTTTCAACACAGGAACAGGAAGTTGACACCCAGCTAATGTTCTTTAAAGTAAAGCATAAGGCACAAGTTCACACAAGAAACAAAAAACACAAAACAACTTCTGCTAACTGAGATTCAAGGACCGAGACGAGGAAGGCGAGTCATCAGAGAGACAATGGGACCGGTTCAGAGCAGACCTCAGGTGAGGCAAACTTGTTTGGAAGAGAAACAAACGGTAACACGATCGCCCGGCGTCCTGCTTCAACTCTGACCTCCTGCAGCTGTCTTTACCAACATTCAGGTGTCCTCGTTTTAATTTTCTCTTCCCGACGCAAAACAACATGCAAACAAAACCCAGAGTGTAAACAAACAACAAACCCCTAAAACCCTCCCATCAATTAGAACCTTCAAGTTCACTCGGAGGACTGGTACATTCTGCTCAAAAAAAAAAGATTTAAGTTGTACGATTTAAGGATCCAGCAGCAAGACCCCACACCTCATCATTAGGTTATTGATATTTGAATAAGAACATTGTTTTTTTTCTTTCCCTTTATGGCTGGATTGTGAGTCCACAGAGTTTAATAAATATAAACATACACAAAAATGATCTACAATAATACATCGAACATGTGACATGCTTGGTAACAGATCGCACTGAGGCTACTGCACATTCCATGTTTTCAGAATTACATAAGTCACACTGTGTGTGTGTGTGTGTGTGTGTGTGCAGGGTGGAGGTGCAGATGGTTCATGAGGGTGAAAAGGAGTTTCCCCTCCCAACACACACACACACACACACACACACACACACACACACACCCTCTATGATAAACAGAGATAGTATGATGACAGCTTATAAAACTTGTGCTGGTACACAGCAACCCGATCGCTTCACCTCACGTTACTGATTCTGTGAACGAGTGCGGTTACATAAGTCTGTTTTAGGATTGTATGTACTGCACATGTGTGTGTATTTAAAACTTGTGCTGACCTGGGGGGTTTTTGGTTCAGAGGCTGCAGCAGCAGGGGCCCCTCCCACCCTGCGTATTCCACCATATCGGCTTTGTTTTGAACCGCGGTTCCTATATTCCTCACAGTGTCTGTGGTATACTGAGCGTTTTCTTGACTTTAAATAAAGTAAAAAAAATAAAACATGCCCAGGCGCAGGCGCCACCATTTTGGTCTCCTCATGTTTTATTACGCTTCCTCCCAATTCTGCTCTCAGACAATATGTAAGGACAAGTTGTCCAACCTTAAAACTTCATGTCTCGCACTCCTCTTTATCAAAACCCCCGAGTGCTCCGCCCGACTCGGCAGAATCTGTATTCGCCTTTCATTCATCGTGTGTATCCAGTGTTTCTAAAATTAGGATCGCTTTAGTGAAATGAAAAACGTGAATTTGCATAACCATCCGTCCCGCTGATTCATCAGTTATCAGGTTCAGACCCAAACAGGCCTGGCTGTTTTCCAGCAGAGCCATTAAGTTCCTCGCACTGGCGTCCCTCCAGGGACACGTTTGATTGTCGCACCACAGAGCAGGCGACACAACCAGACCGACTCCTTCCCTCTTCCTCCTCCTCCTCCTCCTCACACCTCCCTGTCAACTGGAGCTTGAAAAGTGTGTTTACAGTCATCTTAAGCAGTGGTTAGATTAGTCTGCATACGAGTTAAACGGCACCAGCACGGGAAATTCAAGCATCGCACCCTGAGCAAACATCGCCGCTGTGCCACAGTCATGCCAGATGGAGAATAATGTCGTGAAGGCGGTCTGGGAGCAGATCACTTTTAATGACGTTACGAGGACAGAAAGCAGCTGTTGTTCTTCCGTAACGTCCGGTCGCTGCAGAACTAAATCAGGATGCACGACTTCCACAACGAGCACATTAACAACTGAGGTGAGCGGGGGACGCTGGCACAGTGTGGCGCACAGTCAGGCCGCATTCCCGTGTCCTCCTGCATGAATCCGTGCTGATGTTTGATCTCCGCGGAACTCAAACATCAGCACACGGAGTGAGTTTGATGAACTGGAAAACTGATAAAACCAACGCCTGGCGCTTCGCCACCTGCTGAGCTCAGACGTGGGTTAAAAACACTGATGTCAGACGTGCTTTGGCTTTCTATAGCACATTCAAATCAGGACGTACCGTATACAGGAGACACACACACACACACACACACACACACACACACACACACACACACACACATTCAGCTGTAGCCACTCATGAGACATCTTATGTGTTTATTATATAAAGCTATGCAACATTACTGGAGCTGTATTACATTCTGACATTTTATTACATTATTTTATGACAGTGTTTGCAGTCTACACACACACACACACACACACTGAACGTACACATTACATGCACATTCACTAAACCACATTGATGAGCTTTGTGCTTTGTCCTCTGGTTGCAGACAGGGGAAGGTGAGAGCGGAGCCTGGGACGGGGGCTGCTGTATATACACACACGTATACATACATACACACACACACACACACACACACACACACACACACACACACACACACACACATATATATATATACACTGTATGATGTGCCACAAGGATCAGCTCTTGGTCCTATTATGTTCTTTCTATTTGTTGAACTTTAAATACAACAACTGAATGCAACTGGTCACCATTCAAAAAATGTCTCTAATGCCTCTTCGACAATTTAAGAGTTATTGGCTTAAATTTGTTTTGCATAATTTCTAAACCCACTGTAAAAAAAAATGATGATTGACTGTAAATTAAATCTGCAAGAATTCATCGGTTCTATCCCGCTTCTTAAAAGTGGACCAAGTAAAAAACCATGTGTGAGAATCTGTGACCTCAAGAATGAAGCAAGAGGTAGGTACACACACACACACACACACACATCCAGACGCATGTTTTTTTTATTTTACCAGCAGCATATTTCATCCTCCTTTCTCTTAAGCAAGTGGTTGTTGTCAAAACACTGGGCACAAACCTGCCAAGTAACCAGGGAGATAATACTGTACACACACACACACACACACACAGCGCTGTGTGTGTTTTTTCAAATTTCAGCCTCTTATGTTCTCACATCCTCTGCAGGAGGTTGAGCTCACAAAGATTAAACACCTCCCTGTTCCTGAAAAACACAAAGAAGAAAAAACTCACCACTTCTCCTTTCTCTCCTCGTCGCTGCGACGACGATGAGGAAGAAAAAATGAAAACAGATTTCTGTTCGGCTATAATGAGGTTAATATGTTTTCATTTACAGGCGAGGATGTGAAAGTGTAATAGTGTCTGAAAGGGATACCAAAACGAGTAAAGGGAGGGTTATCTTGACGTGAGGATGAGGCTCATATCCATGCATGGAGACGTCATTTTACTCAGATTAAATAAAGTCACATGACAGAAATGTGCAGTAACAACACGGCTGATAAAAAACAAAACACTGGGGAGACTTCCTGTTTGTGTTCATGCTGCCGATGAATTTCACATGGATTTTCTTCTCCTGCCTCATCAAACTGAAATGAGCTCATGGATCCACTGATCCTCCTGTGTGTGTGTGTGTGTGTGTGTGTGTGTGCGTCTGTGATACATACAGTGGATCTGGGTCACAGCAGGGTGCGGCTCGCTGCCATGAAATAACAACTGTGAGCCTGGAGATCAACCAGGTACTTTCATGGCTAATCAAATGTGTGTGTCTCTGCTTACATAGCCTGTGTGTGTGTGTGTGTGTGTGTGTGTGTGTGTATCTAGAGAGAAAGAAAGGGAGAGAGTCAAAGGGAAACAGATTAAGACAGAGACAGAGAGAGAGTGGAATGCAGCCCGCTGGAGAAAATGTGTCATATCACGTGTGTGTACTGACAGATTATTTAATCTGATTTGCCCCCCCTTTGACCTGAATAACACCCCCCCATTATAAAACACCAGGGTTATTATAGTTGTCATATAGTTGTAATAGTACACACTCTTGATCACAGAGGCTGGAGTTTGCCCGGTTGTCAACAGATGACTGACATACTGAACTGAAGTCACATGACCAAAAACGTCTGTTCAACACAAACAACTTTTCAAAAGTACAGTTAAAATATTGAGCATCGCACAATGATGAAACAACACGGCGTGACAATTCACTAACGCCGACCAATGAAAACACAGAACACGTGGCATTCCCACCGCAAACTGAACCGGCTCGTCGGTGACTCACGGCCCAGGTTGTCGGCCCGCAGGTGAGCTCGCCTGTTTTTGTCCGTTCACACCTGCTCACGGGTCTCCACAGCATCAAAACAAAAACCCAGGAGGAGGGGGGAGGGGGGACGAGGAGGAGGAGGGGGGGGTCTAACAGGAGGGAGGAGGAAGAGGAGGAGAGATAATTCGCATCTAATCTGTTAGGAGCTGCTACAAATACTATGTGTGTGTTTCCCACCTCCCGTTGTTGTTGTGATATGACGGCTCAAGTGGTTTGAGTGTGTGTGTGTGTGTGTGTGTGAGTGTGTGTGTGTGTGTGCGTGTGCGTGTGTGTTGATATGATGATACTGCACACGTCTCAGTCATGTTTCACTGATTTACAGCTTCGGAGGAAAACAGTTAGGGAACCACAAACGTGTGTTTACACACACAGTGCGAGCCGGTTGCCCGTAGTGTTATCAGCCCTGAGTTGTGTCTGCAGATCCAACAATCGGCGTGTGTGTGTATGTGTGTGTTATACAGACGATAACACGACAAGGGCAACAAAGGCATGTTGGTGCCTGCAAAGTTAATTAGGCATCAACAGGACAAAGCTCTCAGGGAATTTGAAAATGAACGTGAGACCACCTAGTGTGTGTGTGTGTGTTTTCGTGTCGCCGCTTCTCGCCGGGGTTTGTCGCCGCAGACATGAGGACACTCGTGTCTGCCTGCGTCCTGCAGCTGATCTCAGTGCCGTGTCTCTGACCTGCAGAGCTGGACTTTGTCTCTGTTTGCCCGTCGCTGGACGATGCACTTGTGGCAGTCAGTTACTATTTCTGAGAACCTCCCTCCCTCTCCCTCCCCTCCCTCTCCCTCCCTTCACTCCCTCTCTCAGTAACGAAGCCCAAAGGCTTAAAGATGTTGTTGTTGTTGTTGTTTGAGTTTGGGGGAGAGTGGCCCAGAGAGTGAGAGAGGAGGAGGGTGTAAGAGAGACACTATGAGTAATATTAACAGTAACAGCTGTTAATCCAGTTTAGTGAGACACTGCTGTAGATCATCGGGGGTGGGGTGTTTCTAACACCCACGTTTTTAAATCCTCGCTCCCAGATTTACATAATATCACCATAACAGGTAGCAACCCCGCATCTATTCATGCTCAACACTGGGAACGGCGAAGGAAGTTATTTCCGTCTCTGACCGGACGACGTACAGAATAAATTAGAGTTTGAGATGAGCTGCACGTTGCAGCCGCTGTAACTGTTTTATTGTCTCCTGCGGGGTTTTAAAACTGTGAATATTTGTGCTGATTCGTGTTCAGGACAGCACTGACTGCACCGTTATTAAAAACCAAACGGGTGCAGATGGATTAATGTTGTTCGTTTTATAATTTATCCCAGTTTGACCTCTGACAAAACAACAAAATACAAAGAGGGAGGGAGGGAGGGAGGGAGGAGAGATGGACCTGCTGCCCTCTGATATTTGATAGAGCATCACGTCAGGAGCCAGTTGGCTTCCAGCCCTGACCCCCCATAAAAAAAAAAAACTACCTCTCCTCCTCCCCCCTCCTCCCTTTGCTGTCACACACAGGAGCTGTGTCCAAGTTCCAGAATAAGCATGAGCAGGTTTGGACTAGTGTTTAGTGTTTATGTCAAAGTGGGGTTTTTTTTTTTCCCCCGCTGTAAAGGTCCCAACCCACGTGCTGCTTCACCTCACGACGACACGTACGTGAAAGACTGCGGGACGAAATCCTGCAAGCCTGAGGTTGAAGTTGCGGGGATGATAGCCGCGATGAGTGCGTACGAACGGCTCACTGGTATTTATTAGCCTCGTCACACACCCGACACCTCGCAATTAATCGTTTACGGTTACTTATGTTACTTCGGTGCACGTGTGCGAGAATAGTGGACGGCCTGGTGCTACTTAAATAAATCTGCACAGGTGGAATCAAGCTCTATTTTTGTTTGGGTTTTTTTGGGGATATGTCATATGGAAGTGGTAATGGACCCATCCGAGAGAGGAGAGTCACCTGTCCTGATATTATAATTTACTCTGTGAGGACCAGACAGATCTGGACTGGGGGGTGTGGGGGGGCGGGAGGGTGCCCAGAGCAAACAGTGACTGAGCGTCAGCCGGCCATCGACCCGTGAGGCTTCCACGCAGCGGACCCGATCTGATGCTATTTCTGTCCCCAAAACTGTCTGCGTTCCTTCTAGGAAAGCTGGCGGCTCGTCACCTTCGCTCCGCTGACTGTTTGGACTCTGAATATAGAGAGTGAGCACATTTACAACGTGATGCTGCAAAGTCCACCTCCCTGTTTGTTTAGCCTCCACTCATGTCTCACCTCCGTTTCTCCAACTGCGTCTGCCGGAGCTTCGCGAGCGGGATTGAGAAAAGTGAATTTTTATAGAGCTAGCTAGCTATGAAAACAAAAAGTGAAATAAAAGGGTGTAAGTAATCTGTAAGTCTCAGATTCAGCATTACACTGTCAAATTTGTGACGGACGGTTAAAAAAAAAAAAAAAGAATCGAACAAAATCGATGGGTCGCATCACAGCAGAGGAAAGTGAACATTTCGTTCCCCCACCTCCCCGCTGTGAGCTAACGCTAATCCTGTCCAAACGAGGCTCAAGGGTCAAAATATTTAAATTTCAGTGAAAAATTTAATGAAACAAAAACAGAAAGAAGTGGAATCAGTCAGAGGCAGAGCTGAACACACACACACACACACACACACACACACACACAGGCCATCTGATGCCAGTGTGGCTAACAGCTAGTACAGCTAACGTACAGTGCAGCTAACGTACAATGGGTGCGTCGCCTGCTCGGCTGCTGATTAAACACAAACGGTCCAGCAGTCGTGGGATGGAGCGCTCCCTTTTGTCATGCTATGTGTGTGTGTGTGTGTGTGTGTGTGTGTGTGTGCGCGCGCGCACATGGTAATGTAAAGCTGCCACAGAAATGTTCACTGTGGTTGGTATGCCAGTGAACACACACACACACACACACACACACGGTGGTAAAGTCACACAACCCTGTGCGTGCAGATATGCACGTAATCATTTCAAAGACAAACAGATGTTTATGTGAGTCACGGAGCACATACACAATCGTTGTGTTGACATCACAAACAGGCTTATTACTGTAAAAAGACAAGAGTGAACGTTTGGGTGAAGGCTGCGCACTGTTTTGAAAACATGAAAAACAAAGCTGGATCTGAAGGACAGTTTGTTGTTTCTTCTTACTGGAAATGAAAATGACAACATGTGGAACGCAGGCTAAATACAGGCCACAAGGTAACCAGTGCAGTTTGACACTCATATATACACTAAAGCAGCTGCTCGCTTCGGACTAGATCCATCAGCGGATTGATCCACATCTGGTGCCATTTGGACCAGGACCTTGATATTTACTTACAGTATGTACAGTAGATCTCAAATAACCAGAAACCAGTAAAACCAGCCGGGGTGAAGTGAACCCTTAACGTGCAGGGAACACCACAGCATGAGCGAACAACATTGAGACACTCACAGACATATGTATGTGCATGTGCTGCACGCACCCACACACACACACACACACACACACACACACACACACACACACACACACACACACAGACTCACACTGACTCTGCTGCACATGTCTATAGCTGGAAGCAGTTCCAGGACGTTCTGTACCACTTTTTTTTTTTTTGAATCTGATCTTGGCACTGATATAAATGAACCCTGAGCCTGAGTTGACTGAACTGAACTGACTGCGGAGCAGTTTTCCAGGAAAACCACAGGTGTGAATGACAAATTGAACGACGGGCTGGATTCCATTTAGCTGCTTCTGTTTTAGGGCTGGCCCGTGTCTTACTGGGCCAAGTCGTTCTTTCTCACTCCAGATGATCTTTATACACGGTCTGAAGAACCCTGTTGATGCCATCGCCTTCAAAAAAGCGTGCACATATCGATTCTTTGGTGGATGTCACACAGCGGGACGTTTCCCACTGCGAGCCAAAATAATCATCAACTCTGTGGAGTTGTAAAAATCCAGTCTCACCGGGTAATAAACCCGCAGAGTTCTGTGTGTATTAATTAAACTGGACTTCCTGGATCATCTCCTCACCTGTGCCCGAAGCAGCCGCAGTAACACAAACAAACAACACAAGGTATCATACACTTATGAGATCATCAAAAGGTGCAATCATGTAAGAGATTGCACCACAACAGAAAGCAATAACAACAATCATCAAAGCATAAAACCAATAAAAAAAAATGAACCGCCCAGAACCATAATCGTACTGGAAATGAACAAACCCAGTCAGCAGTTTGTGCGACGACAACAGCAGCCGAGGAGTGTGTGTTACATAACGCACAATGTTCTAGTCTCCACAACATACGGCTACAGTACGCACACACACGCGCACAAACAGTCGCACACAGAGAAATCTTTGAGGAGCTGTAGTAAACATTAACACGTTTTCTGGACTCAC
Organism: Psettodes erumei; assembly: GCA_016785225.1. Classification (NCBI taxonomy): domain Eukaryota; kingdom Metazoa; phylum Chordata; class Actinopteri; order Pleuronectiformes; family Psettodidae; genus Psettodes; species Psettodes erumei. The sequence goes on from JAFBJZ010000846.1 coordinate 336,515, forward strand.
ACAGCAGCAGGGCCACATCCAGTCTGCGCTCTGATTGGCTGCTCTCCTCCTTTTTTCATACTTTACTCCAACCTGATTGGCTGGAGGTAGCAACTGTAACTGTAATAGTGAAAATGTGTTCGCTGCATGTGCTCCTGTCATTCTTCAGCACCGCACACACACACACACACACACACACCCACACACCCACACACACTAATAGTGGCAGTAGTTTTGTACATGTACACATTGTTGTATACATTTCTACTATTAAACTACATAAGATAAAATATATTATGGTCAAAATCCATACATCAACAGAGCAGCTGTGGAATATATTTATCAGTATATTATTGTTACTGATAATCTACTTTAAGTAACTTTACTTTAAGTCAGCAGAGAAGACAGTACTGTCGGCCGCCACAGGGAGGCAGCATGAGTACATGAAGTCTGAGTCAGGACAACTGTGTGTGTGTGTGTGTGTGTGTGTGTTGGGGTGGCATCAATGATGCTAAATTAGCCGGTCACATGGAGAAATGAGTTTATCAGGATAAACTGCATCTTGTAAAGGTTCAGCACAAAATCTCAATTTTGTCTCCGAGGGCAACCCAAGGCCTCGCACCTTCATTTCAGGTATGGAAACATAAAAAAGAAAGATTAAAGAAAAGTGGTGATTTGATTCACAGAGACCTGAGCTAAAGAATGAGGAGATTTATTCATCCCTTGTCCGTTAAATATTTATGTTCTCCACACCGTCAAGTAAGATGATATTAAAAGTAAAAAATGCTGAGCTGTAACTTTGTGTGTTGTTATCCTTCTCCACTTTTATGCATGAATTCTTTGTTTTAGTTATTTTTATGCCTTTGCATGTTTTATTAAATATGTCCTGGTTTCCATGTTTCTTGTTCTGTCTGAATTTGGACAAATGTCTCATGTGTATGAGAATCAACCAAAATCCTTCTTTCTCACATTGAAATGAGGTTTTATTGTGAGGCTTGAAGTAGATATTTAATATAATTTTAAAATACTATTTATATAATAAGATATTATTTATAAAATATTTTTACTGGACTCTTTTCACATGCAAATACAAAATGTTAACTTCTGGTGTGGAAGGAGAAAGGAGGGCGATTGTGGAGAAAAAAAAAAAAAAAAGGTGGTTCACAAATTCAGTCTTTCGGCCCTGAAGCGTTCTGACCCCCCGGGACCTTAAATTCACTTCAGGGTCACTGGGATAGAAACCGAGCTCCGACTCATCTTCTCCCTCAGTTTGATTCACACATCGAGGTCGTGAAGCGAGGCTGGTGCCGTCTGACTCTGACTGCTCTCCTTGATAAGTTTTACAAGCATCTCTCAAAGCGTCTTTTTTCATTTGAATGTGTAAATCTGTCCAGGCGGACGGTAAAGGTATCAAATGAAAGAAAACAAAGCAGTAAACATCCTGGCCGCTGTCCCAATGTTTCCTGAAGAACAAACTGCGTTGAGCAATTTGGCCTCCACTGATTCTGGCTTAAAACTTCCCATATTTTCCTGGTATGTGGAGCTGAATTCAAGCACGTGGCCGCTGCATTCCCGGGGGAGACACGCCCTCTAGTGGCTGATGTTAAATACTTTTTTTAAACTTCAGGTAAAAGGAAAACACTGACGACCTCCTAACAGCGAACAGGGCTGATCAAACTGCACATTATCAGCATAGAAAGGCAGGTTAAACGACACCATCGGGAAACAGCGGCCTCTGCTCTGCTTTTACACTGCGAGGCATCCGGACCCCTCAGCTCACCTGGGACAGGTGACAGAGGTTTCGGAGATCACGACTGAGTTTTAAACTCCATCCCACACCTTAAACTACGGCTCAGCTGATGCCAGAAACCCACAACAGCCACAATGTGTTACGGCACGACAGACAGTACACGGAGTACAAACATGTCTGTATGAATATAATAAGAAGCCCACAGGGCACCTTTACTCACTGAAGATGGAAGAGATGTGTTAAACCACCATGATGAACTGTACTGCCCCCCCGTCTCCTGACTGCATTATTTTTTTACACTGCATGGCGAGTGTTGAACTTTAAAAAAAAGAAGAAGAAGAAAAAAACACTGGCTTCACTTCTCATCCATCGTGTTGCATCATCTTCAAAAAGCTGCGTTCAACGAGGCCGGGCGCCGACTCACTCGGCTGTGTAACCATCGCCGGGTCGGCCGTGTGATAGGGCTGATGGGTAACGGGGTGGGGGGGGGGGGTGAATCACAGGGCTTGGTGTGACAGTGGAGCGGGACGTGGGACAGACACACAAACACACCTTTATGCTCAGATTCATGCGCCGTCCAATTTCCCTTCAGGCCAACGCACGCACATATTCACAATGGCAATTACTTCTGTGCGCATGAAGCACACGTTAAATATAATATGCACGCACCCACCCACACACACACACACACAGAAGTGAGGATCCTTGTTTTCAGGTTTTACTCCAAAAAAAAAAAAACAAGCTGTTAAAAATTTAACGTGACTTTCATTTGGCTGGCGTGTTAGCAGGGATGGAAAGGTTGTTGGTCTTTCGCTGTTCAGCACAGCTTACAGTTAACACACTCCTCTGATGGAGGGGACAACAAATGATGATGAAGGGTAAGAAGAGAAAACTGGGAAAAATAAAACTTAAAACCCGGCTGCTCCTCAGCCAGGTCAGGTGACACTGGACCTGCACACGAGCAAGATATGCAAAACAAAACTGGTATCAAGCACAACAAATTATACACAAATAAAAACATCTGCACAATAAACAGGTTCTCATCAACTGGATGTTACTGTGGAAAAAAAGCAAAAAATAGTGAAAAAAATAAAATAAAATAATGAGCAGTAAAAACCCACACACGTGCATGCTGACTCACACTACAAATAAGAGCGCACACACAGAGGATCAGACTTGACCGCGTTCTCTCTGATCTGGCTTCGTCTGCTTGAACATGTCACATTGAAGTTCCTCCGACATAAACACGCACACGGCTGAGCTGTCATGCGTGTAGACAAGAAGCCTGATGCGACAAATCTGTGTGTGTGTCTGTGTGTATGTGTTGTATGGCTGGCTGTCTCCTCCTGTTGCACAGATTCATTTCCATTTGTTTCTTCCAAACATCTGACTGTATGGGTGAAGCCTGTGTGTTTTGTGTGTGTGTCATTCATAAGATTTACCATCAGTCTGTTGATTTTGATAAAAGCATCTGTGAAATGAATAAACATAATGTTGTGGGGTTTTTTGGGGAACCAAAGGCACAAATCTGTCCACTGTTGTCCTCAAACAGTCATCTGCCTTGTCAGGCAGAAGTCAAACTTCCTGTCGTCCCTTCTGTGTGTGTGTCTGCAGGGGGAGCTGTAGTACCTGCCGTCATCGAACCTCCTCCTCCATCCTGAGAGCCCAATAAACCTGACTGATGGAGGAGACGCTGCAGAACACTCGCACACAAAACACACACACTGTCCCTGAAACTGATGTGAGTCAGCTGCCCTGATGGCTGCATAAAAATCCGACAGTTTGTAATCTGTGAGGAGCCAAACACACACACACACACACACACACACACACACACACACACACACACACACACACACACACACAGACACACACAGACACAGACGCTCGACACCGGCCGTCTGTTTGTGATTACAGTGACTGAAGGTCAGGGTGTTGATGAAGAGCGAAGCTGCTGCCGAGGTGACGTCAGCGCTGACTGACTGACAGGTGTGTGTGCAGCCTGAATAGAGACCATGTGTCTGACACACCTTTGCATGTGGCGCACACACACACACACACACACACACACACACACACACATCCATGCTGATTTACTATTGAATTTGAACCAATATGATGAAAATAAAGTTATGTGATGCCACTGGACACGGAGCATTCAGATTTTGCTGTTTCTTCAGAACTGGACTGCCATGATCATGGTCGAGATCGGCCCTCCTCCAGTCCAGGAGAAGCTGTTTGGCAACTTCAGTCTGAATCAACTCTCCATTAAGACATACAAACACATGAATAAATCATTTCTCCAACGCTTCTTGGATGCATCTGCACTGAGTTTCTGTGAGATACCAGAAAGCCGCGCGATCCATTGATGACGCAGTAAAAATGTAGGTTCAACATACTGCACAAAGACCGAAGCCTTTCCAGCCCGCTGGTTGTACCGCACAGCCAGGTGTGGACACCTGTGTGAGAGCTCCTCCATTTCATGATGTGTGACTTGTCTAATTTAAGAAACAAATGAAGACAACACAGGTCTTCAGAGACACCACAGAATATAGTCGGACAGAGGAGAGGAAACAGCTGATCTTTCTGACTCAGGTATTTTTCAAAAAGCTCTGATTAAGAATGTCTCTCTGTGGTGCCCAGCCATGCATACCTGAGATTGTTGTGTGTGTGTGTGTGTGTGTGTGTGTGTGTGTTTGGTCTTCCTGGTTCTCAGTCGACAGCTCCTGTGATCATTAAATTCACTTCAGTTCACTTCAGTTCACCCAGACACGGTACCCACCTTTCCTGTTCAGGGCCACCAGAAACCAGGGCCTATCCCAGGATGCACTGGGACATGGGGGTTTTCAGGGGTGAAGACTTCACCATGCTGACAAATTAGTTATAAAGCAGCTTATTTAATCAACCAGAAACGAGGCTAAATTTCTGTTTCCTTTGAATATTTGATAATAGAGGAGGTTAAAGCTCAAACTCATATTTTTTTAATCAATATTCTTTTTGACTGGATTTCATAACCACCTGCATCATATCCCAGTTCATTTAGACATTTAGTGGTTTTATACAGAAAGAGGTTGGTTATGCAACATCACAGAAGTAAATTAAGATAAAATACCCAAAACTTTATTTTTTACTGACACTAAGAGTATGAGGTTGTTGTTTTTTCTTTAGTAAAAGCTCTTTGTATTATATAACTTTAGAAAAGACACAGGGACCCAATTTCCCCACAGGGATCATTAAAGTTTCATCTAATCGTGAGTCATTGTGGCAGCAGCAAAGGACAGGATGCAGATAAAAAATGGAAAGAATAAAGAATAAATGGAAGAAAACGATGATCTTAGCAGCAGTGGGTAAAGCCGAAGCGGCTTTCTTTTCTTCACATATTTGTTGAGGTAAGAATACTCTCATGAAGCTGAGAAGTGCTATTTTGGGTGACCCCGGATCCAGCGGCAAATGTCAGTTTACCTGACATTTATTTTATGGTGTTAAGTGTTGGAGCACACAGTGAGTCTCCAGCCACGCTTGCAGCTCTGAGTCTGAAATCCTCATTATGAAGAAAATGCAAATTTCACGACCCGGAATTTTGACCTGGTGATGGCGCTAGAGTCAGGGACTCTATTGAGTTCACAAAAAGCATGAATGGTCTACAAATGTCCGAGGATCGCTCGCCAGGATTCATCCTCAATGGAGCCATGAATGGAGAAACGTCAAAGGCACAACATGCACACCTGCACGGCTAACAGGAAGTGGAAGCTAAAAATAAAGCGACCTGTCTCTATTTTTTGGCTACTCTTTACAACACACACATGGGCCTCCATCTCAACATAACGATGCTGAACAAGAATCACACAAACGTTTCTATCATAATTAAACGATCGGCATGGGAGCCCATTAAAAGCAACTCAGACAATGGCATATTAACAGACAAATGGCTGCTTCTTACCTTATCTGGTTGTCAAAACCCCTGCCTCCTCCTCCTCCTCCTCCTCCCCACCGTTCAGCGTTTACTCCACACGTCTGCAGTAGTTTAATGTCCTGTGTCCACTGACGATTTTCCATAACGGACTTTAAACTGCAGTCAACACACAACACACTTGCATCCTGTGGCCAGTCCTGCACATGAAGCACTTTCCGCTCCTCAATGAGCTTCTGCCGCCTTGAGATAGCATACGGTCCACCAGGTTCTCAACCAAACACCCGTGGCCAAGTGTTTTGCCGCTGGTTCTCCTCCTGCTGCCACGCTAGCCCCCTGCTCGTACTCATGAACCTGACTTAGCCCGCTAGCTGCTGCCGCGGTCGTCTGCGGCTGCTTTGCTAGCTAGCATTAGCACCGCGACGGTGCCGGTTTGTCGCCGCCCTGACCCGTTTAGAACCATTATGAAGCGGCTTTTCTTCACTTTTGAATTTTATTTGTTCTACTGGCTTTTGGCATTTTTACCTTGGAGTTTAACACGTATAATCCTCCTTTTTTAGGATTCCAACTGCCCAGCATAGCTTCAACTATCTTGATTTCTGCTCGCCAAAGGCCTGATTACCCAGCATGCTTTTCGCACAGTGCACGCGCTTGTGCCGCGCTTAGATAAAAAACAAAAATAAAGAACATGGAGCTGCTTGAAACTTGGTCGCAAAATCAAATCAAATAATATATATGTATTATTCCCCATTATTGTTTTTATACCAAGGCAGTTGCTGGAACCCACACAAACTAAGCCCTTGAAATACAAAACTGAAAGTATATAGACTAAAGTTAGTAGTTGAAAGTTCATTTTCTGACTACTTTTGCTTATTTTGCTTTTGGATGCTGTGTGACCTGTCCATATGACACCTCAACCCCCCACCTCCAGGCCCACAGATGGCTGCTGTCATGAATGGCTCTCTGTCTGTGGGAAACACTGCTGATTTAATAATAAGAGTTCTTAAAGTTTCTTACTGTTGCTTTGAGTATAAATGTAAAAGTCCTACCTGACATTTCAGAGTTTTCCACACTTCATGCAGAAAATGTTCGTGAGCAGATGTGTCTGGGTCTGAGCGTGTGCGTGCATGCGTTGTGAAGGAGTCAAAGTGAAGAAGAGGAGAAAGACGATGCTGTAAATCCTCGTCTGCTGCTGCTACCGTTTTAGCGTGAAGGAGTCAGTTATAAGCCTTGTCATGTGTCAGTGTGTGTTTGTATACGTCAAGATGTGTGTAGTTCACCAAAAAATGTTTTAAGCTTCCTGCAGCCTCATGTGTATGTGTGTGTGTGTGTATGTGTGATAATAATAATCCCCTTTTGTATGTGTGTGTATGTGAAAAAATATATATATTCACATGTGTTGAATCCATGTCCTGTGTGTGCTCACAAGAAGGCTGCATTCCTGGAGGAGAAAAATCCTTAGTATCGCATTATCGCATTACTCTCTCTCTCTCTCTCTCTCTCTCTCTCTCTCTCTGTGTGTGTGTGTGTCTATGCAAGCAGTTGGTAAACATATTCCCTCTTCTCCTTGGTGGGAATCTGAGCTGGAAAATCCTGAAGCTCCAACAGAAAAATCCCGGTTTACGATGAAGCAGCAGACACGTCACTGACCAGGGTAATCAGATCAGGAGGAAGAGGGTGAGGGAGAGGTGAAGTTATGATCATAATGATCAAGAGTTTTGTCTTATCAGTCACAGCAGGGCAGAACATCCACACAGACTAGGGTTGAAGGTTTTCCAAAAGAATATACCAACCTTCTCCCAGCAAAACAGTATTTAATTTTAAACACACAATGTAAAAAGGTCATTTTCAGATGTTATTAATATTATATTTGTGATAACAAATTCTAATATTTTAGTAGAAAAAATAACTTAACACAATCTCCCATTCAGTGTGTTCCTAGAGTACCTTTTGATATTTAAGCATACACTTCTGCAATGAGTTGTGAGTTTAATGATTGATTTGATAGAAGTGTACAAAAAAACATCAACGTAAATGCTAGTTTCCCTCTTGTTTATAATATATAAGGTATAGTGTGGTTTCACATTATAACCACTGTCACTGAGGTCAGTTTTCCTTTGCAGCTGCGACGATATTGCCGGGATTACCAACTTCCTCATCTTATTCATCGACGTTATTAAAAGGGGGGAGTGAATGATCTTGTCGTTACTACGATATCTTTGCTCAGAGCGGCGAGCCCGCGCAATCCCGACACAGCGGTAAATTCGCCGGAGCGCGATATGGTCCACGGGTAGTTCACGGCTTGTCGCCCCCGGACATGACCTGACCGAAAACTCTTGTGCGGTCGTGGTACGTTAAACAGCGCAAGTTACTTCCACCTGCGTGAATATACGCTGGAGAGCTACTTACTGCTGAAGTTAGCTTCACTTGAGTGAATAAACTAGCTAGCTAGCTAAAAGTAATTTATCAAACCAGTTTCAGCTAACCGAATAATTAGCTGTACTGAAGTGAATAAAGTAGCCAGTTATCTAACAGTAATTTATCCACACAGTGTCAGCTACCCAGATATATTTTCACTTGAATGAATAAATTAGCTAGCTGGCCAGCTAAAAGTAATTCAGTCATGCAGTGTCAGCTACCCAGCTATATCTTCACTTGAGTGAATGACTTGGTCCATTCAGTGTCAGTTGTCCGGCTAGTTAGCTTAATTTCAGTGATTATAATACCTAGCTGCTGTAGCTAGCAAACATTGACACTGTTTTCTTCCATCTCTGTTCATGTGAAGGTTTGGCATGTGTGTTAAAAGGAGCCCTACCTTGATACTGAACCTGGACATTAACGTAACATTTTTTTGTCTTATCTGTCTATAGATTTGTTCACAAATTAGTTAGTAATTAGTAACGATTCACCTGGCAGGTGTGGCATGTTAAGAAGCTGATTACACAGCATGATTACTGCATAGGTGTGTAACAGACTGGTCATTGTTAAAGGCCACTTAAAGATGTGCCCCCCCATGTTGTTCAGTTGTCATCTCAGTTCTAATACCTATAAAAACATCTTGTGTGTTGTGTTGATATTTCTGTTCTCTATATTGCTATTGTTAGATTATCTCAGCCGATGCTGCTATCATTTACATGTAAGTACCCACTGACCCTGTGTTTACTTTCTTCACAGACACAAGAGAAAATGAGGAGACTGCAGCTCAGCTTTGGGAAGGGATGAGATGTGGGACAAGCTGAGGAGATGGAGATGAGAGCGGAAAAGCAGGTGCACCTCAAATAAGATGAAATCTCTTGTATTTGCTTCTCGTTTGTCCGGCGAGATTTTCTCCTTACCAAACTGTTTGTATGTTGTGAGTGCTCCATTTGTGTCAAGCTCATTTTTGCTTGTTTTAACAATCTTGGAGAGTGAAATGTTCCTGCTCTGTTGGTAGATAGTTTTCCTGTCCTTAAGTCATATTTTCCCTGTTTATTTTTCCTTATTTTTAAGTGATGATTGTGCCCAGGAATGGATTAGCACCATGTTCCAAAAACTGATCACATTCAAATGATGTAGGCATCATAACCACAGAGATAGATGTTCTTTAGTAATAACTGTGGAACTTGTTGTCTCAGTTTCACAGCAACACAAACCAAGCTCAGTTATGGGACCTTGTTATTTCTATCACACTGCATCAGGCCATGTCACTTGGGTATTTGGTTAAATGGATAACAGCTACATTCAGAGAACTGGTTCAAACAAACAAATCTTTTCCCCACGATACGTCCAACTCCGTCTCAACGCCTTGATGGACCCAATTGGCGTCCTCAAAACACGAAGTTACCCCGCACAGACCTGGAGCAGCCTCGCTGGTGTGTTTCTGTGGCTCACGCTGAGGTTTGACAAACTCCTGCGGGGCGAGGCGGGGCGAGGGTGGGGGATGAGGCAGAGCTTGTAGAATAAAAAGCGCGGCGACGGATTCTGACAGAGATCTGACAGCTGCTGCAGGTTCACATCAACCATCTGCAGAACCGCAGTTCTGCCGAGTCTGCACACCTCCCGTCACATCAAGTCAGCTTTTTACCCACAGATCCCAAAAGTTCAGGACGTGTGTGTGTGTGTGTGTGTGTGTGAGGGAACTGGAGAGAGACAGCTTGTGTATGCACATTTGCAAAGTGATGGTACAAAAGCAGCAGTGTGTGTGTATGTGAGTGTACACAAGAGAGTTAAAGACAGATTGAGAGCTTGTGTGTGTGTGTGTGTGTGTTAGAGGTATTACTTTATGCAGTCTCCACAGTGTGTGTGCGCGCATGAGATTGAGAAGGAAATCGAGAGCTTGTGTGTGTGTGTGTGTGTTTGAGGTATTACTTTGCCTTCACGTGTGCGTGTGTGAGCTGTCGTCCAGGATTTACCCTCGGTGAGAGTTAATCTGAGTGTCGGCAGGATTCTCTAAAGGTTAGAGAGAGACAGGCAGGAGTGTGTGTTGGAAACACTGCAGCTGACCTCATTTTCTGCACACACACCTCCTTCACTTGTCTTTAATGCTGTGTTTGATGGTGTGTTTGGTTTGGTAGGTGTGTGTCTGTGTGCATGCAGAAAAACAAAACTTCTCTTGTGTTTGTTCTTCTGTGAAATTGCTTCGCGTTCGCGGCCCCTCTGAGCTCAAGAGAAGAAGTAAATAAGATATATCTTCATTCGTCTTCATTATTGCTTCAGGAATATCAGGACGTCTGCTGTTGGTTGCGGGGCTACATGACGTGGCTGTAAGTGATAATTCAGCTGGTAGATTTTAAGATAAGAGTCGGTTTAACAAACCCGACTTCACAGCGACTGACTGACGACCTTCAGGTGAGGATTTGTTTGCGGCGCCGTTTGACACCCTTCATCCGTCCGGTGCTTTGAAGGGAAGCCAAATGGCTCGGCTCCACCGCGCTGATCTCATCCACTCTTCGAACTCTGAATATTAAAACATGCGTCTCCTCCCTCTCTTCTTGCCCCCCCCACACGTAGTTCTTTTTCCGTGTACCGGTGCTTAACATGCTGATTTAGATGTGGGGTGTCAGCCAAGCTGCCCCCGGGCAGTTTTACCCTCTACGACCCAGTTTATGGAGGCTCCCGCTTCCCCTCTGTCAGCCCGATGCCGAGCCGACCACAGAGCGGTCAGGTGGCCTCATGTGCCGGACGACCAAGCTGAACCCCCCCCAAAATTATTCTCCTCCAAAGTGCTCTTCTTCTTCTGCTCCATTTAGGGGAAGAAAAATGAGACTTAACCTGGAGTTTGTCGACAAAACTCTCTGAAGACGACACGGGCTGGACACTGGGTCAGGTCTCTACTGCCACATAATGATCCTGCTAATGAACAGGCAACGATCAATATCAGTCAGCTGCTTTCGGTTTGTTCTGATTATTTGGTCATGATGCATTAAAAGGTCCAAACTGATCCTGTAAGATTTCAAAATTGTGAAAAATGTAGGAAATCTAAAACGTTAGCCTTGGATCCTTACATTAACCTTATTATAAAACATAGTTTTTTTGTTTTAGATTATTATCTTACTCATTATTTTAGTGGTATAACATTTTTTAAGGCTAATGTGTCAGAATAGGCAGCCAAGTGAAATTCTATTGAGGATCAAATCTCTTTCTTGAAATTTGCGATGACGGAGAAGTAAAACGAGATGATGAGAGAGGATGTGACGTCTGCCACGCTTCCATCTGTACAAATGAAAGTGCTGTGAGTGTGAGTGTGACAGACTTGACGGTATCTGGAGGTTTCAGAGGTTTTTTTTTTTCAGCTGAAGTGCGGAGGACGGGTGGTGATGTGTTCAGGGACCCCTGGGTTTCGGTGTCACCCAGTCTGTCTGCTGTGTTCAGGCCTGCTGTGGAGATGAAAGACTGAGCTCCGATAAAACAGACTGCCTGAGTGTCAGCGTGCGCACACACACACACACACACACACACACACACACACACAGAGCCCTCCTGTACTCAGGGCCCTCTTTGACATAATGCTAAAGCTAAAGCTAACCAAGTCTCTGATCCGAAGCCGAACAGGGCCAAACCACTTCAGATATACTCGAGATATGAGATGGGCACGACTGTGAGGAGGTTGTGTGTGATTAGTGTGTGTGGCTTGTGTCATTGCAGAGTACAGTATATTTACAGTATGTGGAAGGTTGATGGATTCATGGTCGGGGAAAAAGCTGTTAAAGATCTGCTTGGATTAAATTTTGGGCCACAGGTAGAAGGGCCTGGCTGAGTGACTTACTGTGTACATGTAGATAAAAGTGTGTGTGTGTGTGTGTGTGCTTGTGTGCATTTGTAGGCATTCAGAGCGGCCTGTTTGTGTGTGCGCGTCGGGTGTAACGCCGATGCGCATCGGTTTGCAGCAAGCCTGTAACGGTGTGTGTGTTTTGCGGTTTTGTGCGTGTGGATGTTGTTGTTTTTTTTTTTTTAGCCCCCGTGGCTCGGATAAACGTTTGCAGTCCAGTGCATCGCCGTGACAACAGGTATTAGGGCATAATTTAAACGTAAAGCTTAATGGAGCTCAAGTAACAAGGCCCAGAGCTGGTGTCCCGACCTGTCTCTCCCATCACATCAGCCGGGCCGGTGACCCGCGTGGCTCCGTCACCCGCCGACACCCACAGCGGGTCTCAGTAATGTGGAGGAAACGCCTCCGCTCTTCCACCTGGCTGCCTCAGAACAACAGGGCACGTTTTAACTCATGCACATTATGGCAACAACACCGGAGAGGGCAATTTTTTATAATGCGATTATGGTGGTTGGATGGCGATGAAGCAGTAAAGTTGCTATAATCTGCCTCCGGAACGCCTGGTTGGATTTCAGGCAAAAGAGGGAGCAGAAGAAGAAAACTATCTGGACATCTTGTAATCCTCCAAGTGTCACGTGTTGGATTTCTTATTATAATGTCACGCTCCCGGGTACCAGACGTCAAGGAGACACACGATCATTTAGAATAAAGATGCTCGCAAAACATGCAAAAAAAAAAAAAGTTCAGGGTGTTGATTTTCTATCAAATTCAGCTCAAATTTCAAATAAACTATTAAATCTACTAAATCAACTAAATCTGTTTCAGAAAATATGAATCAAAAGTGGTTTTCATGCATTACCACACTGAGATCACTGCTTCTCCTCCGTTTTGCATCTTTTCATCTGCCAAAATTTGGATGTTCCAGTTTTCTTTTTTAACACCTCAGCCAAGTGTCATATTTAAAATGTGGATCAAAACCAAAACCAGGAGCTAAAAGACGATAAAAGCTTCGTGGGATCGTCTCTATGCTAAAAGTTTTTTGGGTGGACTGCTGCTTTAATCAGTCCCGCCAAGTCCTTCCCTCCGATAAAATTCAGTGCAGACAGCTTCTTAAACATTTTATTAGGCGAGCGTCTGACGGACACTGCTCTTCGTTTATATCATTTCTGCTCTCTCCTTCACTCCCCCTCGCTGGATCTTTTTTTTTGCCGCTCGAGCGTCTCGGCTGTCCGTCGTGTTGCATCATCTTCAAAGGCGGCGGCTCATTCAGCACATTACGGCATATTAAGACTTGTGGCGCGCTCGCCGGCGTGAGATACGGTGACGGCGCTGTGCTTTTATGTTTATAGACGAGCGCTTGTGTGTTTGATCCAACACTGAACACAGTTGATCATCAGCTGTGGTCTGTTCACCCTGATGGATGGAAGAAAATGAGGAAAAAGAGGAGAAGATGGAGGGAGGAGAAAAGAAGAAGAGTGATAGGATGATAAATATTCAATCATGGGTTGGTGAAAAAAAAACTTTTTGTTTAAGTGATGACAAAATTATGACTGAGTGAAAATGAAGCAGATGTTTCAGTGTGTGGCACAGTTTTCCAGAGGAGGAGGAGGAGGAGGAGGAGCAGGAGGAGAGGGGAAAGGGGGGAGGAGGTGAAGGTTAGCGAAGAAAAGGGGGGCGGGGGCGAGGGAGGAGGTGAAGGTGAAAGGATGGAAGAGTTTAAGGGAGAAGAGGAGGAGGTGAAAGATTAACAGTCCGTCAGTCAGCTCGCACATGTGTTGGTGATTCCACACATGCACACACACACATGCACACACACACATGCACACACACACACACACACACACACACACACACACACACACACATGCGCACTCGTACACGCACACGCTAACAAGCAGCAGGAAACAGACTGACAGACTCAAACGTGTGTTTGAAATGTGTGTGTGTGTGTGTGTGTGTAGCAGTGAATGAGACACAAAGACGCTAAGAGCCAGAACATATGCCGTGTGTATGTGTGTGTGTGTGTGTGTGTGTGTGTGTGTGTGCGGCGGGGACAGACAATGGCTTCAGACGATCTGACCGTTGGAAAAAGTGACTGAGGGATTACAGTGACAGTTTCACACACACACACACACACACACACAGGTTCAGAGTAATTGATCTGTATTGGAAACAGCCTCACTTCAGTATCTGTGCTGGTTCTGCAGACCTGGACCAAACGCTGGATCTGGACTCGGACTCGTTCATCTGCCACTTAAGGACAAATCCGCTTGTTTTGTCTAAACACGCTCTCCTAGTCTGCCTGCATGCACACACACGCACAAACACGGATGTGTGTTATCATGGCATGACGCTGTGTGTGTGTGTGTGTGTGTGTGTGTGTGTGTGTGTGTGTGTGTTTAATCCCTTTACAACATGTAATTGCAGTTCCCGCTTTTAACGGCCTTGTATTGAGGACGTCAAATGCATTCATGTTGAAGCTTGCAACAACCAATTTCCACTAAACTCAAAGCTGGAATTTGTGCGATCGCTCGTTGTATTGTCCACAGGCGCCGCATGCCGCTTTTACACCCCCACCCCCGTCGTCATGGCTAAACTAAACGCTCCCAAAGCGGCGAATGTAAAACGGGACATTAATCCTTCACTGGTTTGTTGTTGTCAGAGTTATTGATGAAAAAATAAGGCGCTTGTGTTTGATTGTTGGAGCATTTAACACACACAGGCTCATAACACAAGAGGAGTGTGTTTGTTTGGGGGGGGGCCTCTCACTCAGGAGTTACAGAGTTCTGGTTCTGGACTGACCAAGGACGGCCGGCGGCGAATTGATGGCGGCGCATCGCGAGCAGCGACATTGTTTGTGGACGGCAGCGATGCTTTACGGCGCGGCCGTCCTCGGGGGTCGCGCCTCATATTTCATGGCGCAGACGATTGACGTTGGCCCGCGTTACGTGCTTAGCCTAGCTTAGCATGACAGCGGGGTTGCCAGGTCTGGTGGCTGTACCCGCTGACGGCAGCAGAAGATGGATGGAGCCAAACTGGTTCCTAAAACAAAAAACCTGGAGGAGCAGCGACCCGCCCACTTTTCCTCATTTCCTCGCCAGCCCCCGCCATCATGTTGTTACGCTCGGCCCTCGCCGCCCCCGTGGCCCTGTGCTGAACCGAGCAACGGGCTCATTATACGGCGCCCCCCCACCCCCGGAGGATGGCTGAATCCCCCTCCCACCGCCCGGCGTTGGTTTCAGTCTGTCGAGGGCGGAGGACATCATTTATCAGGCGCTGTTGGTCGGACAGAGGCCACGGTCGTTAAGCCTCCTGGGCAGCCGTCCCTTTGCTGTAGCGTGGGTTGCCAGATATGATCGATGACTGCTTTTTTGGTCCCTGAAGAGGCACGATGCTAAGAAACCTGGCAACCTCACTGTGATGACGCAACAACAAAAGAACCTCCTCCTCACACCTCTGGGTAACAAAAGCAGCAGCTTCTCGCATCTCGGACACTTCCTGCCTGAGACGTCAGCTGACGTCGTTCGTTCCAGTGCGTCCAGGAAAGGCACAGGTGTAACTGATGCCAGCGCAGCTTCTTCTTCTTCTTCTTCTTCTGTGGTGCTGTGAGCTGGAGAGAGGATGAAACTCCGCCAGCGTTGGAAAGATAACATTATAAAAGATGATGTGCTGAAGTTTTACTGCAGGATATGTGAGTTTTCTTTAAAAAAAAAAAAAAAAGACAACAGCCATCAGCCTGATATCTCACCCCCCGCAGCAGCACGGCCTGTGCGCGTGGGGGGGGGTGACTCGGGCTAGACACACTAAGGAGGAGAAGGTCTTAATATAGAATTTAGAATAAAAAAGAGAAACGCGAGCGAGCCCGGAGCGCTGAATTTCCACACGCTCCACTGGGTCTCAGCCGATACTCCGGGTTTGGACCGACATTCGGCCCGCGTCACTCGGCTCCGGTTCGGATCCTCCGGCTCCTCCGTTGGTTCTGATTTTTAAGACGCTGGGAGAGGTTTCGGCCTTTTGCTGCTTCGGCTCAAAGTGTTTGACTTTTTGCCTGAGTGTCGGTGATGAGCTGTGCTGCATTCACAGCCAGAGGTGTAGTCGGGGGAGGGACACGCGCACACACACACACACACATTGTGTTAGCTGAGCATGAAGCCGCTGGTTTCATGTCTTCACGGGCAAAATCTAAATGTGGACGAACCAAACCAAAGCCCTCACAGTGAGAGATGTTTGTAGAAAATCCACACGGGCCTGAAATGTCGAGTATGTGCGGGTGATGAAATGCAGATAAAGCGCACGTGTACGGTTTCATTCGGGCTGCAGAGTCTCACAGAGTTTTGTTTATATGAAATACTGTTTTGTTTATACGTCACAACTCGCAGTTTGTCGCCTGATCCAGGTCACACATAAATCTCCGGCGTGACTCGTACACGCGGAGAAAAGCTGCAGAGGCTCGACAAAAGTTTGATGAAGAAAGACTCGGCAAGGAAAGTCATTCAGCTGTTTTTTGGTGATGTAGAAGAATAAAGTTTTTTTTAATATATATATTTTTTGCATTGGTTCCATCTAAACAAAAGTTATTTGTGTGCGGGAAAACGAACAACGTGGAAGTCTCGCATCTCACGCTCCCTCCGTCTGTAGGTGAGTAGCACGGCTGATTGACAGCTCCTTGGAAACACAATTACGAGAGGCAGAGTGGAAAGAAATAGCTTCAAAGGCTCGCTGTGTGTGTGTCTGTGTGTGTGTGTGTGTGTGCGCACAGCACCACAAGACTCCAGCGGCCGTCCAGTGTTTTACTCTGACAGTTTTCTCTCTTTTCATTCATCCATCTGTCAGGTGTAGTTATTATTACTGTCACTGGTCATTAATTGTATGTGTGTGTGTGTGTGTGTGTGCGCACGTGTGTGTAGTAACGGGCGGCGGTAATCGCACTGTCGTATCTGTCAGAAACACGTCAGTCACGTGCGAGATTCAGCTTTGTACTTAAAGGGAAATAACGCTCAATTTAAAATTTCGTTTGGAGCCTGTTATTCATCTGCTGCACACACACACACACACACACACACACGTCAGTCTGGTGGAAACATGTGTTCCTCACTCATCGGTCAGGTCGACGGTTCTCAGATTGCCACGTGACATTTTGGACAGATGGAGGGTGGAGGATAACTGTCGCTCACCTTCCTCCTCCTCCTCTTCCTCCTAATATAAACCATCTGCCCTGGCGTGGCTCTTTACTTTATCATCTCCAGGCCTGGTGGTGCAGTCTGTGTGTTACCTGTAGATGCTCCACTCAGGTGTATGTGTGGACTTTTATACTTCAATAAAAGTACCAATATTACAATGTCCTGCAAGAAATACAGGAAGCAGCAGGTGTGAAACTCCTGCACGCCTTCATTGGTTCGCTGTCATCGCCTGACGCGAGAAACGTCCCACGGCATCGAGGCTTTAGAGAAAAACAAATCGAACGAACCTTTTCATGTGTTCGGAGAGCGTTTCTCCTGCGGTCTGGGATTTGAACCACCAACCTTTGCACTTTCCCTCCTCTTCCTCCTCCTCCTCCTCCTCAGTCTTTGACAGATGTCTGGAGCCAAATTGCAGCGGCGCGGGGCCGACGGCGAGGCGGTGTGACGGAGCTGACGGTGTCGAATGTCCTGTCAAAACCGCTCAGTCCACTCTTTCATCACAGCTCACTCACTCTTTTTTTTCTTTCCTCTGCAGAAGGGGGGGGGTGATGAAGCGATCCTGAACTTTGTCTCAGGGTTAAAAGAAAACTCTCTGGTTTCCTCACCATATTCCTTTCTGTTTCCTGTTTACGCAGCCTCCTCCTCCTCCTCCACCTTCGCCGCCGCCGCCATGCTGTTAAAGCATCTTCATCTTCCAGCCCATTACGCACACGTGATCCTACTCTTCCTCCACGCCACATTTACATATGGGCTCACGCTCGCACTAATTAATTTCGGCTTAATTAAACTCGTTTGCGCGTGTTGAAATCCCATCATGTGGCCTAATGAAATGAGCCCGGTGTGATCGCAGGTTGTCAAGGTGTGCGTGTGTGTGTGTGTGTGTGTGGGTATATTTAGCAAAGCCGCCTCTGGGTGGAAACATAACAGCCTGTGTGTGTGTAATGGAGCGTTACAGTGTACAGCTCTCAGTAATGTGTGCGACGGTGATTTAACAAAGATGATACCTGCCTCTCATTACGAGTTTTTTTTTCCAGCTGTGAGTTACAGCGACAGCAGCAGTTAGAGCCGACCTTGTAAAATCTTGGCATAATTAAGGCCCGAGCTTTGAAAAGACTCTGAGTGGTTCTGTGAAACGGACCCGTGCAGCGTTCGGGATGCAAGACTTGGCTCTGATTGGTCTCTGATTTTTTTTCCCCCCTCTAATTAGCCGTAGATGAGGGCAGAAGCGAACCGAACGCATCCAAATGGTCTGCAGTGTCTGGGCTCGACCCACGTGCATCTGCAAGGGCTTGCTGCTGATTAAGTAAGGACAGAGACATTTTTTAGAAAGTCCTTCCTGGTCCCGTGCCCGCGAGATTTGTCTCCGTCCCGTTCCAGTCCAATCAGCCCAGGACGGATGGTGTCCATTTAACCCGCTCGGCTTCCTGTTTCATCCGCCGGCTGAAGACAAGCGGAGCTGGCTGCATGTTTCCAAGCTCGCTGACGACTTGTTCTCCTGTGCCGTGAGGTTACTATACCATACTCAGAGCTTCTTCTCCAAATAGTTCCCGGGCGGAGGACTCGGAGCAGCGTGACTGATCGATTGGAGGCTGCGACCGACGTGTTGCGGAGACGAAACGGCGAGAACCAAACCGGAGGCTTGCGGTGGCGGTGGCGGCTAAATGTTCAAGCGCAAGACTTTCAAGTTGGGTCTCATGACCTTGGGGAGGGAGGGGGAGGGAGCAGAGCTGCTTTCTTTCAGATTAAAAGAGAACACAAATTAAAGTGACACTGACGGCTACAGGGGCCGTACTCACAAAACATCTTCAGGCGAAAAGCAGCTTCAAACCGGCCGAGTGACAACTTTAAACTTTCATCGACCAACTGCGGACATTTATCCTCAAAGGGATTGTGTTCTGGCTCACCAACACATCGGACCGGTCCAGGAACACCGGGGATGGAGTTTGTTTTTTTTTTTCTTCCAGAATCTCTGAACGCAGCAGATGAAAGCGATTTCATTCACTCCGTCGTTTTCCCATCACGTCATCCCTCCTCCCTCAGAGGCCCAAAACTCTTTTCATTCAGCGCCTCCATGAAGCGCCTTCGCTTCTTTCCACCCAATTTGAAAATGAGATGCATTTTCTGAAAAAAAAAAAAACTTCAGAGGGATTCCCCGAACGATGCGCATCGCACAGATGATGCACATGCAGACGGTTTGATTTCTGATGGAGCGGGAGACGGGGCTGAAGAAAATCCTCAAAAGCACCAAGAGGAAGAAGCAAAAAAAAAAAGAAACCACACTCATTGATCTCTGCAAATTGCTCTTTTATTGAAAAGATCCTGGCTGATTAATGATGCCGCTGCAGGCCGCCGTCATTACTGTGGACAGGAAACGGTAAAAGCGAACGACCTGCAAGACTAAAAAAAAAAAAAAAGACGCCCTAAGATCGACGTGGTCGCCAGCGTAAATGAATCCATCACAGCGAGGATAAAACGAAGGAAGTGTGTGTTACTGTGGAAGGAGGTCAAAGGTCAATGCCTCGGCCCAGTGGAAACAATAGCAGGAACCAGTCACGATGTTTGAGTGATTGCGGGTGTCACGGAGCAAATCGACGTGATATTGTTTGTGTAAGACAATAAGAGGTTTTTTCTTTTTTATTATATTGATTTATGTCCGATTATTGATTTAAAAATCAATGTGTTGCATGCTGCCGCTGCTGTTTTAATATGAATGTGACTGTGAATGGCCGCTGCACATTGTAGGTAAATGCAACTCATTAAAAAAGAAAAAAAACGATGTTGACGTAATGGCTTAAACTTTGTGCGGAGGAGTCAGCGGCCTCTAGTGGTGAGGTTGCATTACGCTCTCAGACCGAAGCCTCTGATTGGTTCATAACTCACCTCTGGAGATTATTTGACAGGTTCTCGTTTCTCGATTCAAGTGAAAGATGTGAGAAAAACATCTGCAGAAAAACTGCATCTGGAAAATGTAGAATTTTTCAAAATAAAAGTCGTTGCACCTGAAGTTTTAGTTTGTAGAAAAAACAATGTCACATTCCTGAGCTGCATCTCATAACCTCTCTCTCTCTCTCTCTCCCTCCTTAGCCTGTCAGGGGGCGGGTCCTGCGGCCTGTCACTCAGCCCCGCTCCGTGTTTCCTGATTGGCCTCCCTCTCCTCGGTGTGGGAGGTGCCCCGCGGAGCCCACATGGAGGCTGCTGGGTGTCTTTGCGCCCGTTAGTCTGGTCCATTCTCCGGTGGAGACAGTGGAGACTCTCCGGACATACTGAAGCAACTCCTGGTGCATCATCATCATCACCTGTGCGGGGAGTTATTTGAACTGAACCGAGACAAATGTAGTCAGAATATTATTTTTACTGTCACTTAGGTTATTTTTTGTACCAGACTGTTATTCTGGTTCGTGCGTAAAAGTCCCTCAGGTTTGACAGAAGAGGAGCTTCACACTGTTACTGATTTTTTTGTTCTCCTTGCGCACTGGGTGCACTTGGATCTCTCACCAAAAAGGACTTAACTGGGAACATTTGAGGTGAGACGAGACTATCAGGGAACTTCGCTCTTATTTCCCGAGCAGAAATCTCTCATTTTTACGCAGAAGATCAGTGTCAGAGACAGAGCCGCACTTCTGGCGGACACTTTGCCGTCTCCTGCAACCGAAGCGGGTTTGATGGAAACATGACCAAAGCTGCAAACGGACCGGTTCTCCTGCACGACCTCCTCCTGCTCCACCTGCTCCCATTGCTGCTGCTCCACGTCCCCCCGGCGTGTCTGACCGCGCAGCACGGGCACCCGGCGCTTCGCTACTTCGGCCGAATCCCCGAGAACTCTCCGGCTGGGACGCCGGTGGATGGGGTGGTGCTGGCGCTCGGAACCGGCGGCTGCCCGGACGCGGACCTCAACGCCAGCCTGCAGGGGGATTACGCGTCGGATTTTAAGATGGTTCACCTCCGCGGACGCCGGGACCACCGGGCACTTCTGGGTTTGGTCTCCGCCAAAGCGCTGGATCGAGAGTTTATTGCGATGTACGAGCTGAGGGTGCAGCTGCCGCCGCGGTGCCTGAGGAGACCGGCGGCCGTGCAAGTCGAAGTGTCGGACCGGAACGACAACGTCCCCCGTTTCACCGGCGGTAACGTGACGGTTGAGGTGGACGAGCTGACGCCGCCCGGTACCGAACTGGCCCGCGTCGACGCGAAGGACGGCGACGCGGAGAGGAACGGACGCGTCACTTTTTACGCATCGCCCGAGTCTCACCTGCTCCACGTGGATCCGCAGACCGGGCAGGTGAGGCTGGTCGGGTCCCTCCGGGGGATGAGCCAGGTGACTCTTCGCGTTTACGTGAAGGACGGCGGAGACGTGGCGCTGATCGGCGACCCGGTGTTCCTGCGCGTCGACGTCCACAGGTCCGGCGCAGCGCGGCGCAGGCCCCGGGCTCTGTCCCAGGAGCTGACCTACACGGTGACCGTTCCGGAACACGTCGGGGTCGGGGACCTGGTCTTCACGGTGCCGGACCAGAGGTTCGAGCAGCGTTGGTTCGAGGTGATATCCGAGGCAGACTCGCCGGTCCAGATCGAACGGGACTCGGGGCGTCTGTACCTGGCGCGCAGCCTGCGGGAGCCGGCCGAGGTGACGGTGAAGATCCAGAACCTCCGAGGTAAGGAAGCTTTTTTCCTCCTCTTTCTTTTGGAGTCCTGGAGTTGCTGGACTTTGCTGCTGGATTTGACTGATCCTGGGATGGGGCTGGTCATTGGCCCGTTTGAATTCGGTTTGGTGTCTTGTTGGTGCGTTTGCACTGAAACTACTTGGCTGCAGAAACAAATTGTGATTTTGTGTTTTTTTTGTGTCTTTATCCTTTGCCTTTGATCTGCTGTAAAGTTGAAGTCAGTGGTAAAGAGTAGTGTGGCCCTTTAATAATATAACATCATATCATCATCATACAACAGCATATATCAGCTTTTCTTCAAGGAGCTGCAGCCCACATTTTGTTTCTTGTAATGCAGAATTGTCCTTTAAGGACTGAGTGGAGTTCATTCATTGAGGTGTGTGTGTGTGTGTGTGTGTGTGTGTGCGTGTGCATGTGTGTGTACTGGCTCCTCTCCAGCGGAGTTTGAATTGACCTCAACCGTCACCGGCTACTTTCCACTCTTTCATTCATGGCTTACAACACTCCTCACACCACAGCCAAGTGTGCGTGTGTGCCTGTGTGTGTGTGTGTGTGTGTGTGTGTGTGTGTGTGTGTGTGTGTGTGTGTGTGTGTGTGTGTGTGTGTGTGAGAGAGAGAGAGAGAGAGAGAGAGAGAGAGAGGCAGGGATTGCTGGCAACACACCCCGCAGGTCGTTAAAAGACAAACACAACGGACAGTGTTCAGTGTGTGAGGTGAACAGAGCAAACACACCTCGACTCGCTTCGCGTATGCCTCTTACTTTCAGCAAACCGTTGACACACACACACACACACACACACACACACGCCAGCAGCCAGCAGCTGACCTTGACTGAAGCCAATAATTCATATTTTCAGTTATTTTCCTTGCTTTGATAAAAGTGCGTTGTTTGTCTTTTGCTCTGCTGAACTCGTGTCACCGCAATTTCCCCATTTGGATTAAAGGAAGCACCGTCCAAACAAACAAGTCCATTTACCCCGAACAATAAAGTGCCTTCTGAAAACCAACCATACAATACGTTAAAAAAAAAAGATTTATATGAGCCTTCGTGGCTGAGGTTTGGTTCTTTGCTCTGAAATTGTCTTCTCAGGAGAGCATGAGCAAACAACTAAGCTGCTGATCCATGAAAAGGAAAACACATATTTTCCACTTTTTCCATTTAAGAAGCCTGTTTGGAGGAGGCTTTGCCTGACAGATTAAATTCAGGGCACGAAATCGTCAGTGTCACCTTCTTGGCTCACGCTCACTTATCGGTTGCTCTGGCGTTCACCTCCCAAAACCTCCAAGAACTGGACGTAATCTGAGCTTTTATTTGATATTCAGTGAAGTATGGGACCAAAAAATAAGCGGATGCCAAAAAAACCCCATCACAATTGATTTTTACAGGTTATTGATTATGTCTAATAACTGAATAAACACTTGTGTGAGTAATAATCAACCCATGCCAAGAACAAAACATTAGCAGGGTGAAGTGTGTAGCTGTCACAGTGATGTTTGACAGGAAGAAACGACATCCAGATGCCATCATGATCAACCCCCCCAACCCTAAAGTAAATGTTTAACCAAGAGCCTGAACTCCCCACATCTGGAGACGGCGGTGTCGGCGGCAGCTCGGCGCTCCGGTCCAGTCCTGCCTAATCAGTCCGTCCGAACGGCATCTCCGCTGTTTATTTGTAGAAATTAGCCGTGTTTGCTCACCTGGAGCACCCCCGACCCCCCGACCCCACCCCCAGGTTCGAACACGCGGCCGAAACAGACCCAGAGCCTCCGACAGGAAGCTTTGTTTGTGTTAGAGCAGACTGCAGAGCTCAGGTCGTCTCTGGTTTTGTGGCTGTGGAGGGAGAGTGTGTGTGTGTGTGTGTGTGTGTGTGTGTGTGTGTGTGTGTGTGTGCTGACACGGCGTTGTGTGTGCTGTAAACCGGCCGCTTGATTGAGGCGGCCTGTCTTTCGTCGGTGCACGGTCGTGATTTTGATCCATGGGAACGAGGTCTGAACCGCCTTTCTTTCTCCCGATGGGTGCAGCATGCTGGTCTCTGATTGGTCGCCGTCAACAAGTGACATCATCATTAGACATGTGGGCCCATCCTCAGAACATCCACCGTGTTCTCTTTGATTCATATCCTGATGACTTCTCCTTGCAGAAGTGGAGGTTGTTGCTTTATAGTCGCAGACTCGAACTTAAAAAAATCCCCAAAAACGCGAGATAAATAAAAACAAATAGAATGAGTCACGACTGAAACTCGTGACAGCGACTCTGACAAACTTCAGAGAACGCACAACTTCGTCTTTTGCTCCACTCTCATTAGCGCTAATAAATGGGTCCATTTGCATATTTAAATGAGGCAATTGTTCCTGTTGGCTGCAATTAATGCAGCTGCCCGTTAGCTCTTGTTAATTGTCCTGTTTGTCTGCGTTTGTCTGGGGACAAACACACAACAGACACGCACAGGTGCACGATACTACACCGACACTGCCCTGGTCTGTCAGGCTTTTTTAATACAGATTTTTGTGCTGGGCAGCCCTGAGGTTAGACACACACACACACACACACACACACACACACACACAGACACACAAACATACACACACACACACACACACGTTTTCCTCCTGTTTATTCTATTGTCTTTATTTCTGGATTTAGCCCGAGGCCTGAAGCAACCTGCCACCCCACCACGTGTTAGTGCGTGTGTATGTGTGTGCACATGTGTTTGTGTGTGTGTAACACCAAACACTACAGGACTGTGTGCCCTCGAGGCTGCTGAGCTTCACAGTGATTGTGTATTTGTCAGTGTCACATACATTGATCGCAACAGTCTTGGTATGAGTGTTTATTTGCTGGTATTTCGGCGTGTGTGTTTGTGTGTGTGTGTGTGTGTGTGTGTGTGTGTGTAAAGCGCTGCAGGGTATATTGTTGTGACCACACACTGAAGTTCCCCAGAATGACCTTTTCGGAAAAAGAAAACAAAGCGACAACATGCGTACGCACACAGATGATAATAATGTTCATCAGATGTATTTAGCTTTAGCAGCTCTGAACGCAGCATTGTCAGAAACCGCTCGTCAGCTGATGAACCCGGAGGTTAAAGGGACATTCTGCTAAATTTCACTCTTCCCCAAAGAGTCAGATTAAAAGATGGAGGCTCGTAATGAGTACGACTTTACTTCCTCTTCGTCTGTCCTCAGTGCCCCTCTACCTTTCCATCACTCTGACACACACACACACACACACACACACACACACACACCCACACATTTGGTCCTTCCTCTCTCTGTTATCCTAATAGCTTATTGACAGCCAATCAGCTGCAGCCTCAGGCAAGGGCCGCTCACCAACCACCAAGTAGGACAAGGTCATCGAAATCCAGACTGGAACCGTCACGCAACACGCAGCGCATGACACACAACTGGGAGAGTCACACTGAAACTTAACTTCGTGGTGACGCAGAGACAGGCTAACCCTTTCCATTCGTTTACAGTCATTATGCTAAGCTACGCTAACCACTTCTGGACTCCTGCTCCGAACACGTCAAACTCACATAGAAGTTCTAAAATGATTTGGGTTCGGGTCAGGGTTAACACCGGGCTTAATCTGTACATCTGGCTCGAGTCCATAGCATCCCCCCACACACACACACACACACACACACACACACACACACACACACAGATGACCCCCCCTCCCCAGCTTTAAGAGAACAGCAGCAGCAGCAGAGTGTGATGGGAGACAATTAGCGAGGACACGTCAACACACACATGAGCAGACACAGTGATGTGTAACCAGCCAGGGGGGTGTGTGTGAGTGTGTGTGTGTGAGAGTGAGGTGGGGGGGTTAACATGCAGAAAACAGATGTGCACCACCTCACACGTACATGTTAACAAACACATACACGCAGCTGAGGTCATTATTTGCTTGTTTACCTGTGTGCTTTTGTGTACGTGTTAATAGTTGATTGGATGTGTGTGCATGTGTGTCTGTGTGTGTAGTGGGGTGTGTGTGTGTGTGTGTGTGTGTGTGGGGGGGGTGTTATATACACATCAGTACCCGCATCGTTGTTATTCATTATTTACTGGGGAAGAAGTTTGAGTCCGATGGATTTTTCTGTTTCCCTCTGTTCATCCCTCCATCATCGCTCATCACAGAGAGACAGAGACAGGGACGGGGACGGGGGCGATGGGGGACGGGGGGGGGGGGGGGCAGTTTGTATTGTCATTGTATGTCGGTGCAGGACGGCGAGGAGGACAGCTCGACTGAACAGAGAGGAAAGAAAAGATTTCTGTGCTGGGTTCTGTTACGTAACGCTGGTGTTCCCACACTTCGTCCAAGACAAGTGCCCTCGTTGTCACTGGGGCTTTTATTTTTTATCAACATAACTGAACATGGACGTGTGTGTGTGTGTGTGTGTGTGTGTGTGTGTGTGTGTGTGTGTGTGGTCATCAGTATGCCATCATACACACACATAGATGATCTCCTGTGATCTCCTGAGTAGAGCAAACTGGAGATCAGACTTGTGGCCCTGTGTGTGTGTGTGTGTGTGTGTGTGTGTGTGTGTGTGTGTGTTTGTGTGTACATGTCCTCTGATGTCTGCTCCAGACTTCATTAATTAACCAAGATGAAGGCCTCTCAACATCTGATACTTGGCTCCGTGTGTGTGTGTGTGTTTAGTTAGTGTGTGTGATGTTATGATACACTTCATACTATATGTAATGAGTACTAGTGAAACTGTGTGAGACCAGTGTGTGTGTTTGGGGGGGGGGGGCAGTTTCTCGGGCCAGGTTCTGTGGGTGTCACAGGACGGACTCTGGGTTCAAACCCGAGACGAGTGGGAGACTGAAGCGGCAGCAGTTTGTGACCTTCGCTCGTCCCGGCAGCGTGGAGAATCACATTTAAAAACTTATAACCTCCCGTCCGTCGCTCTCCGCCATGACCCCCCCCCCCGGGCTTTGATTTCCCTCCCGGGGCCTCTCGTCCCGCTCGACCGCCGGGGGACGCCTCCTCTCTCTCCTCCTTCACTTCAAGTCAAGGTCGCTGCACCGATTTAAAAAGTACCCCTCTCCAGCTCTCCCCTCTGCAGCTTATCTGCTCTGAGTGTGTCTCTTTGGGGGGGTGGGTGTCCCTGTCCCTGTCCCTGTCCCTGTCCCTGTCCCTGTCCCTGTCCCTGTCCCCATCCTCCCACACCCCCCACCACCACCTCCCTGGGTGACGGAGACTTGAGGCTGTGTTGAGGACATGACAGATGCTGTAGAATTGGGCAACTTTTGCAGCTTTTTTCAGGTCGGTCCATTGTTGGTCACGCTTTGTGCAGTGTGTGTGTGTGTGTGTGTGTGTGTGTTCGTTTTTACCTTCAGATCAGGAAATGCTGCGGCATCACACCTTTATAACCTGCGGGCAAATAGCCATGAAATTATTCATTCATTCCTCTACAGGCCATTGAGTCGCGATGGTCTCCCTGACCTTTTGGTCCTGCACCGGCCTCAGAAAAAAACCCAAACAAATCGATTCCTAAAGAAAAATCCATAAAAGAAGAAATATTTAAAAAATAAAAAATGCCAACACGTTGACGTTCGCCGCAGAGTGCTCAGAGTGAGGTTTGCACTGGTGCTGAAACAGAGCAGAAGTCTTTCAAACAAACTGTTCCTCCTGAGGATGAAGCTGCAGCGGATCATTGTGTGTGTGTGTGTGTGTGTGTGTGCATGCTCGAAGATGAAGAAGGGCTTTCCTTATGGCTTCATCTGCACGCACACACTCTGCTTATCACTTCACCTCAGGAGGCAGCGTGTTTTCCAGCAGGAAAGGTTGTTTTTTTACAACAGCCACTGAATAAACAATAAGTAAATACTTTTTTAAAAACACATTTTAATGTTTGGAAGTTTAATTTCAGTTATTGTTGCTTTGTTGGTTTATTTATCACCAGTAACATCGACACATCAGGTCACTTACAGTTGAACTGATGAAGGGCCACAGTATCATCTGTGTGTGTGTGTGTGTGTGTGTGTGTTTGCGTGTGTGTGTGTGTGTATATCCATCATGGTGGTCGGTCCCTGTTCTGCAGTGCTCGTACATCCTCTGATGTTCCAGTGAGCGGTCCATCTGCCGCACAAACACACACAAACACACAAACACACACACACACACACACACACACACACACACACGCTCACTGCCAGCTGTCACACAGCGGTCCCAGGGTACCTGACCCATATGCCTCCTCCACACTTAAATTAATGGAAAATACACACACACAAACACACACACTCAGTGAATATCCATGTCCACGTCCTCTGCTTGTTCTGTCTGTTGTTGGGACAGAACCTGTGGGTTCTGACCCGTGACCAGGTGCTGACCACTGCAGTCCAGTCACCTGAGTCTGGGGTGGTGTCGTTGCTATGGTTACAAGTTACCTGCAGCGTAACCCCCCCAAATACACACATTCATAGAGTGTCCTCTATGAATACTTTTATTCCTGGAGACGAACAGTCAAACTACACACACACACACACACACACACACACACACACACACACACTGCAGTAAGTGAAAATAAATTCAGAGGTAAATGTAATGTGACAATGAGCCTGAACAACACACACACACGCACACTGCAGTGACAATGAGGAATGAAAACTTTATTTGGGAGTCACACTGCGCTTCAGGCATGACGACAAAGGTGTACATGCAGACACACACACACACACACACACACACACACACACACACACCTCTTCAGAGCGGTGCCTTTAATCCAATATGAAGCAGGTTTGCGTTTGCGATGCTGCGGCCTCAAATCAGCCCTGACAGGACGCTTGCTCCCTCACACCCCGAGGGTCCGCCACGTGTGTGTGTGTGTGTGTGTGTGTGTGTGTGTGTGTCTCCGTGCCGACCAGTCCGGCCACCACGCTCTGCTCACACCTAGCTGAGGTGTGTGTGTTTGCTCAGCGATCGTGCGCTCATGCCTCTGTTTTAGAGCTACAGTCACACACACACACACACACAAAGAGAAAGAGAGAGAGATTAGTTTTGTGTATGAATAAAATATATAGACACACAAACGCACACACTCACGCACCGATGTAGCGAAGGTGCGAGGACATTTCCGTCTACACGCCTGCTGACTTATTGATGCCGCTCTTGTCAAATATAAATGCATCGCTGTGATCCGGCGGAGAAAGAGAAGAAATGTCATAACAGAAGAAGAGAGCGTGTTCCTCTGGTGCCCCCCACACACACACATACCCAGACACACACAGACACACACACTCCGGAGCGTATTGGTTTTTTCGGTCTCATCTTCAGGGGAGTTGGAGGATGAAGATGAGGAGGAGGAGGAGGATTTAAAAGTGGCTTCCAGGCTGGAGAGTGTTTCACTGAAGATATGTCGCAGCCATTTTGTTGTCGTCTTTGTCGCGGTTTCTTTTAGCCTTCGGGGCAGCAGTGGTAAATGTCACGCACAAACACACACACACACACACAAACAAACAAAACACATGCACGCACACACACTGGTTGGCAGAAGTAGCGGAATCTGTTGGATTTCAATGGATTTTTTTAAACACTTTGGTTGAAATCAGTTTGCTACGGCAGATAGCCATGAATACTACATTACCCATGATCCTCTGGGCTAGTGCTGTAGTGCTAATGCTAGCTGAAAAGAGGGGTTTGTTATTGGAAACAAAATACAGGTGTGACCGCCTCAGCTAATCGTTCTTTGCTGAAGTGCATCCTGGGAGTCGTAGTTGACGAACCAGACTTTTCCTGAGGTGAGGCGTGGCACTGAATCGCCGCGGTTACGAACCGACCCGCGCGCCCTCGTGAGCTGAGCTCATGAGGAAGACGGCTTCCAGGTTGTGTAGTCATCCTTGTGCGTGCAGACCGGTGTGTGGCGGCTGCAGGTGCGGTGATGAGTTTCAGGCTCTTCAAAACAAAAGCAGCTCCGGCTCCGTCGTCACTCCAGACCTGCTTGTTTAATGAGACGTGGAGGCGAGTGTGTCTGTGTGTGAGTGTGTGTGTGTGTGTGTGTGTGTGTGTGTGTGTGTGTGTTGGTTGGGGTGGGGTGGGGTTGTCTTACTCCCCAGAAAGGAGTGGCAGCCGATGACAGGCGCCGTGTCGGAGCCCCAGCAGCTGAAACACTTTGTGTGTTTAGTCCTCGTGTGTGTCGACGCAGGATTTTGCGTCAGGATTTGTCGACAGATGCAACGTGTGTGTTTTGAGTTTTTTTCAACCGACCCCGGCGTTGATCCATTCGGTCTGGTTTTCCAGCGGCGAGCGTGAAGCGGGTCGGCGAACGTTTCGCTCCAGCAGGCACCAGGGCCACGCCGCTCTGTCAACGCACCCGCCCGCCCGCCACTCCGTTTCCCAGAAGACACTGCTCCAAAGAGACTTCTCGGGTTAACGTGGCGGGTGTCAGGAGTGTAAGACGTGATGACAGGCATGTGTGTGTGTGTGTGTGTGTGTGTGTGTGTGTGTGTGTGTGTGTGTGTGTGTGTGTGTGTGTGTGTGTGTGTGTGTGTGTGTGTGTGTGTGTGCGTGCGTGTGTGTGTAAGGGATTGGACCTGAGTGATGGGCGCGTAGGGACAGGTCCGACACCCAGACAGTCTGTCTTCTTACGGGAAGGTCACAAAGTTCATCCTCTGCCTGAGTCTGCCTTTAAAACTGATCATCTATTGACGATTAGCCTATTGATTATTATATTGATGATTGATTAGGTTGTGGGTCCCATTTTTTGTGGCTGATTTCGAGGGATATACGAACCAATGTGTTGTCTGTTTTTTAATCTCAGCTCGTAACTGTGCTGCAGGATTTTATCGCACCCACGCACACACACACACACACACACACACACACACACACCTGACTCAGCACGGCGTCTCACTGAGCTCAAAACAATCCTCATCAAGTAAAGCTGAACATACAGCCCGGAGCCAGACCTCCGTCACCTCCATCGCCTCCTGCAGGGCACTTCCTCCTCCTCCTCCTCCTCCTCCTCCACCTCCTCCCACTCTTTCATCTAATGGTCCTTCTTTTTTCTTCTTCTCCTCTTTCCTCCTCATCTCCTCTTTCATTGTCGTCTCTCCCCTTCTCCTCCTCACTCTTTCTTCTTCTTCTCCTTGTCTTTCTCTCTTTCATTTCCACCTCTCTCTTTTTCTCCTTCTCATCTCCACCTTCCTCCCCCGCTTCTTCTCCTCATCCTCCTCATTTTCCTGTTCCCCGTCGCTCCTTTCTTCTTCTCCTAACAACAAACACGGCCTGCTTCAGATTTAACTCATCCACTGCTGACACACACACACACACACACACACAGCAGTCGAGGTCAGAGGTCACAAGTCAAAGGGTTGTAAGGCGGCTTTGATCAAACTCACACTGCTTGTAAAGATGGAGATGATTTGGATTCTTTTTCTTTCTTTCTTTCTTTCCCGCTCCCTGTTCTTTTTGTCTCTTCCTCTCCTTCATTTCATCTTCAAACTGTTTTTCTTCTTTCTCTTCTTCCTCTTCTTCCTCTTCCTATTCTCTCTATCTCCCATCTTCTCTTTTCTCTCCCCTCTCCTCTGCCCTCGTTCTCTTTCTGCCTCTGCCGCCGGATGCCTCGGGTGAATCCTAAGATGTGTCGGGGGCCAAACGCAGGGTTGTGTGAGGCTGCCGTGTGTGTGTCTGTGTGTGTTTGTGTGTGTGTGTGTCTGTGCGTGTGTGTGCCAGCTGGCGGTGCGTTCAGAGCTGGTGGAATGTTCCACAGCCTGCGACTGGGAGAGATAAGGCACCGGGCGCACACATCACACATAACAGACACACACACACACGCGCAGACACACACACACAGGCAAACAGAAGACACTGCCAAAGACAGTGCACACACACACACACACACACACACACACATGCACACAGCTGATCTCAGCGCCACACATCAGCTCAGATCAGTCAGAGCTGAGAAAAACCAAGCAGCAGAGATCAGACAAAATAATTATGTCATGTTCGAAACAAAACAATAACACACTCT
Source organism: Psettodes erumei (assembly GCA_016785225.1). Lineage (NCBI taxonomy): Eukaryota > Metazoa > Chordata > Actinopteri > Pleuronectiformes > Psettodidae > Psettodes > Psettodes erumei. The sequence goes on from JAFBJZ010000846.1 coordinate 368,228, forward strand.
CTCTCCGTCCGTTCCCTCGCTCGCTAATTACATGACCGCTGGCGGAGCGTGTGCGTGCTCGCGTGTCACATGACACGGCGATGCAGTTTTTCCCCACGAAGTCCAGGTGACGACACCTGCAGAATAAATATTTCACAAAGACAGAAACAAACGGCTTCTGTCATTAAAGAGAAGTTCACAATACTGTGTGTGTGTGCATGCGTGCACGTGTGTGTGTGTGTGTGTGTGTGTGTGTGTGTGTGTGTGTGTGTGTCGCATAGCAGCGACACTCTGCTAACACCCAATTTGTCCCCATAAAGCTCAAGGATCAGACGAGACGGAGCGCGGGCTTTAAAGGGGGAAAAAGCGGGAAACATGCAGATTTGCTGCTAATCAGGAGGACAGGAAGCGTCGCCGCGGCCACCGCTAATGACTTCCTGCTCAGCTAATTGGAAAATAAACGAGTGGAGGATGGAGAGATTCGGCGAGGCTTCGCCATCAAAAGACGCCGCCGCTGCTTTCATCCCTCCGTCTTCTTCTCGTTCCCCTGTCTCTTTATCCCTGCCCTCCTTCCATCTCTCCACCTCCCTTTATCTCTCCAACTTTCTCTCGTTTGTCCTCCTCTGATCATCACTCTTTCATCCCCCATCTTTCTTCTTCCCCTCCATCCCTGTCCCTTTAGCCGTCCCTCTTTCTTCCTCTCCCTCCATCCATTTTAAATCGCTTCAACTCTTCTTTCCACACAGTCTCCACCTTTTCCTCAATCTACTCATCTTCACTTCTCCATCCTCCCATCGCTCGGCTTTCCATCTGTCCCTCCATCATCCTCATCTCTCATTTGTTCTTTCCTTCCGTCCATCTCGCCTCGCGTCCCTCATCCGACCTCTCCTCCCTCTCTCCATCCATCTTTCCATTTCTTCCACCCCTCCCGTCCCTCCATCCGCCCTCCTCTTCCTCGGTGCTAACAGGATTAGCGCCGCCTCTTAACGAAGCGGAGGAAATAATTGCTCCTGTCACCGATAACGTCTCCTCGCCTCGCTAGACGGCCACGCATCCCGCTTCTCCGTCTCCTTCTCCTCCCTGCGTCCTCACTCGTCCTCACCCGTCCTCCCTCCGTCCTCCCACTGGACAAAAAAACAAACAAACAAACAAACACAGCTGCAGTTCCTCTAACGACCTCTAGTTGCAGACTCGAAGACTTTTAATATGATGCAGTGTCTTTAGCAACAACTTTTAAAGACTTATGTAATGTCAGTGCAGCTGGTTATTATATTTTAATTTCAAGGAAAGAGACAAGACACTGATGATGACGACTGTGGAGACCCCGACAGTTACGCTCCTGTTATCACTTTTTAACGGATCAAAATGCAAATCTGCAAACACGGCTGTCGAGCAAAGTGGCCTCTCCCCTCGACGGCGCGGACGCCGCATCATTTCATGTGCAAATGACTCTCTGTAATTACGGGGGCTCAAACGCTCGAGTTATTAAAACCTTTGTTCACTATTCTGACAGAGATGTGCTGCAAACACACCAGCAGTGTGGGTTGCTGTGTATTCCACTATTTATATCTACGCTTCACACACACACACACACACACACACACACACACACAGGCTCCTGCCCTCCCGTGAACCCTCCCATAATTGCTGTCAATCAAACCCACAAACAAACACAAAGGCCGCGCTCCTCGTCCGCCTCTGAGGACCCACCGGGCGCCCGAAAAAACACCCGAGCGCGCCCACGGGTCGGGCGGAGGAGTGACACCGCCGCAGCTCCTCCGTGAGACAAAGGCCGCGACACGGTGAGGGGGGGCGCGCCTGTCAGAGCCGCTGAATGGACTCATTGTCCCGCTCTTTAGCCCACGTTTTCGCCTTAATTGGCCGAGGTGGAGATCTCTTTCTGTGGCTGAGGGCCCCCCAGCCCCCGGGTGGAGGGGAGAGGTGGAGGGCTTCATGTTTACTGCACACGGACATGACGGGGTTGAGTTGAAGGGGCCGCGAGGCCACAGTGTGCGTTTCTAAAGATGCAGTGGACGTGGATAAGATGATAATCACCCCACACCCCCACCGAACGGCTCTGAGCTGCAGCAGTCTTCAGTTCTGGAGTTTTTCATTATTGATAAACCTGTAGATTATTTATTGTTACATATTTTTCTTTAAGAAATTACTCACGCCGCTGCAGGATTATTTTCAAGCTGTCACGTATCGATGGCCAGTGGTACGTGTTTTTGTTTTAGCGTTAGCCCGCGTGGCATCGTCGTTTGTCGTCGCTCAGCTGAGTGTGTGTCGGTGGACGAACACAAAATGCGAGCGCAAAATGAAATTCATTAATCTAATAGTTTTCTGACCAGACGAGGCTCGTGCGCGCTCCGCCAGATGTCTGCTTTGGTAATCCGGTGGGGTTGTGGGGGGGGCAGCTTGTACATGAGGTTTTAGGAGACATGACACCTGTCCTGCAGCAGATGGACGGGACACGAGTCCACTGTCCCTGACTGTAAGCGCAGATAAACTGGGGGGGGGGGTGCCGTCTGTCCGGATTAGCATGCACAGAGCCCCAGATTACGTCTGGTGCAGCGGTGTCTCTCTGGGATTAAATGTTTGCGTTGGTTTTTTTTGGTTTATTTACAGCGACAAAGTCAACACTGTTAATCAAGTAGTTTTAATTTCGTCAAATTAGCCACACTGTAGGGTAACGAGCTGCAATGATACACACACACACACACACACACACACACACATTATACTGACACGGCCCCGTGTCATAAAATCTGTTTTTAGGCGATTGTTCTGCAGGACTACCTCGGTTCTTGACCCGGTTCTGCTAAGAACATGAACATGGTCTCACGTGAAGACTTGTGTGTGTGTGTGTGTGTGTGTGTTTGCTCTCTTTCTCTCAGCCTCCGTCATTGTTTTCAGTCAACAGTGTTGTCCTTTAACCCCGCCTTTAGAGGTGGAGGTGACGGATCGGAGCAGCCAGGGCTTGTTGTGATGGAGGGAGGTGTGTGTGTGACCATGTTTGTCATGCCCCCAGTGTCCTCAATACGCCTCATTGTGTGTCTCCATCTTTTGAAAGTGCGCACACACACACACACACACATATTTCACAATAAAAGCTTAATTGCGACATTTGCCTCAACCCTCTAGTGCGACCCATGGGAGCGTCTCCAGAAATAAGCCCCCCCCCACACACACACCTCCATGACAGCAGGTGTGCCGGTCCTTCGTCGTCATGGTAACAGCGATAAATACACACGTGCGGCATGTCGCAGCGATGATGCTGGGTATTCATATTTTTTTGGTATTAATATTTGTCACTCTGTGGTCTTTTCCACTTATTTATGATCTGGAATTGAACCCTTAACCCACCGTTTGGCTTTTCACACCCCCGCTTGATTGACACCTGGAAGGGGGCGGGGCTAGTAACTAAGTACAATATTATATATAAAAAAATAATTATAATAATGCAGTGAGGGTTTTAACCAGGAGACACATGGCCCGGTATATTTATATATTTATTATATTTTATTTTCTTTATATCTCCACATCCACAAAATGCCACATGTGCGTTTCCTTGACCGCCCCCCGCCCCTTTTAGGTGTTAACAAACACTCCAGTGCGCGCACACACACACACACACACACTCCTTCCCAGCAGTTTAATTAAAGCCATTAAAAGCCTTGTAGCTGCCGGGCGGCTGGGATCAATCCTCACCTGAGCGGCTGCCGCCTAATTGTTCCGTTAACGGAGGGTTAACGGACAGATCAAAGGCTCCGGCGGCATAATTAGCAGAAGGGAGAGAGAGAGCGGATTAATGAGAAACAAAGGATTCTGGGAGTTTTCTCGCTGGCACCTCAAATTTTTCTCTGTCTTTTTCTTTGTCTGGAATCTGGATAAAATCCTGAAAGTTTCTCAGTTTTGATTTCCCTTCACAATGATGGGAGGAGAGAGGAGAGGAAAGATGGAGAAGGAGGCGATAAGGAGGAGGAGCAGTGCGGTGCAGTGAGGGGAAGAGGAGCAAGGAGGGAGGAAGCGGAAAGAGGAGCAGCAGGAGGAGAAAATATGGTGAGATGATGAGGAGGTGAAAAAGACAGCGAAAGAAAGAATTGTGATCTAGAATATAATGAAGCAGAACAAAGAATAGAAACACAACTCTGTGTGTGTGTGTGTGTGTGTGTGTGTGTGTGTGTGTTTTATACATCACAGCCTGCAGGGTTGCTGCAACTTTTAGCCCCAATGTCCATCCGGCCTCGATTACAGCAGAGCCCGGCAGGCTTGCATCACACACACACACACACACACACACAGGAAGAGGCTGCAGGCTGTGTGTGTGTGTGTGTGTGGTTTGCCTGCCGGCGCTCCTCTCTGATCGCAGGAGGTTTTACAACATTTAGCATTTCACCTCCTCCTCTTATGTCCTTCTCTCTCTCGCCTCCTCTTTTCTCCTCCTCTTCTTGTCTCCATCTCATCTTCTCCTCCTCCTCCTCCTCCCCCCTCATTCCACCTTTTCATCCTTCGCCTCCTCCTCCTGTTCCTCCATCCATCTCTTCTCCCTCTCCACATCATCTCCTCCTCCTCTGTCTTTCCTCCTCTCCTGTCATGTCGTCCTCTCATCTCCCCACTCCTCCTTTTCATCCTCTTGTCCTCTGTCTTCCTCCTGTTGTCTCACTTCATCCCTCTCTTCTCTCCTCTTCCTGTCTCCTCCTTTCTCATTTTATTCATCCTGTCATCTCTTCTTCTTCTTCTTTTTCTTCCCTCTCTCTCCCGTTTTCTCTTCCTCTCCCCCATCACAACCTCTGTGTCTCTCTGACAGACGAACTCTTCTGTGGGATTTGAGTTTCTCATTAACCGACACTCCTCGGGACCTTCAGGCTTCATTACGGATGAGAGCCGTGCCTCCTCCTCCTCCTCCATTAGGACCCCCCCCCCCATGTTATCTTTATCACTCTGCCTGATGCTGCTCTGCCTCCGCCTCTCCTCCTCCGCTCGTCCTCCTCCCTGGCATCCTGTCCCTCGTCCTCCATCTTTCAGCTCCTCTCATAATGCAGCTGCTGTTTTTTTTTCTTCTTCTTCCTCTCCTCTTTTTCTCTCCATCATTTAATTAACCAGCTCCAGCACCTCCTGGGGTCCTAAAAGTAGAACCTCCCCCTCACCCCATCATCCCCGCTGTTTAAAAATCATCTTAGCACTGTAACCGTTTCAGAAATGACTTTTAAGTCACAGCAGAGATGGCAAAGCCGCCGTGACACGTCCAGGTTTTAACGGCCCTCGGGTGTTGAAATATTACGGCTGAGTATTAAAATTTTACTTCATGTACACACGGAGAAAAAAAGTAAATATACAATATAGATAGATAAAGTAAATAATGATAACGACACAAAACTTTTAGACACTTCCTAATTCTTGATTAGTTATCACTTCACTTTCCCTCATACTGAGTTTTGGTATAAGCGCGTGCGACACACACACACACACACACACACACACACACACACTCGGGTGTGTGCGAGGATGAGTCAGGCGTTAACATTTCCCCGACTGTCTCTTTGATGTGAGTCATCCTCACTGTGCCGCTGAGTCCGACAGGAGCGCAGAGGAAGATGAAGTGAGACGTAATGAGAGCAGAACCTCACGTCTCCAACTTTGGTCATTTCCAAGCGTTTTCGCTCCGAGTCTGAGAACAAGACGCTTCTTCGTGTGTGTGTGCACCGAAGAAAGGATCGCGTTTATCCCCCGTCAAAGTCCGACAGGATGACCAGTAATGGAGTTTAATAAAAAATTAAAAAAGTAAAAGCATTTGTTTCAGGTGTAAGCTGTGACACATGGAACATGAGCAGTAATTTTCATGCTTGAAAAACTTATTGTTTTCTATTTAATTTGATGACTCGGCTCTGAGAAGTGTCGTCTTTGTATATTTCTCCCATGGAGCGAAACATTTTTCTCTTCTCGTGTGGAAACATGTTTTTTTTTCCCTCCAACCAACCCGTGCTCGGGGGGAACAGGGTTGATGCTCAGGGTTCAGGAGGTTGGGAGAGCCCTTCAGGACCCCTTGAGGTCCCCGAACTGCACATTGAACACCACAGATTGTTGACCTCGTTGACCGGGACCGTCCTCCTCCTCTTGGCTGCCCCGCTGACCCGCTGAGTGTCTCCGAGGGAGAGGAGGAGGATGAGGAGGAAGACGCCGCAGCGTGGGTCGCCGTAGCGGTTCCAGAGGAGGAGGTGATGCGTCACCATGGAGACGGGATGGGAGGCAGATTGGAGATGACAGAGACTGTGATGAGAGTGAAGAGAGAACAGAGTTCGCTTCCTCCGGGGACGCGGGGATGCGCGCGCCGTGCTTGTTTGTGTGTCTCTGTAGAGTGTGTGTGTGTGTGTGTGTGTGTGTGTGTGTGTGTGTGTGTGTGCTGCAGGCTGTTGTGCCTCGACAGATGCTCTCATTAGTCAAACAGGCCGTCCGCTCTGCGAGCCTCATCCACCAGCACTCCTTCAACGCAATTAACCCGACCTGCGCCGTCTCCCTCGGCTCGGCCGGAAAACGGCCCGGATGCGACTGTCTCACCCCCGCGACGCCGCGTTCGCGTTAATTCGCGCGGCGGTCGATTCCAGCGTGAGCCGAGACCTTGAAGTAGACTTTAATCCGATCAGCTCGGCAGATCCGGCGGAGGAGGAGAACGCAGGAACCGAGCTCGTTTCCGCCGGCGAGGAACCACAAGGGGAGAACAGACGAGCGACTTGAATTTGTTCCGGGCAGCCACAGGAAGCCTGGGGGGGGGGTCAAAAGGTCAAGATGGGAGATGACCTCAGGCCTGATTTTTGCTTTCACTAAACAGTTCCCCGTGTTTTCATCACGTCGTGGTTCTTTTTGTGAGCACCATCGGCCTCATCGACCAACGAGCTTCGCTTCCACTTGCTCACGTTCGCTTCGAACATCCGAGCGTGGCGGCGGTGTAAAGCCCGAAACTGGAGCAGCTGATCTCAGAGCTGCTGAGTGGGCGCGGCGCTCGGCCGACGGTCGAGCAGAGAGGATCTCTCGTATCGCTACATCGCAGTCGCACGTCTTCAGGGGACACGTCCTGTCGGGCGAAGGTTCTTCTGTTTGTTTTTTCTACCTGCGGGACATTCGAGCCGATGAATCTCACTGCCGTTTCTGGCTCACTCTGCGCCGTGTATTTCAACAGATTTCAACACTCGCAGCTTTTGCGGCGCCACAATTAGACGCGCAGTGAACGCCACCGCCGCCCACAATGGATCCGTAATGATCCGACGCCGCCGGGCGACCCGACCGCCGCAACAAAGGGCTTTGGTCCCGCGGATTTCACAAGCTCTCCTCTGTGCGAATTAGCCAAAGTGGCAGCTTTGGAAGATCGGACCAAATTGGCTGAGTGTGTATGTTTTTGTGTACGTGTGTGTGTGTGTGTGTGTGTGTGTGTGTGTGTCGGCTGAATGTGTTCCTGGGTGTCTGAAAAGCCGAGTGTTTATCTACACAATGGAGCAAATCTGAGCTTCGACCACGAGTGCATTAAAGTTTGTCACAGAAAGAAAGTACTTTAATTCCATTCAGTTGAAAAGGACAAAATGCCTGTACTATTATCCTTCTGTGCATGTGTGTGTGTGTGTGTGTGTGTCTGTCTGTCTCTCTGTATGTGTGTGTGTGTGGACGAACTCCAGATACACAAAAAGTGTGCGTGTTTTAGAGAGTCTCTCATTGTGCTCTGTGAAGGTTTCTCTTTGGAAACACGATGACTGTGTGTATATGTGTGTGTGTATGTGTGTGTGTGTGTGTGAGATTTAATTGTGAGTGTTTAAACGTAAGTTACACAAAATGCAAGAATGAAAATGTGTGCGTGGTGAAGGTGATTTGCCTTTTTCAAACAGGAAACGTTTTAGAAAAGAAAAAAAAAAGAGATTCAGATTACAGGTCGCCTGCCAAATGAAAAATAATTTGTAAAAAGATGAAGCTGCAGTCGCACATCAGAGAAGTCATACTGGTTCACACACGCGCTTACAAACGCACACACAGTAGATTAAACAGAGCACACACACACACACACACACACAGACACACACAAGCTCATATTAAAACTGTGCAGCTCTCTGCCTCTGTTGATTAGTCTCTGTCCCTGTCATGTGATGGTGAGAGATAAGAGATGCATATACACACACACACACACACACACACACACACACACTTGCACATGCTGTAGTCACAGTGAGGAAATCCCATCACGAGTTGAATGCTCAGACATCAGACACCGACACTCACACTCCGTCAGAACTGCTGAGGGTTTATCACAGTGAGAGCCAGGCTGACACACACACACACACACACACACACACACACACACACACACACACACACACACACACACACACACACACACACAAACATACACACACACAGATACCCAGATGTGCAGCCAGTGGCTCCACAGCTGCCCTGCTTCACGATGCAGGAGGTGACGGAGCGGGAGCCGTCAATCACTCAGCAGCTGAAACCTTTATTTTGAAAGAACCCGAAGGGAAAACACACACACACACACACACACACACACACACACACACACACACACACACACACACACACACACACACACACACACACACAATGACAGCATTAAACACACAGACGCACAAAGCTCCCGCCCTCGTCAGAGTCGGAGTCCCTCCATCAATAATCGACGAAGCGCCACATTAAACTTTCACGGCTTTATTTTTTAATGGCTGACAAAAGTCCTCAGATATTCATAATTCAGGCGACGGCCGGAGTCGTCTTTCTTCTTCTGCTTCGCACAAACCCAGCAGCTCCAAAATAAATCTGCCAAGGTCGCCGAGAAACGTCCCACAACCTGCCCCCCCCCAGCCCCCCAGCCCCCCCAGAGTCCTCACTACTACCCCTCCAAAACCTTTACCCCCCCCAAAAAAACCTCACTGCTGCTGTGAAAAAAAACTCACTGATAAATGTTAGACAATATTAACACAGCCCCCCAACTCAAAACCTCCAGAACCCCCCCCCCCCATGTGGTCTTGGTCTTGGTCCTGGTCCAGGTCTTTCTTCTCTCCTCCCTCTGTTCTTCTTCTCTCCATTTTTACAGGTGGCTCTAACGGAACCCCCCCCCATTACTTTTCTTTTCAGCGTTTTTTAGCCCCCTCCTTTCATGTTTCCTCCCCTTTCTTGTCATCTTTTCATCTTCTGGTGTAACTCTTGCAGAACCAATCCAACGGTCTCACGCACACACACACACACACACACACACACACACATCAAATACACCTCTCTCATTTCTAAAACTCTCCTCTTGTTATGTCTCCACGTCCACACAGCAGAGCTCCACCCGTCTCCTCCTCCAAGCAGCTTAAAACAAACACCTCACGTTACCGGTAAAGCCTCATTCGACCCGTCCGAGTTGCCCCACTTCCCATGATGCCTTTTTTTTTTCTCAGCCAATCGAGAGCAGAGATCAGACAAAAGGAAATCAAACAAACGACTCAACCGTTTGATTTTTATCCGCCGGCCCTGGTTCTTCCTCCTCGTTTTTTTCCATCTTTCATTTCCTTCTTTGCCTCTTTTTCCTTTTCTTTGCCCCCCCCCAACCTCAGCCCCCCCCTCCTTTTCTCCTCCCGTGTCATCGATCCTCTCTGCAGTCATGTCAATAGAAATCAGGCCTGTGGTTCTGCTGTCCGTCCGAATGGGTTGAACTCTGGGGAGGCGTTTGAGGTTCTTGAACGCAGCACCAGAGGTGTGTGTGTGTGTGTGTGTGTGTGTGTGTGTGTGTGTGTGTGTGTGTGTGTGTGTGTGTGGGGGGGCTCTGTACTCCCCTCTGCGGGAGACCGGGATCCTCGCTGCGAGACAGAGCGGAGCAGCTCGATGTCGGCTGATGCAATGATGTCATCAGTTTTGCTTTGTGGACACGGTGGCCATTTTTAATTTACGTCACCGTGGAGTTTTTGGGGTTTTTTTTTGATCTTCAAACCTCCAGCTGGACAATTCATACGTTCACAAAAAAAGTATTATCATAAATATTCATGTGGTTGTAAGGACCCATCTTTTCTGTTTAGCTTCTTTTTCTTTGAGGGTGAAATCATTCTGGTTCTGGTTTCTGACTGGTCCGGTCCAGTCTGGTGTAGTCCTCCAACGTTAAAGTCCTCCAGTATAGTCCGGTCTGGTTCTCATCTTGGTCTGAACTTTTCTCTCCTCGGCATCGTGAAGATCTTCCTCCTCCTCTTCTTCTTCTTCTTCTCCGTGTTCTCTTTCTCCATCCCTCCAGCCTCCCTCCACCTTTTCCAGCCTGACCACAGAATCAGACCTTAATTGAGTTTTCATGTCGCGGTTCGCTCGTCCTACACACTCCTGAGAGTCCAGAGGTCGTCCACGTCACACACACACACACACACACACACACACATACAAAGACAGTCCTGGAAGTTATTTTTCATGTCAAACCTACAAGAATTTTAAATGTCAAGGGGAAAAAAATGGCTTTGTCCGAGCGGTGAAACTCCCAGCACATCTCCAGATGAACGGATGTTGGGTCACCTGACCTGAATGCTGCGTGCTGATATGCTGTTTCCGTAAAACACGAACCTGCAATGATTTTATGAACAGCTCTTTGGTGGGGTGGGGGAGCTTGACGTCATGGACTAATCTAGTAGCTAATATTTATTTCCATTCGTAGTTTAACTGCAGTTTTAAAAATGTGATGATGAGTGTGATTCATCATTTTGTCGGCGAATTGTCTGAGGAGTCTCGATGAATTCGCACAAACTACGGGAAGAGCGAATCAAATAAAAAAGAGTCAGATATAAAAACAATATGTTTTTATTGTGGGAATGAGAAAAATGAAATTGCCTTGTTGACTTCGGCACCTGTTTTAAAATGAAAAACAAAAACAACAACAATCACTTCTCGTCGGCGACAAAAACTCTTATTTGCTGCAGCGTCACTTGTGTCGCCGTGCGCTGATTCATGCATTGACTTCATTCATTTTCTTGTCGTTTGTTATTCTCATCATTATCCGCCTTGTTATGGTCGCTCTACGCTCATCTCTCTCTCTCTCTCTCTCTCCGTCAGCCCCCCTTCCTCTCTTTCATCCCTCTCTCTTCATCAGCAGTGAAAAATGGGGCTTAATTAACAGTGTTGCCTGCAGGACTTTGGCTTTCTGAGAGTGTGTGTGTGTGTGTGTGTGTGCGCTGAGGTAAAGTAGGCCAGTCTATAAGGTGGTTAATTAGGATGCAGCAGGCCTCTGTCCGCTGGCTCCCAGGGACCAGATGGAGAGCCGGGTTCACAAACAGAGGAGGGTTTGTCCGACGGTGGTTTCTCACTCTCACCTCGATTCAACCGCAGAGTCGACTTCAGCCGTCACTCGTCCGTCTCTTCCCTTCTTCTTCTTCTTCTTCTTCTTCTTCCTCTTCCTCCTCTGTGTCCCTTATCATCACAGGGGAGGAAGAAGAAGAAGAAGCAAAACCTTTGTTGGTTTTAGCGTTTATCCGAGACCCCCCAAGCCCCCGAAACGGCAGCTGTTTACGTTAAAGTGACAGAGCCCGCTATTGGCTAGTACAACTGTGTGACTTTTAGGCCACTGTTTCCACATGGTTTCCATGCCAACGACAGTCACACAATATTAACAAAATAGTTATTTAATAAACATGTTGTTTTTGACAGCAACACAGCGCGGCAGAAAAGAGGGAATATAAATAAAACGCACCATGTGTATTGACTTTGGTTAAAGGGCTGATTGTCATCATGCCACACACACACACAAAGCCAGATTGCTTTCACATGTCACAGAGAACAAGCGTGTCGCCTCGGCAACCGGTCCCACGAGAACACCTGCACCCTGCGAGTCGCCACGGAGACGCATCCAGCGCTGTCAATCATGCACAAGGGCGCATACACACACGCAGGAACATACACTCTCACACTCATTTGTCAAAGTTTCAGTGTGTGTGTTTGTGTTGTGCGTGATCCCTCTGATCTTCCTCCAGCACCAACACAGCTGGGTTTGTTTTGTGTCTTACCTGATGGTGCTGGTGGTGGGGTAAAAGGGATCAAGCGGTCCTCCACCACCTGGGCAGTCTCTAAAGAGCTATTACAACATTTTCACTGATATAAACTCCACCAATCCAAAGTTTGCCGTCACCTGGAAAATTAATGAGCGTCATCCCTTCAGCCTTCAGGACCTGCTGGTTAAATGTGTGTGTGTGTGGGGGGGGTCATCTGTGGGTCGGCGGGTTGCTTATTTTCGGGTATGTGTTCGTTTTGCCGCTCCCTTCTCTCACCTTCTTTTCTTTTCTTCTCCTTTCGTCGCCTCACTCTTTTTTTCCTCTCACTGGAGCAGATTGTGACAGAGCTCGGCGCTTTATAAATAAACCCCTCTCGCTGTTTAATCACCTTTAATCTGCGGTGTGACAACCTGTGGGCGCGACCACAGTTTAATTTAATCCCGCAGACACACATCTTGCACCCCCCACACACACACACACACACACACGAACACACACTTTTATTGAAGCTCTTGCGAGTGGCAGCGGTGGCGGCGTGTCGCTATTTCTGAAGCGGCGCTGGTTCGCTGCCACGGCTCCGCTCGGTGCTGAGCGCGTCGGCTGCCATTCAAGCGGGAGAAGACAGAAAATAGCTCCTCTCATTGTGTCTCCGTCCTGTCGATGCTGATCCCGATATGCTGACAAACAACACACCCCCAACAAACAAACAAACAAACAAACAAATGGATCTTAAATGAAAAAATGGGCAGGAGGCAGTTTTCGCCTCGGCGTTTAGGTTCAAATGAGGACGTGGCGGCTCTAGATGGATTCGCTTTATGAAACTTTATTGATCCCTGATCTGGAAAATGAGGTCATCGCCACGGCCAAACTGATGGCACAGATAAAACAGAGGGCGGTCAACACACACACACAAACAAGAGTCTTTTTTTTTTTCCCCGAGGCCAGAGCAAAGGAGAATCGAGCGTCGTGGCGAACGTTAAAGTTGCATGAAACACAACACGCGGCAACGCGACAGCCGTTCAGCGGGGACCGCCTCGTACGGTACGATGGACAGACGGGAAGAGGCGAGACGACGCGAGCGCGAGGACGGAGGGCGAGGGAGTCGAGACCAGCGGCAACAATGACAGGAACGACGCGTCTCTCGCGTGCAGGAGGTTTCTCCGCAGCGGAGCCCGGCTGGGACTTCCTGCACGGGCGGCTCTGCGTCGGCGAAGCTCAACGGACGTGCGTTCTCTGAAGAACCGAGCGGAACCTGCAGACGGATCCTTCAGGATCTGGTCTGGCTCTGGCACCCTCAATTAACTCAGGTCCAACCAAGTCCTGAACTCTGGTTGCACCGAGGAGAGGTGCCGCCGACGTGACTTTAATCTTGCCCCTCGTAAAAAAAAAAAAAAAAAAAATCCCAAATCTCATCTGGGCGATGACCGGAAATGACCCCAAAAAAACACGAGGGCCGGAAAGCTGAGCAGAACAAAGCGGAGCTCCTATTCAGGAGTTTCCTCATGCGTTCCAAACGGGTCGGGAAAAAAACGGAGTTACAGCTCAACGGAGATTTGTTTCAGAATCACCTCCGCCCATGAAAAATGCATCACGCAGGAGCCGACAACGGACAGAAATAAAACTTTAGTCAAACATCGTTTCACGCTCATTTCATGTCACGCCGAGCGATGTCACGCTCCAGAGGACAAACACCGTCCGTCCCGCCGCAGAAATGACTGCTCTGCTTAATAACCGCTCAGGTTTTCCAGCCCTTCCTCGCCCCCAGGCCGGCGTAGCCCCCCCCCTCCCCCCGGGTACGGATGTTGCTCTGCGTTTTTGTATGCACGCATGCATGCGTTCCCCCGCGAAACCCCGAGCTCGCCTCGGAGATCGGCTCGACTTTCGGGGGTCGGGAGGCGCGTTTTCTCACTGCGGGCGAGCGGAAACACTTTCCTGCACTTTCCTGTCGGCCGGGGCAAGAAGCTCCGGACTCCGTGTCCTTAAACAGGATGAGGGGCAGATACCGACAGCACGGTGACGGCCTACAGCCTTCTCGAACTGAAGATGTTGCGTGGTAACGACTGCTGGCTAACGCAGCCTGTATGTGACAAAATGAAGCGCCTCATCTTTAAAATAAAGGATATTCTCGGTCGCAGGCATTTTCAAAGCGTGTATTGATTTCAGGCTTCAGTGATGCGAGCAGGCCCGTTAGCCGAGCGATGCTAACGCTCAACAGGGTCCAGTCGTTTCTATTGATGGAAAACGTCTGCTGATATTTAAAGGAGCAGTTCACGCTGCATCTGAACATGGCATTAATTAAATGTCTCTATTCTGGTGTCAGTGACCTTTCGGCAGACCTGGGGGGGGACCAAGGAGACATTTCGTCCGGCTGACAGCCCCCCCTCCTGCCGGATGTGTATTTCCATACAGCGAGGAGGGGTGGAGATTATTTATCGTTGTTTTTTCTTTCGCCCGGGCCGACTCACGTGCTGACCGCCGGCGCCGCCGCCTCTGGAGCGTGTTGATGTTTATCATGATAATGGGACAGATTTCATTTCACTTTCGCCGCGCGGCCCACAGCGCAGCATATGTAAAGCAACGGACAGAAATAGACGCAATTATTCTGGACTTTATGAGCGAACTGACGGCTGGAGGAGGACGGAGGAGAAGGCGGAGCAGTCTCCTCCATCATCGCTCTTTTTATTTACGGCCTTGTTGTTCTCACAGCTCCGTTGGCCTTTTCAGAAATGCCACCAAGCTGCATCGCGTTGCGCCGCTCGTGTCCTCACGCAATGAAGTGACTTCAACTGTTGTTTTGGAACTGCAGCTCCCATAATTCAGTGGGAAGCAGGAAGTATGGCGTTATCCCAACACCATTATATACTGTGACGCTGAGCAAGTTGATTTGGAAGCTGATTTACTGATATTTGTTTGAGGAGATGCTGGTATCCCTGCCGGACAGGTCCCACTCGCTCTCCTTTCACCTCCTTCTACTCTACTCGTCTCCTCTTCTCTCTCCTTCCCTTGCCTCCTCGCTCCCTCCCTCTTCCCTCCTCCCCGCTCACAGTTTGCTGACAGACCTTCAGAGTCGATAAAAAAAACGACAAAGACAGAAACGCACCGTTGTGTTTTCACCTCCTCCTCTGTCTCCTCCTCATCCCTTTTCCTTCACCGTCGTCTTCCGTCTCTCTGAAGTGATGCTTCCGCTCCTGCTCGGGCCGCCGTCTCCGCCGCTGCCGCCGAACAGACGCGGGAGCCAAAACAACAGCAGTGGCGTCTTCAAACCCGAACAAATCCCTGCTCGCAACCAGACGCCACGAAAAAAAAATGACAGACGTGAAGAAAGTAGAAGGGAGTCGACTGGTGTGTGTGTGTGTGTGTGTGTGTTTGACTGGGCGAATGGGATGCTCCCGCTGCGTGGATGTCGGCGTGTGATCTTCTGAAAGTCTTGTTGTTTTATTTTGGAGGAGCTGCTTGTTTTTTGTTTTATTTTTCCCCTCCCTTCCTCTCGCCGCGTAGCGTAGGCTGGAGACGAGAAAAGACGTCACGTCGTCCACTTCGACTCAGAGCGACTCGATTTTTGTGCCTCGGCCTGACGGAGGCAGCGGCGCCGGCTTGGCGACTGGAGAATCAGCCGCGGCATCAATCCACATTTTCTTTTGATGCTTTTCTCTAAATCTGGTTAAAGCGCGTCGCTGCCGGCTGCGGCGATAACAGCCCAGATTACAGACTCTGATTTGAAACTAATGAATGAAATCCATCACTGTGAGCGACGGTAAACACCGGCAGCCTCTCTCCTCTTATTTAGTGGCTGTAATGAGCCGTTTCTCGCAGGGTGCTGAACTGAACTTTGCTTTGTTTTTGTTTGGTTGTGAAAATGTAATAAACACGGTTTTACTTTACAATTTATATTTAAAAAAAATATCCTGTCTCCTCTCTCATCTCCAGGTGATGAGTGGTACCTGTGCCGGCTGGCGCTGAGCACGCCGGGTCAGGTCAACCTGCAGTGGGCCATGTTTCCCTCGCCTTACCTCGCCGCCGTGGGCCCCGATGCCGCGCCCGGCTCCGTGGTGTACCGGCTGTCGGCACGGCAACGAGACGGGACGCAGGGACAGGCGCAGTTCGTCCTGCTGGACGGTGAGTGTTTCATTTTCAGATTTGTTTTCCCCTCCGTCCAGTAAAACCAGTATACCAGTAAAGACAGACAGTTTGGTTTGGTCTGAGTAATCTGTAAATGATCTGAAGTAGTTTAAGACCTTTTAGTCATGAAATGCAAAGTGCCACATTCACCTCTCATCTGGTATTTATAGCGGACGCAAAAATATTTGTGGCGCGTTCGCTCATCGTCTGTAATTGGGTCCGCTGCCGCTCCGCCGGGCCTCCCCGTGACAAACCTGTTTTTGTTCACAAGGAGCCGTCTTATAAATAAAATTTGACTTGTTGAATTTCAATTACCGTCAAGTTGGAGAGGGAGAGAAAAAAAGAAAAAAAAAAAATGCCACCGTTAATCGTTCCCCCGGGGGCGACCAAAGCTCCCAGATTCAGGAATAATAGGGAAGTCTCCGGAGAGGCAGCGAGTGGGGAGGGTGGGCGGACCAGTGCCGGTGGCTGTGGATTTTTAAATCTATATATATGTATATATATATATATATATATATATATATATATATATATATATATATATTTTAGAGGAGGAGAGGAGAAGGGTGGTAGGAGGGAGAGATATTTTGAAAGCTAATTTCTAATGCTTTCATAATAAGACTTCCCTTTGGCGGAATGTGGCTACACGTGTGCCGACGAATAATCCAATAATTTACATTATAACTGCTTCTTTTTTTAATATCGTGCCAATGTGGAAATATATTCATGCAGTGTGTGTGTGTGTGTGTGTGTGTGTGTGTGAAGCCATTTAGTGGCATTAATGTGATTTGACTCAGTTTGTAGTTACTCTTAACTCTGTTTGTGTTTGAGCAGCAAGACGGGACGAGTTCAAAAATAATCGACCCAAAGTATCGCCCGAAATCAATAGTGGGATTGACAAAAAATATCTTATTAAATAAAAAAAAGCTTAAAAAACTTTAAAGTCCCACGTGCAGCAGCAAACAGGAAGTCTGTCGGCGAGCCTCAGACGAGCTCCACAAATAGACGGCGAGGGAGGAGATGATTGACAGGTCGGATGCAGCTGCTGCAGTTCGAAACCCTCTGGTCAACTGCTGGGGATTCTTCTCCTCCCTCCGTCCATCCTTCCTTGAACGCCTCCTCTCTCCTCCTCCCTCCTCCTCACCTTTCCTCGTGTTGTTTCTTTGCTTTCGCCTCTTTCTCCCTCTCTCTCTTTCTCTCTCGACATCACCCTCTTCCAGTTTCTCTCCAAGTCTTCTGGCCTCTTTTCCCCCCTTCCTCTTTTTCCCTCCATCTTTCCGCTTCTCTCTTCCCATGTCCTCCTCCTCCTCCTCCTCCTTCCTTTCCTTTCACCCGAGGGGACGTGGGTAAAAAAAAAAAAAAATTGAAAAAAATGCTCTTTTCCTTCTTCAAAGAGTGTTAACCAGCTCACAAACACACACACACACACACACACACACACACCGGCCGCCATTTTTCCTGAACACATCTCTCTCTCTCTCTCTCTGTGCAGGAGGGGACGAGTGCTTCGAGGTGGATCGTCGGTCCGGCGAGATCCGGACCACGGGGCGACCCCTGACCCCCAGCAGGGAGTACCGGCTGCGGGTGCAGGCGACGGACGGACGCGCACGCAAGGGCCCGTCAGCCACGGTGGCCGTCCTGGCCGGCTACCGCCCGCCGCAGTTCACCAACTCCACCTACAGCCTGAACGTGCCGGAGAACACGGCCGTCGGCCAACCGTGAGTCGGCCCTGCGGCGTTTACATCCTGCGTACTGGCAGATTGTACTGATGAGTACTGCAGTTTCAGCAGTAGCTTGTGTAGTACTATGTTTGTAGTTAGTTGAGATTCTCAGCTGTCGCGTGTGTGTTTGTGCGTCTTTGTCCTCAAAATTTACATTCCTCTGCCTCAGAAAGTGAGTTTGGAAATGACATCCGTTTGTGTGTCTGTGTGTGTGTGTGTGTGTGTGTGTGTGTGTGTGTGTGTGTGTGTCTTTGCTTTGCATGTCATGTGATGCATGAAGAGATGAGCCCTGTGGAGTGAGACAAAAGAAAAGGAGGGGCGAGGGGGGGGGGGGCGATAGGAGGAGGGAGAAGGAGGAGGAGGAGGAGGAGAAGAGGGGGAAATGATGGAGGGATGAGGAGAAAAGCAAGGTGGTGGTGGGAGGGTGGGTGGGGGTGGGGGTTGGAGGATGAAGAGGACCCAAATGTATGAGTGGCCCGAGGCTGAGAATTTGAAAGTGTGGCAAATTCAAATATTTATTAAAAGCGAGGTCTGGATAAACATGAAGGGGAGTGTGTGTGTGCCTGCATGTGTGTGTGTGTGTGTGTGTGTGTGTGTGTGTGTGCGACACTGTGAATCCCTCGGGGGCCGCTGGTGCAAAGCACATTGTATTAATATCCAAGTATCCATGCCACCCTGTGAGCACTGCATGTGGGTGTCTGCGCGCTGGTGTGTGTCCTTCTGTGTCGCTGTGTGTCTCTACCTCCATTATGTCCCTTTTATGTGTGTGTGTGTGTGTGTGTGTGTGTGTGTGTGCGAGCTTTATTCAAACTGATTAACCAGGTCGTGATGGTCTCTGAGCGGAGAATAATCCGTGAAGGCTGCAGACGCTTTCGCTTTTACGAGTCTGTTTGGGAACAGAAATGTGAAGCGGCGGCCATGTTTGCACTGCGGCGAGAAAAGCCCAGGCCTCACCAGAAGTTTTCCGTGGCGGCAGCGGCGGGACAACCAAACAGATTTATTTACCAAACATGCGGCCACGCATTTATTAGTCAGCCGTCTGGCTCGATAACACAGAGGCAGACTTCATCTATACTACATCCGACACCGCTAGCACTCTGATCCCGGTCCTCTCCGGTCCTCCTGCAGCGTGGCGGTGGTCCAGGCCATCTCCTTCCAGAAGAAGACCTTGTCCTTCATGCTGCTGCTCAACCCCGGGAACCTGTTCAGCGTCAACCAGGAGAGCGGCGCGCTCGGCCTCACCCGCGCCGTCGACTACGAGGGCGGCCACAACCTCCACACCCTGCAGGTCCGAGCCTCCGAGGCCGACACGGGCCTCAGCAGCGTGGCGGAGGTACGCACGCACACACACACACACACACACACACACACACACACACACACACACACACATACACATGCGCGCGCACACATGCAGGCAGAGCTGCCTGCAGCTGCCCTAATAAACACGTGAACCCGTCACCGCTCCCCGACCTCTGATGAAACCTCATTCATCCCAAATGAGAGGAAGCGCTGCCGCCGTGATGCAACCGTTTCATTCCGCCTGTTTACTCCGCTGCCCGTGTGTGTGTGTGTGTGTGTGTGTGTGTGTGTGTGTGTGTCTGTGTGTTTCATTATGCATGCGTGAAAAACGAGCGCGTGGTGCCGTTCGCCTCGCTCCGCACCGGCGTCCCGCGAAGCTCCTCATGATGAAAAACTCAGCGGATCAAAGCCACGCTCGGCAAATGATCAGTTTGCGATCAGCAGTTTAAGTTTGTTACACGTGTGCACGTGCTCGCACACACACACACACACACACACACACACACACACACACAGCGCTAGGTGCTAAATGCAGAAAGCTGGCAGCTCAGCACTGACCCCTGTTTTCAAAGTGAGACACTCTGAGGACTTTATACAGAAAACATCTGCTCACATTAACACACGCAAACACACACACACACACACAGACACACACCTAGAGAAATCCATTATCACCTGCTCTCAGCGTCCAGATGGTGGAGACAGACAGAGAGTAGCTGCTAAACTACCAGCACACACATACACACACACACACACACACACACACACACACACACACACACACACACACACACACACACACACACACACACATACACACACACACCCTCCCCAAAGCTCTCTGCTGCTCTATAAGCTCGGTTGGCTAATTCACTCTAAAGACTGCCCGCTGCTGTGTGTGTGTGTGTGTGTGTGTGTGTGTGTGTGTGTGTGTGTGTGTGTGTGTGTGTGTGTGTGTGTGTGTGTGTGTGTGTGCCAGGTGTGTAGGAGAGCCTCCACATCTAAACCGTAGCTGGTGCCGTCGCCTTCAGCTCTCGGAGACATTTTAAAAATGACCGTCAGCGTGAACTGGTTCGTCCTTCACTCACATCTCCCCGGCAGCCTCCTCTTCCTCTTCCTCCTCTTCCTCCTCTTCTTCGTCTGCCAGCTATCGAGCAGCAAATTACCCACTTTATTGCCCCAACCTGAGGATTTTCCTTCTTAAAGTAAATTTTGAAATCACCGACGGTCAAATATAGAGCGGCAGCAGCAGCAGCTCATCTTGGCCTCAGGAAAGGATGCTATTTAGCATTTAGCAGCTGAGGAGTCAGATTTATCTTCTTTCTCAGGAGGTGGTGGAGACCAAAAACAGAGCTAAAAGGAGAGAGAATATTCAAGGTTCACCCTAACAGCATTTACAAAGTGATAAATATGCAGAGGAACCAGGACAGTACGCACAACAGTAATAATACGAATGTGATGCGTGAGGCGCCGGACACTAACGACGACACGCCCCCTGTAGGTCGTCGTTCACGTAATGGATGAGAACGACTGCACGCCCGAGTTCCTCCACTCCATCTACACCAGAGACAACATACCTGAGAGCGTCGCACCTGGAACCTCCCTGCTGCAAGGTACCGCACGTGCACAAACACGCACAAACACACACAAACACACACACACAGACAAACATTGATATGTGGAGCAGGTTCTGTTGAACCGCATCTTTGCTCGGCGTCTGTCGGTGAACACAACAGCAGCACATTACACTTGGGTAAACTGCTGTGTGTGTGTGTGTGTGTGTGTGTGTGTGTGTGTGTGTGTGTGTGTGTGTGTGTGTGTGTGTGTGTGTGTGTCACTGGCTGTCTGCCTAATAAGAGCAAAGCCTCACTGAAGTCGGACTGTTTGATCTCGACCAGTCACCAGCAGCTATGACAGATGGTTGTGACACACATACACACATATACATTAATGCTCGCACACACACACACACACACACACATTCAACATTCATTGTATTACTAAAGCCTCATCTTTTCTCTTCCTCGTCCTCCTCAGTTCTGGCCCGGGACTGCGACTCCGGCGTGAACTCTGAACTCTCCTACTTCGTGCACGGCGGCGGCGACTTCGACATCACCTCGGGGGGCGTGGTCAGCCCCACCCGTCGCCTGGACTACGAGCGGCCCAATCACATCTACGAGTTTGTGGTGGTCGCTGTGGACGCGGGTGCGCCCCCTCGCACCGGCACTGCCTCCGTCCGCATCCGGGTGGCCAACAGCAACGATGAGGCGCCCGTCTTCTCACAGAGCGTGTAGGACCTGTTTCACCTCGCCGCCATTTTTGTCTTTTTTAAATCTAACTTTATTTAAAAACCCACATCAGCAATTACTCTCTCTCTTTCCCTCTGTGTCTGTCTCTGTCTCTCGCCCCCCCCCTCCAGCTATAAGACCTTCCTCAGCGAGGACGCCGGCCCGGACACGCTGGTCGCCATCATCCACGCCAACGACCCGGATGGGGACGCCGTCTCCTACGCCATCACCGGTGGCAACGAGGACAGCAACTTCCTGCTGGACAACCAGAAAGGTGTGTGTGTGTGTGTGGGGGGGGGTGATCCACACACACACAGACACACAAACATAACATGAGCGATTGATTGAAAGATGCTGGACAGTCAGCATCCAGCTCTGATGGTGAATGATCTGTTGACAAGCTGAGAGCGTTAACACACACACACACACACACACAGCAAGAGTGGTTGTTGCTGTGGTAACGAGCATTTGGGGATAAAGCTCGGTGGTTTTAACAAGGACAATGAACCCCTGAACACACACACACACACACACACAGAAGAGAGCAGTTTGTGTGTGTGAGCTGCAGTGATTATACATGTGTGTTTGTGTTTTTTGCATGGTTGGTTTCGTGCGTGTCAGACCTTTTGAAGATAAACCTCATGTGCGGTCATGTTTTCATGTTTTGCATGTTCCTCTGTGCGCGTGTGTGAGTCTAAGCCTCCGTCACCCAGCATGCACTGCTCCGCCGCTCTGCACACCAACACACACACAAACACAGCACTACACAGATATAAACATGAACATTTGCACATAAATGATATATTAAGTCTCACACACACACACAGATGGCCTTTGGCTTGTGCGCCTCCTCTGCTTTGTCACTTCAAAGCGTTGTGAAGTATTTTCATGTAGATGCGCGCGCTCACTCGCTCCCAGCCGCCGTGTCTCTATTCATGTTTCTACCAAAGCTGCTTATTTGTTTGTTTGTTTGCTCCGCTGCTCTGTTATGTTAATGTGTGTGCGAGCGATTGTTGGCGCGCAGAAATTTGACATTTGTTTTAAAGGCCTGAGTTATGGAGTAACGGGGGGGGGGGCTCGACCTGGTGTTCACGGTCGTTTGCAGCGTGTCGGTCCCAGGTCGGGAAGAGGTGGGAAGTGACACCCCACCCCCCTTTGTGCGTCCGTAGGAATCATCAAGCTGCGACGAAGTCCGCCCCCCAGGCTGAGGGGGCCGCAGTACGTCCTCAACATCACCGCCACCGACGACAACGCGTCCGGCGGGCCGTACCCGCTCAGCAGCTCCACCCAGGTGGTGGTGGGGATCAACGACATCAACAACAACAAACCGGTCTTCCAGGAGGTGACTGAGGCGGTGTGCTCTACGGGGGGTTATCTTAGCTGATGTCCCAACGCTCATATTGTCCTCTCAGTGTCAGGACTACAGCCTGAACGCCGCCGTCCTGGAGAACCAGCCGCCGGGGACGTTCGTCCTGCGGGTCCAGGCCCACGACGCCGACATGGGGGTCAACGGAGAGGTCAAGTACGGCATCATGCACCGGGACGGCGTGTCGTCCGGGTTTGACATCGATCCCGACACCGGTGAGTCCCGCTGGATCGTAAACTGATGCATTTCAAGGCGGTGGCTCGTAACCGCAGTAACGCGGCTTCCCGTGTTTCTCAGGCGTGATCGCCACGGCGGTGAGCTTCGACCGGGAGCGCCAGCGGGAGTTCACGCTGTCGGTGACGGCGACGGACCAGGCGGAGGAGCCGCTCATCGGGATCTGTCAGATCACGGTGCTCATCGCCGACCAGAACGACAACGACCCCAAGTTTGAGAACAGCCGATACCAGTGTGAGTGTGTACTGTGTACTACTACCAAGTACTACTACTGCTACTGCCTCGATTACTGTGACGCTTAATGCACGTGTGAGTTTTTACTTAGTACTGCTAGGAGTACTGAGTTAATGAGTACATCTACTACTACTGTTTGTAATGCCACTACTGAAACTAGAAATACTTCTACTTCTGCTACTGGTACTCCAACTACTGCAACCATTACTATCATCATTACTTTACTTACTGTTACATACTTCTACTTGTGCCAATTCTACTGCAAATATTACTGTTTATTGCTCCAAGTACTACTTGTTCCTACAGACGCTGCTGCTTCCACTGCATTTCTTAATGCGACTGTACCTCTGGTACTACCGTTTCTCCTGGTTCTGATAGTTGTACTGCCACAAATACCGGCACTGCTGCTTCCTGTACTCTTAGTACTGCTGTGTAGAAGAGGTTCATATCGTGCGTCTGAACGTGTGAAACCAGGCGGCGACACACTCTGGGTTAAAAGGTTTTCTTTCCCCCGTGGAGTCGCCCACGCTCACATCTGTACAACACGACCCCCCCCCCTCGAGGTAAACCAGCATTTTGAAGAAACAGGTAAAAGAGAAGGGGGGGGGGTGTTTGTCACGGTCCGTAAATCCTAGAAAGCGCGCCGAGCTGCGATGAATCGCTCGCCGCCGCCTCCCGCGGGTCCTCGTTTGTTTACTACGTGTGCAAATATGTGTTTTGATAAGCGTCGTGTCAGACGTTCTCCTCGTCAGATTAGAGGAGCACACGGGGAGGCGCATTAAATATTAAACAGGCAGATTGAAATGTTTCTGGGACATGCATTCATTTACCTCCTGGTGGGGGGGGGGGGTCCTGCACAAGTGGAAACCGCCTCGTTCAGTCCTGCTTGTTGTTTATTTCACCGTTAGACTCAACGGTCCCGTCCCCGGCGAGCTGGATTGAGACGGGACCTTCTGATTGGACAAGCGTCACACTGGACACAGACGTGGCGGCTGTTTTTCAAATGCGTCCTCAAACCGTCCCGCCAAAGTCAATGTGGGGAGACGGATGTTGTTTGGTTAATCTTGTTTAAACACCAACGTCAACACGACAGTTGTTGATGTTAGCGTAATGGGACGCACCCCAGAGACAAAAGGACTAGTGGTTTAGACACACACACACACACACATATATACAGCTGTTGATCTTTGGAGGGAATGTGAGCAGTGATTCACATTAAGATGTACTTCTTCTTTATGGGAAATAAAAAGTTTTCAAGATGGCGGACGTTCTCCCTGCTCGGCGTTTGAGAGACGCAGCTGCAGCGTTCACGGTTTGTTTTCTTCCTCAAGTTAGGAATAAACTTTCCAGATTCTGATCACACAGTCCGACCCAAGCCAGACCCAGTAGGGTCTTAAATTGCCATGAATTACTTTTTTATGAAACATAATTTTATTAATTATTATTTTATTATTAATAATTTTTACTCTTGTCTAGGTTCTTGGTCCAATTAACAAAACCTCATTTGGAAAACTTTTTTTTTTTTTTTAATAAAGCAGTTTTTGTTACATGAAAACTGGAAGACGGTGAACTGTCATGTCCGTCAGCGTGAAAACATGGGAGGCGGGTCGGTCCTGGCTCGATTCTGGATCGTTTCTCACACATCAGACTCAGCGGGACGCAACGATCCGGTCGAAAAACAAATCCGGCGAGACCCGCGGACGTCGAGGGGGCATTACTGTTGATGCAGTGTCGCAGGCGGCGGCGGCAGACCTCATTTCTCCGCGCCCTTGTTTTTTTTGTTGTGCGATCAGCGCTGACACGCACGTCGCAGTCAGCAGGATCGCAGGTTATATTCATAAATTTACCCCCCCCCAAAAAAAAAAAGATGACAGAGACCCAGAAATGACAAAATGAGGTGACACGCTGCTGACACAACACAACGCCGTTATTATAATAATCTGCTTAGCGTCACAGAACACAGCGTCAGTTCAGGCAGAGACAAAAGTTAAATTAATGAAATCAATGGTAGTTCTAGTAGTAGTAGAAGTACTTGCAGTGGTAAATGTAGCAATAGATTTTGTATTAGCAGTGGTAGCAACAGTAGAAGTACAATAGTGGTTGTAGTACAACTAGCAATAAAATCAGGAGCCATGCTAGCAGCAGAAGTACTAGTACCAGTAGCACCAGTAACAGAAGTAGTAGTTCCAATAGAGTGACAGTTGCAGTAGTATTATTTGTATCAGTAGCAGTAGAAATAGTAGTAATAGTACAAGTTGCCTATGTTAGCAGTACCAGTAGTATTTGATCCCCGTGTCTGAATGTCCCTCCTCCCTCTCAGACTTCCTGCGAGAGGACACTCCTGTGGGAACCAGTTTCCTGCGGGCGGCCGCACACGACGACGACCAGGGGAGCAACGCGGCCATCACCTACTCGCTGTCCAATCAGAAGCCGGCGTACCTGCACATCAACCCCGGCACCGGCTGGATCTACGTCAACCACCCCATCTCACAGGTCAGAGAGCCCGGTGTCCGTCACGTCCCCTCTTAACATTATTCACCGGAAAATTTTCTAAATGTGTTCTGTCGAGGTCTGCAAGAGAAACGTGGTCCTCAGAAAGACAGAAGAACACGCAGACACACACACACACACACACACAAACACACACACCTAATGTATTCATGCCTGTATCAATTCTCGTGTTGCTCCGCTGATAAAATCTCGACATATAAATAAACATGGAGGCAGAGAGCTGTGTTGTTTAATAACAGCTAACACGTTTGGTATTCATCCGCCCAGGGAGAACACAAACAGTGTGTGTGTGTGTGTGTGTGTGTGTGTGTGTGTGTGTGTGTGTGTGCGTGCGTGTGTGTGTGTGTGTGTGTGTGTGCACGTGTGTCGACAGGATGTTTTCTGTGCTGCTGAATCGTACGAGTATGTGTGTAGCTCTGGGCATCGCGGCTTCACGCTAAAACATCTTTCCTGTCATTCACCATCACCCCACACACACACACACACACACACACACACACACACACTCTGGTCTCCTCCCCAGTGTGTTTACAAGTGATAATGAGAAACAGAGGGAGGACACTGGGGGGAGAGAGGGAGCGAAGGGAGGAGGAGGTCACTCTGCAGGTGGAAGAAGTTATTTTACATTCAGACGATTTCACACCAAAAAAAACATAAAAACACACATCCACCCCCCAGCAGCTGAATAAAATGTCCCCTTGAGCGCGTGTTTTCTTCTTCTGCACAAAGTCAAACTGAACATCCAAACACTCTTCTTCTTCTTCTGTCATCGCCTGTCTCTTTTTCTTCTCATTTAAAGGACACGTCTGTCAGTAAGTCCTTTATCTCACAAAGAAACTGTCGTTCGCTCCCGCAGACGTCCCGCATCAACCAGCAGATCGTGGCGTCGGACGGGGGGAACCGCAGCAGCTCCGTGGAGCTGACCGTCATCATCACCAACGTCCACAACCAGCCGCCGCACTGGGAGCAGCCCGAGTACTGGGTCACCGTCCCGGAGAACACCGTCCGAGACGCCAAGATAGTGGTGAGTGACGCCCCCTTAACTCTATCCACTGTGCATGGAGAGAAAGATGCTGCAAAGCATTATGGGAAATGTAGGCTCCAGTGGAGTTTGAGCCACAAGCTAAAAGTCACGAGAGCTATCGTTACCTCTGCTGCTTCAGTTTTTACTTTTATTTTGTCTTTGTTTCCGTTATTTCTTGCTTTTGATGGCTTTGTCTCAGAAGTAAAAGTGCCGTGTGTTGTGGTTGCAGTATTAGTGGTATTGTGTTAGTAATGACACACTTTGTTCATGACGGCGTCGTCTGCCGTGAAAAATCGATGAGGAGGCCGAAGCTCGGTCCTCTGTGATCGTTACGAGCGGCTCTGAGAGCTTTAGGATAAAAAAAAAAAAACATGGCCAAATGTGAACAGGGTGAGAGAGGAGGAGGAGGAGGAGGATGAAGAAAACGTGGAGAAAGAGAGGAATATTTCCACCCCCTCTTCCTCCTCCTCCTCCTCCTCTTCCTCCTGCAGGACTCTCTTTTCCTTTTCCATCTTCCCTCACATCTGTGCAGAGGCGCCCCGAGCAGCCTGCAGACACTTCCTTCTTCTTCTTCTTCTTCTTCTTCTTCTCCTCCTTCAGCCCTCTTTCCTCCATTTTCCACCCTCCATCCATCCTTCTCTCTTCCTCTGCCCCCCCCCGTGTCAGCACGTTTAGCCGAGTGCTTCCAAACATTTTCTGCAGAGCAAACAACAAACCGCCGCCCGAGTCTGTCTCACCTGACTGACTCCAACACACACACACACACACACACACACGCAGGGTTTTGCCTGTATACCTCCGGTGCCCCCCCGCCCCCCCCTTTTGATCCCTCCATCCTAATTTGCTGTTTCGCTAAGCTGTTGGTTTCAGAAGGTGGAGGAGTTTTTACCCTCCAGCTGCTCGATTTC
The DNA here is from genome assembly GCA_016785225.1 of Psettodes erumei. Lineage (NCBI taxonomy): Eukaryota > Metazoa > Chordata > Actinopteri > Pleuronectiformes > Psettodidae > Psettodes > Psettodes erumei. The sequence goes on from JAFBJZ010000846.1 coordinate 395,913, forward strand.
ATGGAGGTTAGTCAGTTTTCAAACAGTTGCAGGGCGTGCGTGTGTGTGTGTGTGTGCATGTGTGTGCGCATGCGTGTGTGTGTAATCCTGTATAAGATTGTGTGCGTTTACGGGTGTGAACCTGCGCTGTATTTAATCTTTCCTCATCGTCCTTTTCGTCCCCACATCATTGATTAAAAGACTGAAGGTGATGATGATGAGGAGGATGAGGATGATGAGGATGAGGATGATGATGATGATGATGATGATGATGATGATGATAGCTGTGCCACCCCCAGCTCCTTCAGTCAGAAGTGATTGGCAGGAGAGAGAGCGATAATTACACCTGCTGTCCCCCCAGAAACGCAGACGCGTAATGTCAGTGTTTAACCTGACAAAGACCATATGATGGAGGGACGAGGGGGAGGGATGGAGGGAGGAGAGAGAGAGAGAGAGCGGGAGGGAGAGGGGGAGGAGGGGGAGTCAAATGTCGGGAAAAGGAGAGGAAGAGGAGGGAAACAGATCTTCATCACTACGTCAGTGTCGCCAGTTAAAGAGACACTGGTGATGAATTTGGTGAAGCAGGGTAAGTAAGTTGTTTTCCAAGTTATGGCGGTGAAGAAGAAGAAGAAGAAGAAGAAGAGGAGGAGGAGGAGGAGGAGGAAGAAGAGGAAGAGTGATGAAGATGGAGCTCTTCAAACAATATTAAAAAAAACAAAAAGAAAAGAGAAGAGCGTCATGATGACAGGAAAAAAAGCGACAGGCTGAAAACCGCGTGGTGTGTTGATGTGTTTAACGTGGTCGGTTCTTCTAATCAGTAAGTGTTTGTGGATTAACATGTAAGAAGCCCTCCTCCTCCTCCTCCTCCTCCTCCTCACTCCTTCCTCTCATCTGCCGTGTTAATTGCACTGAGGAGGAACTGTTGTTTTAAATTTAGCAGCGTTAATAAGGTCTGTTAATTACATTGTTAACGAGGATGGAGGGATGTGGGGGGGGCGCTGTGGAGGTTGGAGCTGCTGTGTGTGTGTGTGTGTGTGCGCGTGTGCGCGTTTCATATTATGATTCGTCAGATGACTTCCTCCTCTTCCTGTTGACGTTTTCCGCGGCAGTCAAACACACAAAGTAAAATCAAAACACACTTGTAAACATCACAATGGTGGCCAACCGCGCCGCGACGCCTGTCGGCCATGACAGTGCCGCCGTGAATCACGCGGGTACACGCCGCACCAGCCGGCACCAGCCGACAGCGTATCGGCCGCGATAATCTCCGCGGGCGGGAGCTAATCTGTGTGGGAGAAGATGGCCGACACTGATCAGATTAGCTCCGGTACACTGCGCTCGCGTCTAATGAGACGATTTGTCATTAGCGACGATCCCGTGCGCTCCGCTGCCTCGCCCGGGGGGGGGGCTCATCAGCTTCCTGATGAGGGTCAGAGTGTCCTGATGTGACCCCCCCACCACCTGAGCTCTGATGTCTTAGTTAGATTATAGATTATGGATTATTTCAAAGCAAATTTCATCTGAAGTGGTAAAAATAATTTTGCTCACAGAAACACGTTGCTGGTCTGACTTTGTTTACGTGTGTGTTTGACCCATGAACATGCTAAGTGTGTGTGTGTGTGTATGTGTGTGAGTGTGTGTGTGTGTGTGGGGGGGGGGGCTGAGAGGGTTTCGGTGTTGGAAGTGTTGGACAGCGTTTCTCACTTAGAGACATGTCGCCTCTGGTGGAAACAAGTTGTTTTTTGTTTTTTTTTTTACATTATAATGGAGCAATGCTAACACTTTCCCTCCGTTTCCAGCCTTTGTGCTAAGCTAGGCTAACCATTTCTCACTCGGACTAGTGTCGCACCGTGGAGGTCGGAGGTCAAGTTGACCCAGTTTACTTTCTAAAGGTTTAACAGGTTCCTGATCGTGCCGCCGAAAGTGATGTGCGATTGGTTGGGCGGGTGAGTGGGCGGGACCTTGATGCCCCTGGCATGACATCACTAGCTCAAGATGGCAGCACCTGTCGCCAGATATTTTTAACCTCATTTTTGTGCAGTGAGAGGAAGTAGATACGTGTCGGCCATTTTTATCGATCAATTAAAATTAAAATTTAATTAATTAAAATTAAAATTAATCAATTAAAATGCCTGAACCTAACCGGAACCAGGACCAGAACCAGAACCAGAGCAGAGCAGGAACCCTCAAACTGAGCCCTAACCCTTGCAATGCAGTCTTGCCCCCATGGGTTTGTGTGTGTAAATCCAAACAAGTACAGACTCACACACACACACACACACACACACACACACACACACACTCACACACACACACACACACGCTCCCTCAAACGTCAGCGTAATTTACTGCCAAGAGAATAACATGAGTCTTAAAATTTTTGCTGCTCGTGTGTGTACATGTCACACACACACACGTGGAGCCAGACACATATTTTCTAGCACATTCACAGTGGAAATCATCAGTGAAACGCAGAAACTGAAACCTTTTTAGGCGGCAGAGAGGTTTTTTTTTCCTGGCGGGCCGCTCCGTGTCCATAGAAGGACGTGATCTGCAGCTTTGCGCTGTTGAGACGACGGATTCTTTCAAACTCAGTTTGTGTATTTCAACGGGTGTCGTTTTTCCTGCCGACCGTTAAGGCTCACGGATCTGGAGTCCGTCGGCGCGGCCGTTTGCAAAAACAAACGAGCGGCACGCGTCGATGCCGAGCAGCAACAGAGCCTCTTTGATTCTGTGACGGATCGTGATGTCACTTTCTCTTCCTCACGCGTGAAGCCGTAACAGAATACATGGAGGAGTCGACCTGCTGCACGTTTTATCTCTATGTGATCGAGGCAGCTTCGGTAATTAGTTGATGAAATGGTTAATTAGCCATCGGGATGATTGAGCTGAGGCCGACACTGTGATCCGTGATCACATGCTTCACCTGTAGATTCATGTTGGAAAACACGGAAAACATCCGGTGATTCATGCACTCAATATGTTTGTGGGGCTTTTATTGTGAAGGAGTTGATTTTTAAAAAAACCTATCCAGTGACCTCTGTCTCTCCCGTCCAGACCGTCAAGGCGACGTCTCCGCTCGGCGACCCCCGCGTGACCTACAACCTGGAGGAGGGTCAGGTGCCGGAGACCAACATGCCGGTGCGCTTCTACGTCAAGCCGAACCGGGCCGACGGCTCGGCGTCCATCCTGGTGGCAGAGAACCTGGACTACGAGACAACGCGCTTCTTCACGCTCAGGGTGCGCGTGCAGAACGTCGCCGCCGTGCCGCTCGCCTCCTTCACCACCGTCTACGTCAACGTGACAGGTGAGGCGCGCGCTTGTGTTTGGGACTTTTGCATCCCAATGGTTGGCGGACGCTCGGTTCGTCCCCCGGCGGAGCTGCGTCACACGAAGATGAATGGGAGCGTTCGGGCGCGAACGGAAATCGAGCTAAAAATCAACGATGTCGCGCAGCTGCAGCGGTTTCCTCAGAGAGGAAGTGAAACCAGCGTCGTAACGAGTTTTTATCACCTGATCCAACAACGAGAAACTGAAGCAAAGCCACCACATGACCGCATGACAACACTTCGAATTGGAAGCCAGGCCTGTGAATTTTTATTTTCTTTTTTAGAATATCATTTGCCGTCACGATAAAAGTCGGCGCTGAGCTCTGGCCGGCGGCGGGATGGAAGCGACAGAACCTGAGTAATGATCGGCGCTGCCGGAAAAAATGACGAGCAGGACGAGTGGACAAAGGGAATAATGAAGTGTAGTTCACATCCCTGTTTGTCTGCGGTAGTTAAAAACAAAAAAAGCAGCAGCAGCCCATCTTTTTTTATTTGTTTTTTTTTTTTTCACAGTGACTCATTTCCCAATCAGCGTCTGTAGGCGGGTGAAACCGCTCCCTGACTTTGATTGGCTTTGAACGGACCCACATCGGACGCTGTAATTGGCTTAGCGGAGCTTGAAAGTGAGCTGACAAGCCGCTTTGTGGACTCTTCAGGGTGTTTGGAGGATAATTCCTCACTAATAACTGGGTTTTCATTAGCGGGGGGGGGACGTGGTCCACGCTTCACATTGTGACTGACGTCGGCTTCTGGAACCACCGACTCTTCTTCTCTCTCTTTTTTTTAATCTCCTTAATTGGCATAAATGTTGCAGTAAGCACAGACCTTTTCCCGTCTTTCCTGTCTTCCTTTGTGTGGCTGTTTATTTCTTCCTGGATTTTTTTTTCCCCGTCTTTCTTGCCCCCCCCCTCTTTCTGTCAGTTTTAATCCAATTTAATCAGCTTTCATGGACGCGACAGACCGAATGTGTTCTGCTGCCAGATCCTCCGACAACAAGACAACAAGAAAACATTTAGAAAAAGAAGAAGAAGAAGAAGAAGATGATTTTCACCGCTGCTCTCTGTTTGCAGACGTCAACGACAACGTGCCTTTCTTCCTGTCATCCACCTACGAGGCCACGGTGCCCGAGGGGGAGATCGGCACATCGGTGGCTCAGGTGTCGGCCACGGACCTGGACTCCGGTCCGCACGGGATGGTGAGGAACACCCACGCCCGATTATCTGCCCACTTCCTCCTCTTCTTCTTCTTCTTCTCCTTCCTCAGCCTCCTCTTCCTCTCCTCTTCAGATCCACTACGTGATCCTGAAGGATGAGAGCGGCGACTCGCAGTTCTTCAGCATTGACTCGCGCAGCGGCATCATCGCCACCCGCGCCTCCTTCGACCGCGAGCAGAAAGCCTCGTACCTGATCGAGGTGCAGTCCCAGGACGGCTCAGAGTCGGCGCGACAGGGCCAGCAGGGCCAGCCCAACACTGGTAACACACACACACACACACACACACACACCCGGACACTCTATTTGAGCGACTAAAAGTACAGAAGGACGTCTGAACTCCGTGTCGCTCCATCAGACACGGCGTACGTCAGGATCTTCGTCGCCGACGTCAACGACAACGCGCCGGCGTTCGCCCAGCCAGCGTACGAGGTGAGCGTGGAGGAAGACAAGGAAGTCGGCTTCGTCCTCATCACCGTCACCGCCAACGACGAGGACGAAGGTGAGTGTGTGTGTGTGTGTGGGGGGCAGCGATCGGTGATCCGGGCTTCGGATTCAGGAAATTCTTTTTTTTTTTTTACTTTCCTCTCCTCCTCTCCTCACTTCCTCTCCTTCCTCTCCCGCCTCTATTTGTTTCCTCTCTGCCTTCACTTCCCTCTTCTCTCCTCCACTGTCCACTCTCCTCCTCCTCCTCCTCCTCCTCCTCCTCTCTCCTTCTTCTCCTTCTCCTCTTGCTGTCACAGCTCGTTAGCGAGCGCTGCCGCTCCCTTGAGGTTGACAGTTTTGATGTTTGTCTCTTTGTTTGTGTTCCTCCCTCATTCCTCTTCCTCCTCCTCCGCTCTAAACCAATAAGCAGCAGGAGGCAAAAAAAAACAAAAAGGCGAAAACAACAACAAAACCGATGTGTCTCTCTCTCTCTCTTAATGACGGCGTCGACTTGAAGCCTCGGGGGGGGTTTCTTTTCCTCTGTGACGTCTGATTATTCATTTCGTGTTTTGTTTTTTTTGTTTTTTGTTTTTAATCTTTAACCTTTATGTTTTCCTGCCTCCCACGCTCGTACAGTCTGACACTGCTTCATATTTCAGATTCTGTTCTGAATCCCCGCAGGAGATTCCCTCAGACTTTCTCCAAACTTTCCATCGGCACGGTTTGATCAGTTTCCCCAGAATCAAGCTTTTTACTGCATTTATTTTGAAAAAAAAAGAAGACGGCTCGGCTGTAGCGGCAAGAAGCTGCAGAGCTGCGAAGAAAAATAAATAAATCAGATTAAAATTTTGCCAAAATCTGAGGAAACAGGGAGGAGGAGCTACAGCAGGTGATGTTTACCACAACAAGCCCTGATGCTAACCACGTAGCCACACCAGCTAACCAGATAAACAGATTGAGGCTCATTTAAAACGAGCCTGGTGACGCGTTTACGCCATCACGCCGTAAAAAATACAGTGACGATCACTCGGTCAATAGCTTTAAAAAAATGATTATATGGATAACAAGTTAATTTTTTTTTAAGTTGTATCACCAAAATCCAGAGAGTCAGAGTGGAAGAAAAATCATCTTTTCTTCCTTTTTTTCCACTGGCTCGTTGGTTAGTTTTCTTTTTTTTTCCTAACGTGCAGTGGATGTTCCAGATTTAGTTTTTATTCCCTGCAGACGTGATCCCCGCGAGCTGCGGGAAGACGCTGAACACGGGATTAAGAAACGCTAAGACAGCAAACCGCCCGAACGCTGAGGCTTTATCCCCAGTTTGCGTCTCGTCGGGGACTCCCCATGGTAATTAACAAACGCCCCTTGACCCCAAATCACTTGGGGACCAAACCAGTTTGGCTCAAACTGGTCGGGGTGTTACTGAGATTAGCTAACTGGACAGTGCTGAGTCAGCGGGACTGGGACTGTAACACGTGTGGGTGGCATCTTCAACACCAGCGGTGCGTTCAGTGTCACGTGTTGCACTTTGTCGCACTGTTGTGTACGCAGAGCAACACAACAGCTGGGCTCTCTGCTCGAAGGCTCTCACCAGAGAAAGTTCCCCGGTCTGCTCGAGATGCAGATGTGTGTGTGTGTGTGTGTGTGTGGGTGTGTGTGTGTATGTGCGTGTGTGTTATCAGTGATGCAAATTTCAGTCTGTGCGTGTTTCTTGGCTAGAGGCGTCCATATGCTATCTATAGACTTGCTGATGCTGGTATGTTTATAATATACTGTATAATATACATATATATATGTAGACTGTGTGTGTGTGTGTGTGTGTGTGTGTCTGAAGGTGACTGAATCCAACTCCTCAAAGATGTGAGACTTGACGAGCTGTAAACTCATCTGAAGGTTTAATCCTCCGCCCGAAGCAAATGCGCCGTTCACCTTGGCTGCAGGTGTTTGTGTGTGTGTGTGTGTGTGTGTGTGTGTGTGTGTGTGTGTGTGAGTGTGTGTGTGTGTGTGTGTGTGTGTGTGTGTGTGTGTGTGTGTGTGGTACATTACAACCAAGGTTTGTTGTTGAAGCTGACAGGTGTTGAAGCACCGGTGACCTCCTGTCCACTTATTATAAACCGAGGGTCAAACAAGCACAATTATAGGACAAATAATACAACAACACACACACACACACACACACACACACACACACGGGGCGCTGCTTCGCTATAAAATTCCTGCATTTATTTCATCTTAATTTGGTGTTTGTTGGCATAATCGAAGGTGGGGTGAAGGGTAAGTGAAGAGGGATGGGTTTAGATCACCCCTCCACCCAACCCCCACCCAACCCCCACCCTAAAGCTGATTAGGCGCGGTGTCACCCGTCGTGTTTCGCTGCATCCTGCCTCTCGGTCCTCCGAGTGGAAAATCTGCCGAACAAAGTGCGTCTGTTAATGAGATCAAGAGGCTTTTTTTTTTTTTTTCCTTTCCGCTGAGTTTGGTGTTTCAGTTTTTAGTGTCACCCCGGGGTTTCGCACACACACACACACACACACACACACACACACTCACGCGCACACACACCTGCTGGTGTGAGGCTGTGTGATAATGAGAGGTGGGAAGTGTGCGATTGCTCGTGCCCTGTCAAGGTGCTATACTGACGCGCAGGTGGAAGCTAATGGTAATGATATGCTAATTACATTTCCATATCCAGTTGCATTATGGGACATGTAGGATCCAGGGACAAGAACATCAAAGTCCGACGCACTGCAGAGCTCCGCAGCCCGAGGCCCGTCGCACGCTCTCCCTCTCTAACCGTCAGATATCTCATGTTTGTAAAGACGAGGATCTGTTGGTGGAGGAGGCCTCGCCCTGGGCGTCCTCCCATCCAATCACGTTCGCAGGTTGCAGAGAGGCCGTGATTGGTCAGGCGTTCAATTCCACTGTGTGAAAGTTGGTAAATTTATATTTGTGATTTGAAGGCATAAATTTCCCAGTTATGGGCAGAAAAAATAAAATATGAATAAAATTAATTTAAATGAATAGAGACTGGGATTCACGTGGGGAACGTCATGGCCGCAGCGGGGGCTTCTGGGTAGTGTAGTCCCTTGAATGTCAAACAGCTGCCGCTATCTCTCGCAGCCATCCGCCGCATGTGATCTTTAATGTGGTTTTTAATCGAAAACCTTTCTCCGACGACGACTTGAGACCTTCAGAGTGTCAACCTGTAATCAGCGCTCGGGGATGATGACCCACACACACACACACACACACACACGCACACACAGACACACACACACACACCTATCGAGGAGCACAGATCTGACCTTAATCTCAATTTTTGGGTGTCCTACTAGGCTGTGAATTAAATCAGCCCTATCTGCTACCGTGTGTGTGTGTGTGTGTGTGTGTGTGTGTGTGTGTGTGTGTGTGTGTGTGTGCATGTTAAGAGGGCAACACCATATGGCCAGACTGATCATTAGGGAGGCCGCCGGAGGCAAAAAAAATCCACCGGAGTTACTCCCCTTGAGCACACACACACACACACACACACACACACACACACACTTAGCTGCTCGGTGAGTGTCATGATGGGTCGTGTTCAGAAGCTGTGACGGACCGGAGCACTTTCATATGCACTTAAGCGTTTTTCCCACACACACACACACACACACACGCTTCAGTGTCGTAATGAAGGTCCTCCATGTCTCCACAGATGGTGTTTGTCTCCTAAAGTCTCCTTGGTGCCGGTAAACAGAAAGCAGGCCGGACCGAAACGGACCCGCCTCCGGGCTCTGTGTGCGTGTGTGTGTGTGTTGGCATTTCAGCACTTCATTAGGGAGAGGGAGATGGGAGAAGCTAGGAGATGAGTGAGGATAGGAGGAGGCGAGGTCAGAGGACAGAGGAGTTCAGGGGACGAGAGGACAGCAGGTTGTCTTCACCCGCAGATGTCGACCCGTCACAAACACTGAACCTGACCCCCCTCTTCCTCTGCCCAGGCGCCAACGCCAAGCTGCGCTACCAGATCACCTCGGGAAACGCCATGGGCACCTTCGACGTGGAGCCCGAGGTGGGCACCATCTACGTGGCCCAGCCGCTGGACTACGAGACGGAGCGGCGCTACGAACTGCGGTTGGTGGCGTCCGACGGGAAGTGGGAGAACGAGACGCTGGTGGTGGTCCAGGTGGTCAACCGCAACGACGAGGCTCCCGTCTTCAGCCAGACCGAGTACCACGCTGCCGTGACGGAGGAGCTCACCCAGCTGCCCGTCTTCATCCTGCAGGTCAGTGAATGTGACGTGAAGGGGTCGTGGGGGATGTCTTTGGGGCCCCAGGGCCTCTTGATCTGCTGATGTCGATTGGCTGACCCCGGCAGAGGCATGCTGGGGGGGGGCAGCGGTGGCGGCGGCCCCCTCTGTGAATCTGCACGGCGGCGGGGGTTGATGTTTGCGGCTGTCGATGTGTAACCTTTAAACTAGGAGAAGTGATCGGGTGTCCGTCCACTCCAGATGAAACCGCTTAACATACGAACCTGAGGAAGTGACACCCCCCCCCCCCCGCCTCCCACCGCCGCCGCCGCCGCAGGAGCTCGTGGTGGAAAAAACGCAGACGGCTCGTAGGAACAATATGTGAAACGGGATCAGGTTTAACGCACACAGATGTAACAGCGTTGGTTACGCCGCAGAGGAGGAGGAGGAGCAGGAGGATTGGCCTGGAGCGACACCTCAGCGGGGGGATCCAGTGTCCGCACGCTAACACATCACACATGCGTGGTTCTTGTTTAACACGGTATCAGCTGAAGCTTTAACACCCCCCCCCACACACACACACACACACACACCAGAACCCCCCTTCCTGCCAGGATGGGCCCTGAAGGAAAGTTGCCTCGGAAAAGTTGGAGTCGACCTCCTTCGTCCACCTTTCGTCATACCTACCTCTGGTAATTCACAGTAATATGCATGTGCCGCCAAGCTCAATCAGATTAAGAAGGTGGAAGCGCGTCAGTGTGTGTGTGTGGGGGTAATCCCCATCAGAGAGGCATGTGTCACCAAGTCCTCGGCCCGGCCCCGCTTCCCGCCTGGAATTGATTTGATGCGCGCTCGGTTCCTCTCTAATGCTCTCAATGTTTTTTTCTTTTTGCGGCACGGGGAGAGGCGGCGGCCCCCCCCTCCCCGAGCGGCACGCCTCTCTCGGCCCCCGCGTATTAATACAATTCAGCAGATAGCGAACAGAGGGGAAAATCCAATTGGAAATGAATATTTTTTTACTTCACCTGCGCCGCCACGACCGCTCATCTTCAATATTGTCTACCTGCATCACGTTGTCAGGGAATGCAAAGAGGGCCAACGGGGGGGGGGACTTCAAAGGCTTCTGTAAACAAACCCTCTGGTGAGAGAAGAGGAGAAGAAACAGGCGAAAAGTCAACTTTCTCTCCACTTTTGTCGGCGTCTATTAACTTTTAATTGTGTTGCGTGTCACAATGACAGAGCAGGCGGCATGTTCGCCAAGCGATAGCAGTGGTGGTGGTGGTGGGGGGGTTAATTAAGCAAACAGGACAAAGCAACAGAGGAATGTTTATTCCCCGTGTGCGGGGGCAGCTGCCGCCGCCGCTCAATCAGCCCCCCGCCTCGTGTCCTATTTGTCGGGCTTGACATTTGCGCTTAATGAAAAAGAAGCTTTTCAGCTGGTTTGATAAGATACACCTTGGTGAAATAAACAAGAGAACAAAAAAACCCCCACAAAAAACAAAAACGCCGGAGCTCCTTTTTGACATGTCGTTGTTTCTTTTACAGCTAAAATTTATTTAAGCAAATTTTTACATGAATAAAATACATTTAATTCCAAAATAAAGAATAAGATGTACAAACGTACGCATATTAAATAAAATGACAAAAGATGAAAAACCTGAAAAGATGAAAAAAAGCGTTGTCAAGGTCACAAGGTCGCGGGCCACGAATCCAGTGCTCCGGAGTTCATCCACCGCAGTGTGAGCGTTTGAGACGAATCACCCAACTGCGCCTGGTTTCTTAGCCGCCCGCCCCCCCCGCCCCCGCAGCTCCAGGAAGTTTAGGGGAAAAAATGGGGCGTTAAAGACTGTGACTGCGACCAAACAGCTTCCAGCCACCCCACCGGCTCTGAGCTGCAGCCCAGCCCCACTCTGGCCTGGTTCCCTCTGAGAGCCCCCACCCCCCAGGACCAGGACCAGGACCTGGACCTGGATTTGCTTCATCCCTGTTCTTTTCTCCTGTCTAACTTTTTCAGGTGTCAGCCACAGACCCAGACCAGGAGGCCGACCAGACCGCCGTCCGCTACTCTCTCCACGGCCAGGGCGCCGGCGGTGAATTCACCATCGATGAACGCACTGGGAGAATCTACGCCCGCCGCCGTCTGGACCGGGAGGAGCGTCCCGCCTGGAGATTCCTCGTCCTGGCCACGGACGAGGGGGGGGCCGGACTCACGGGTTTCGCGGACGTGCTGCTGGAGGTCCAGGACGTCAACGACAACGCACCCTTCTTCCCGTGTCCGGCGCTGCAGGTGGACGGGTGCTTTGTGGGCCAGGTGCCTGAAAATTCGCCCGCCGACACCTCCGTCATGGAGATGCGCGCCATGGACCTGGACGACCCCAACGAGGGCAAGAACGCCATGCTGACCTACAGCATCATCAAGAACGTCCGCAACGAGATCAACCTCAACCTGTTCTCCATCAACGCCACCACGGGGACCATCTACACGGTCCTGCGCTCCCTGGACCGCGAGGCCGAGGACCGGTATCTGGTGGTGGTGGAGGCCAGGGACGGAGGGGGCTTGGCGGGGACCGGGACGGCCACCATCATGGTTTCGGACGTCAACGATCACCCGCCTGTCTTCACTCAGAGGGTCTACACGACTCAGGTGAGTCAGCGTGTCCAAAACAAACCTCCCAGCCGCCGACCTCATCACAGTCCACGTCACGTTCCTCTGTGTGTGTCCGCCAGGTGACCGAGGACCTGGAGGTGAACAGCGAGGTTCTCGTGGTTTCCGCCACGGACGGTGACGAGGGCGAGAACGCCGTGGTGACCTTCAGCATCGTCGGGGGGGACGAGGACAGGAAGTTCTTCGTGGAGACAGACAAGCTGAACAGACGCGGCGTGATCAAACTGAAGAAGAAGGTCGACTTCGAGAAGCCCCACGAGAGGACGTTCAACCTGACCCTGAAGGCAGAGGACGCCGATTTCTTCAGCCTGGCCTACTGTCTCATTCAGGTGGAAGACTCCAATGACCACGCCCCCGTCTTCTTCCCGCAGTTCTATGAGTCGCCGCCCATGTCCGAAGACGTCCCCGTGGGGACGATCGTTGCTCAGGTCGCGGCTTCTGATCTGGACTCGGGTCAAAACGGACGTTTTTCTTACAGCATTTCCAAAGAGTCTGACCCGTACGGTCAGTTCCTGGTGGACCAGTCCGGTTGGGTGGTGGTGGCGGACTCTCTGGACCGCGAGAAGATCACGCAGCACAGGATCGTGGTCCTGGCCACGGACGCCGGGACACCGCCCTTGACTGGAAGCGCCATCGTAATGGTGACGGTGCTCGACATCAACGACAACGGGCCGGAGTTCGAGGTCCCGTACGAACCTGTCGTCTGGGAGAACGCGCCCGCGCCGCAGGCGGTCCGGATGAACAGAACCTCCCTCCTGCTGCACGCCACCGACCGCGACACCTCCGCCAACGGTGGGCCCTTCTCCATACGGCTCCTCATGCTCACCTCGGACGCCACCAACTTCAACCTGACCGACTTTCAGAACGGCAGCGCCGCCATCACCACCCTCCGCACCTTCGACCGCGAGCGGCAGAAGGAGTACCGCCTCCCGATCCTCATGATCGACAGCGGCGCTCCTCCCATGAGCTCCACCAGCACGCTGACCGTCGTCATCGGCGACAAGAATGACCACCCCCACTCGCCGGGTCACACCAACTTCATTGTCTACAGTTACGAGGGTATGTTGTTGGGTGGGGGCTGACGCACCTCCTCCATCGCTCAGCACAGTTGTGCGGAAACACTTCTGTTGACCTCTGACCCCACCTCTTCACAGCAGCTGTTAAAGTAATGCAGTCAACACAGTTTGTAACCACATCCGATGGTCTTCAACTGGTCAGCGCCGTTGTGTAATTTTTTTGTCATCTTTAGTTTCATGGGCGAAGAATTGGAAACTCAAAAATTCAGTTTTAGTTAAGAAAAAAAAATCACTTTAAGAAAAAAAACAACTATACGGTTAAAATGAGTTGATTTCGGTTGCAGCCAAAATGTTTTTATTTTCCACTCCTGCTCTTTCCCTTTTCGTCATTTGTGATTGAGCGTTTTTTTTTTCCACGCACAATGCAGCGTGACATCCTCTTCCTCGTTCTCGAACAAACGGCGTACCTGTGCCCCGCGGTCCCACAGATTCGTGCGGGCCCCCGAGGCCCCGCTCTGATTTTCGCCGTGGATCAAAGTGAACCGCTGCGAAATAAATAAAACCGAGGACGAAGTTTCACGCCGACAAAAACCGTGAAACGTTTTCTTCTCACGGTGCGAGAGCCTGCACTTTTTATTTTGCCGTTCATTTTTTTCCACTTGGATTCATCCAGTGATGACGTGGCGCGGGGCGTTTGTCGTTGGCGGTCCCAGTACATCTGGTGCGAGGGTTTCAAACCGGTGTCTCTCCGATCGCAGACGCTCCCCTCTGACCTCCTGGTCTCCGAGCTCGGCGCAGTCGGCCGCTCGCCGGGCCTCCCGCTGCAGCCCGCATCACTTATTTAAGGTCTCTCACCATCTGTCGGCTCGCTGTAATTTGCTGGTAAAACGAAGGCTTTTTTTTTTTTTAATGTGATGTATTTTTAGTGGATTTCCTCTCCGGGGGCCTTTTCCACATGAAAGTACATTAACCTGCTAATGTGAATCCATCACATAGCTCAGCAGCGCGGCGTGAAGCAGACAATTAACTCCCAGGTTTGACGGGCACGTAAACACGAGCCTTTTTTTTTTTTTTTTTTTTTTTAAAAGGCAGACGATTTCACGGCTAAACAGATTACAGCACCGAGCTTTTTTTATTTGGGGGAAGGGGTGGGGGTGCATGTCTTCCTGCTTCGCTGTCAAACCGTGACCGTGTGTTCCAATGAGGCGTTATCTCCTCACAGAAGCCTCCTTCCTTCCTTCATTCTTAATAGTCGGTTTGCGCTCAGACCTTTTTTTTTCTCTTTTATCTTTTACGACAGGCATCCTCCCGGCGACGGTGCTCGGACAAATTCAGTCCCCCGACCTCGACGACTGGAGCGAGAAGGTGTACCGCTTCGAGGGCAAACCCACCAGGTACTTCGACGTCGGCTGCTGGAAACTATGCGCAGGGCTGAAAAAAAGAAAAAAAGAGAGAGAGAGGGATGGAAAGTAGAGGCACAGAGGTAAAGAACAGATGAAACCACAACGCTCACGTCTGGACCTTCCTCACTATAAATGTACACTGTTTAGACACATCCAGAGACATTCAGGATGAAAGCATCCAGAGAAGTGCAGATGTAAAGCTGATTTAGGATAAGTCGATGTAGACACACACACACACACACACACACACACACCACCCCCCTCCCTCCTGACACACACACACAGCAAGAGATGCATGAAGAAGAAGAGGGAGCTGACAGATTTAAAACAGAGGGGGAGCGACAGTACAAAGGTGCGAGAGGAGAGAGGGAAATCGGGACGAGAGAAACAGGCGGTTTGAAGGGAGAGACAAAGAAAGAGTGAAAGAGAATGAAGGAGGACGTGAAGGAGAGAGAGAGAGACGGAGGGGGGGTCTGACTTGTCAGGAACAGTGCTATTAATACTTCATAACCAGCGGTATTGAAAATTCCCAGCGAAGCGCAGCGAGGGCGCGCTCGTTTTGTTTGATGAGGCGAGGCTTCACGCGGACGCGTTGAAAGGAGAGCCTGATTGCGCTCCCTGCCACCTCCTCTCCCTAACGAGACACCTGCGAAAGGAGGGACGGCGAGAGACGACGGGAGGCGCCGCCGAGAGAATTAGCGCGGGTGCTGCCGTGACACCGGCAGACATTAGTTTGTTCACAGTATGGATCGGGTTGAGGTCGCGTGTTATTTACATGTACAAGTTCTTTTTAAAGAAAAGGCATTCAGGTGAGATGAGGAAGCCGCACAGGAAGTCAAGACAACAAAGAGAAGAAGAAGAAGAAAGCATCCCGCTTCCCTCGCCACGAACAGCAGACAGGAATTAGTCTGGAATTGATCTGCACATTATATCTTCTCATTTGTTTCCTGTCAGCGAAGTGCTTGCCTTGCAGGGTTTGAAATCTTTAGAGCGTGACGTGAATCCAGGGGCGGCAACCGCCAGGTTCGATCCCCGGTGCGCTTTGGCCTCAAAGAGCTCAGTCCCATGGCTAATTAATCCGTCCCATCTGAGAAAGGCCGAGCTGCATGAGAGGCGTGAAAAGCGGCTGCTCGGTGTTAAAAGCCGTCAGCCGATCCGTCGGATGTTGACGTTTCCTACCCACGAACTCTTGCAGTTTGGCCTTGTTCCATTTCGGGTTGCTCCACTTTCACCTTAATATTATAAATTATAAAAGCTAATTAACTTCAAGTCATACTGCGTTTCAACTGACGCAAAATAGAGACGCCACGCAAATACTCTGTTTGACCCATGAGGAAACTATACCATGTGTTGTGTAGTCCAGTTAGTGTACGACTTCCTTGTTTGACACAGTCAGTATGTCGAGGTTTTTATATCCAAATCTCATCTTTTCTTTAATTTAAGAAATGATGCCTGTTATCATTCGGCGGATTCTTGTCGTCACAGATAAAAGTTATTAAAGTACAAAAAGTCATTTAAATACCTATAAATCCACTAACGTACGTGGTCTCTCTCTCTCTCTCTCTCTCTCAGGTTGTTCGGCCTGAACCAGAGCTCGGGTCAGCTCAGCATCAGGGAGGGGACGCCCCCCGGGTCCTACCGCCTGCAGGTGCGCGTGTCCGACCGCACGTGGCCCGATGTCACCTCCACCGCCCGGGTGGACGTGACGGAGCTGCAGCAGGACGCCCTGCAGAACGCCGCGTCCGTGCGCCTGTCCAGTGAGTCGCGGCGATGATGATGATGATGATGAATGATGCACTACAGTGAAGCTTTAAAAGTTATGGCAAACGCAACCACACGCCGGTACAAGATACACGCTGGTTGCCATGGTAACTGTAATTGATGGGGGGTGGCGATCTTTCATATCCCAGAGTGCCGTGGGGCTCCGTTTCAGGGTTGTCAGCCCCCGCAGGCTCCATCGGCACCGACAGACAACAAGCAAAGCATGATGGGAAATAACTCCCTGTTCTTCTCCTGTTTTATTTTTCTTTCTCTCCAGTTTTTGCATTCTTAAAGCTGCAGATGAAGGTTTGTGAAGGTGATAAATAAACCCTCCTCTTCCTCTTCCTCTTCCTCGTCAGACCTGACCGTGGAGGAGTTTTTCAGCGGCAGCGGAGCTGAGGAGAGTCGGTTCTCCCGTCTGGGGCGAGCGCTGGCCGAACTCCTGCAGACCCCGCCGGAAAACGTCCAGATCTTCTCCATCGGCGACGCCGGGCGGCGGAGCGGGGAGAGGGAGCTGAACGTTTGGTTCGCCGCTCACGGCTCGCCGTACTACAAGGCGGAGAAACTGCATGGCTACGTGGCGGCGGACAGAGCGAAGGTGAGGAGGGGGGGGTTCCCAACATGATGAAGATTAAAGTTTTAAAAAGGAAGATTAAAAATATTCCAAAACAAAAAACAAAACAGGTGGTTGTGAACTGAAGTCGACTTCACGACGGCACGCAGCGTTAATGTGACACATCAGTTAAACGTCACATTCACACATTTCCTACGTGAGGCTGAGCAGCACACACACACACACACGGTGTGAACCATTTAACGTTCACACACACCATGCAAGAGGTTAACTCTCCAGCAAGTGGCTGCTCACATGAAACACACACACACACATTAATATTTCAAGTCCATTAAAAGCCTGAGAGCAGCTGCTGACCTGAGCTCAGTGATTTCTGAGGCAGGAAGGTGATGACAGTTAGCGAGGCGTGTAAACGCACGTGTTAAACACACACACGCGAACACACACACCACTGAGCAAATTAAAATATCGAAGGAACTCTCAGATGATTTTTTTATTGATCAGACTGTAAAAAAAACATTAAGATGGAAATAACGAGGCCAAATAAAGAAACACAGACAGAATTGGAATTAATAAAAATAAATTAAAAAAAATATTTAGCACATGAATGTAGCAAAGATAAGACATTATAGCTGTTAATATTATATGAAATAAATAAAATAAAACCGTACCCG
Organism: Psettodes erumei; assembly: GCA_016785225.1. NCBI lineage: Eukaryota > Metazoa > Chordata > Actinopteri > Pleuronectiformes > Psettodidae > Psettodes > Psettodes erumei. The sequence goes on from JAFBJZ010000846.1 coordinate 413,173, forward strand.
GTACCCGGTTCAGTTCTGGACCCCTGTTCAGTTTAAGATAGAGTCGGACCGTTGCTTCGTCCAGTTTAAATGACAAATATAAAGATGACATCATCAGTAACGAATGAACTAACGTTGTCAAAAGGTTAAAATTAAACTCAGTTGTCGTCTGCGTAGAAAAAATACGAGCTGTTGTTGTTGTGGAGCTTGTGTTGGAACATGACGGAGGATTTCAGAGCGCGACAGCAGCTCTGTTTGATCCACATCAGTCATATGTGAATTTACTTCACTTCCCTTTATGTTATTTATGCGCTTTGGTGTTTCCCTGTCATTTAATGCTTTTGCCGTCGCTTTCCGCTGCCGAATTTTCACCCGTTTTCTCCCGCTTGTCGTCGCGATTCGTCTTTACGGGCGAGAGGTTTTCAGCGGAGTCCCTCAGGGTTTCCTGTCTCTCTCCGACTGTGTGTGTGTGTGTCTGTTTTTGTTGAGTTCGGTTGTTCGGCTGACACTCTGATGCACGCTGACTTCACACTGCTCCTCACAGGATGTCGGCTTTTTGGCTCCAGACCTAGATTCAACATTTCCACCTTTCTTTCTTTTCTTTTTTTTTTTTAATCCGACATTCAGCCAGGATACTTTTTCCTTTTAACCTGAGATAATTAAAGACACAACTTTCTCCTGCAGCATTTGATGTGCAAGATATTTTAATCAGCCTGTGTGCTTTGTAGTATTATTTATACTTTACACCTTGTATCGTTGTTGCTGCCTTTTTTATGGTTTTATTTTTGAAATAAACCGCAGTATGAAAAGTGCCGTTTAACTGGATCTGTCCTGACACTCTGACGTGACATGCGGTGCCTTCAGGAACCACGTTATTTTCTAAACTCTATCTCTACCCCCTCTCCAGCTGGAGGCCGTGCTGGGCGTGCCCATCACTCAGGTGGGGGTCGACGACTGCCCCCACGCGCGGACTGCGCTCGCTCCGGGGGCTGCAGCGGCGAGGTCTCGTTCAGCCAGGCCCCGGTGGCGCTCAGCTCCGGGAACACCTCGCTGGTGTCGCTGTCGGCCTCGACGGCGGCGCGGTGCGGCTGCAGGGGCCGAGAGGCCGTCCACCTGACCTGCTCCGCCTACTCCGCCAACCCCTGCCTCAACGGCGGCACCTGCCAGGACGGGCCTCTGGGATACAGGTGAGTGCAAGGACGGTTCATATTAAGTCGTTCCTCAGCACCACGTGTTGCTGAGAGGACGGCTGCGTCATCTGAGATGCTGTCGTCCTTAGAACCACCTCGGCGAATAATCCTTTATCAGGAAAAACAAAAGTCTGAGTCCCGCTAAACCATATGGGACTGTGAAGGAGCCGGTCAGGACCTTTTTTCAGCCGGGACGGGACTCTGAGTCGGCTCAGATGGTTCACGCTGCCTTTGTGCTCTTCCTCTTTCCTCTCCTCCACCATTTTTTTTTTTAAAAGCCCATTCACGCTGGCAGATATGCTCCACCGTTAAATCTGATTTCCGTGTCTCAGCCTGTTGTTTTTGTCGTCTGTCTCCAGTTCACTTAAATTCCCGTTGGCTCCTGTCGTGTAAAGTAGAAACTCAAATAAAAATCTCTCTGTCTCTCAAGATGTAAGTGCCCCCCCATGTACGACGGGCCCCAGTGCCAGCAGACCAAGCACAGCTTCGGGGGCCAGGGCTACGCCTGGTTCCCCCCCATCACGCCCTGCTTCCAGAGCCGCGTCTCCCTGGAGTTCCTGGCCGAGTCGGCCGACGGGCTGCTGCTCTACGACGGGCCCCTGGGCCCAGTCCACCCCGGGGAGCCGGAGGACTTCATCGCCCTGGGTGAGTTCGCTGCCGTCGTGCCCGTGAGCAACGCTCGTCGCCCCCGAGCTGCGGCGTTAAACCGCGCGTACGCCAGAATCACACCGCTCGATGTGCTGAACTTTGCAGCCGCCTCCTCAGATTTGCAACTTTTTTTTCAACTTCTAACAAACGAGCTGATCTCGCAGCTGTTGGCTGGAACGCTCGTCCTTCCTGCAGCCGACACAAAGACGGAACGGTCTGGTTCCGTAAAGACGGGTTCTCCGAGGACAGCCGACGCTTCACAAAGTCTAATGTCAGCTCCCGGAGGTCGCGGCGTGGTGTTAACGGATTAACAGCGCCGCGCGCGGCTCCTCCAATGCAGCTCACATAATCTCGTGGCATTAAAGTTATGTAATTATTGAACCCGGGCTGTTGCTGTGGGGGGGCGCAAAGTCGGCTGCAGCATTGATCATTTGTGTTCGATAACGCTGCAGCGAGGTCACGCTCACACACGCTCACACACACACACACACACACACACAGAGCATTGACTGAGCGGACTCCTGCGCTCGTCGATGGGATTCAGGAGCTTACGCAGCGATAAGGAGAGGTGACATCGAGGTCGCAGGTTCGGTCACGTGACCCGGCGACTGCTCAGCTCAATCCAAGTGTCTCACACACACATTCATCAAGTTTTGCGGAAACAAAGGAGGAAAAAATGTCTCGTGTCCAGAACTTCCACAGATGTCAAATCCAGTTATTGTGTCTTTTTTCGCCGCTTTGTTTTTGAGTCATAAACTTGCTTGTTCAGCAAACGGAGCCGGCTCAGGATCCGAACTGGACTCATCTGTCGGGTCACGGGACGGCCCCTGAGCCGGCTCTCTTCGCAGGACGAGAGTGGATCTCGCTCCCGAAGGCCAAACGGAAAACTAAGACTCTCACATGTCCGTACAGAGCTGAGGAACGGGGTCCCGGCTCTGAGCATCAACCACGGATCGGGAACCCTGACGCTGCAGCTCCCTCACGGATCCACCGTGACGGACCGGCGCTGGCATCGGCTCGACGTCATCAGTGATGGAAAGGTGGGGTGGACAGATGGCGGGTGGATGGAGGGATGGATGCACAGAGGACCGGGGAGGGGGATTAACCAGCTAACTCTGTCTCCGTGCGTTCAGACCGTCCAGCTGATCCTGGACCAGTGTGGGGGGTGGCGCTGAACGAGCAGGAGGGCGCCAGGGGCGACGCTCAGGAGATGGACGAGTCCGGCTGCAGAGCTGCGGGGGAGACGCCCGGGACCCAGAGGTGAGATCGGACCTGGAGTCTTCCTCCTCCTCCTCCTCCTCCTCGCTGTCTTTTTCTCTTCTTCTTCTTCTTTCTCTCTTCTCCCCACACACACACACACACACACACACACACACACACCTAACTCCTCCTGCTCCTCTTCAGGTACCTGAATGTGTTCCAGCCTCTTCAGTTGGGGGGGGTGAAGGACACCTCCCCTCACCGGCGTTACCGCAGTTTCACCGGCTGCATCCGCAACCTGGTGGTGGACAGTCAGGTAACAGTCCTGTGTGTGTGTGTGTGTGTGTGTGTGTCGAGTCGTGCATGTGCTCACTCTCAACTCTTCGGTGGATAACGTGTGTTTGTGTACATCCTGTGTGTGTGTGTGTGCGGGGGTGGGGTGGGGTGGGGGGGTCGGACAGATGGTGGTGTGAGCTCGCCTCATCAGCCAAGGCCAACACATCACAACATCACAGTCTAAAATAGAATATAAATGAAAAGAACTGTCCTCCTGCTACCGCACAAAAATCCCCAAATATTCCCCACATGTCCTTCTGATGGGGAGGGGGGGGTCAGTGTGTGCGCTTGTGTTTGCTGAATTTCAGTGTCGTGCCATGAATTAATTAAAAAAAAAAGAAATTTAAAAGTTCATTGAGATGAATTCCTCCTCTGTCTTCCAAGCTCTTCCTGTTAATAATTATTTCATTTTCGAAACACAAAGCTCCAGAGCTGAAGCTGCAAAGCTTTTTAAAATGTTTCCACGGCTCAAACACAGAAGATTCGAGCAAAAACCTGCACGTAGATCTGAATCCTAAATTTAACGCAATCTGGCGGAACTTCTCTCTTTCCTCTGGAATCAGAACCCGGCTCCTCGACTCCCGCAGTAGAACACGTTGTGGAGTTTGTGCGTCGAGGCGGTTCGACACGCGCGGCTGAAAGCAAAAGACTCATCTGAGCATTTGTAATGGTGATGCTGCATCACAAATAGACCCCGCCTCCCTCCGTCCCTCAGGTGTACGACCTGGCGTCTCCCGGTGAGAGCGTGGACAGCGCCCCGGGGTGCAGGCTCACCGACGGGGTGTGCGTGACGGCGGCCGGCCCGTCGTGCGGCGTTCACGCCTCCTGCCTCGCCGACTGGGGCTCCTTCAGCTGCGAGTGCCACCCGGGCTACGCCGGACACAAGTGTGACCGCGGTGAGAGACGCTGACAGTGTGTGTGTGTGTGTGTGTGTGTGTGTGTGTGTGTGTGCGCAGCAGTTTAAACATGTTTTTTTTCTGTAATCAGCCGTCCCAGAGTTCTCCTTCGACTCGGGCAGCGTTGTGCGTTATCAGCTCAGAGGAGGCGGCAGCTCCCGACGCACAAGCATCCAGCTGCTCCTCCGAACCCGAGCCGCCTCGGGCACCCTGCTCTCCGTGACGTCCCGGGACGCCAGCGAGTACATCGTCCTGGAGGTACGCCCCGGCGACCGCTTTCTTCCTCTGTGTTTCTGGAAGCGGCGGCGAGCAGGAAAGTTTAACGTGCGTCGTCTGCTCTCAGATCACGGAGGGTCACCTCGGCGTTCGCGCCAACCTGGGCGACGGCGCCCGCGCCCTGCGGCTCCCCGGCCAGCGCGTGGACATCGGCCAGTGGGTCCTGGTCAGCCTCGGTCGCCAAGACAACCTGTTCACCCTGCGTCTGGAGCGGGGCGGGGGGTCACGGGAGGTCCAGGCCCAACTGGGGACCCGGAAGGAGATTGTGGTTCACCCGGCCGGCGTGACGGTCGGAAACGGACCGACCGCCGGGGACGAGGCGGACTTTCAGGGTGAGATCTGGATCTGGACTCTGCTGGTCTCAGAAACTCTGACCAAAAAAAACCAACAAAAAACAGCGTCATTCTTCTGAGGACTCATCTTTGCTCTCTGTCTGCAGGCTGTCTGCAGGACGTTCGTTTTAACGGTCAGGTCCTCCCTCTGGACGGGCAGAGCCGGGACTTGGTGACGGTGCTGGAGAGGCGGGGCGTCACCTCGGGGTGCTCCAGCGATGCCTGCAGCGGCCAGCCCTGCCGCAGCCCGCTGCGCTGCGTCGACCTGTGGAGGAAACACCAGTGCAGGTGAAGAAGAGGCCCGCCTATCCCGTCGGACCCCGCTGCAGTTTTATTCTGATGTCACCGACTCACCCCGTCCTCCCGTCTCCCAGGTGTCCCGGCGGCCTGGTGACCGTGACGGACGAGTCGGGCCAGCAGCGTTGCGTCCCGTCCCCCTGCGGGCTCTCTTCCTGTCGTAACGGCGGCACGTGCCAGGCGCTGTCGCCCGACAGCTACCGCTGCCAGTGTCAGGAGGGGTTCAGGGGTCAGCGCTGCGAGCTGGGGCAGGTCAAAGGTCACCGGCTGGCCGCCCTCAGCCCCAGCTCCATCCTGGCCATCAGCATGTGTCTGCTCGTCTTCTTCGGTAAGGGACAAACAGAACCTGAATAAACTGCAGCAGCTGAATGAAACTGAGCCGAGATTTAACTTTCACATCCACATCTTCAACAAAGATCGTAAAATAACACGCAAGGTGTCAAAGTCAAAGTCAGGTGGTTTACTAACACCGAACTGAAAGCAAGGAGACGTTGCTCCGTGACGAGATCTGTGACGAGTGGAATAACGGTGAATGATTCATCGGTTTTCCACCGGCATCGATCGGGAAGCGGCGCTGACGTCGACGGATTTCAGTTACGTGAACAATCAATGGCCGCATGGGGTCACTTTTAGGATGCCAGTGCATCCGATGAGTTCAGCGAGACTTCGTTTCCCATCAGCCCTCTTTCCTTTCTCCCGCTCCCCACTGAAGATGTGAAGGGCGCGAAGGAGCAGCGGACTCCTCTGGGTTTCATCACACGTTAATGAGCCGCCGCTGCAAACACACAGGAAGGAAGTGAAATCTGTCCCCGTGGCGCAGCATCCCATTCGGGCCAAGATGCATATTCATGCCGCCCCCCCCCTCTCTCTCTCTGCGTGTGTGTGTGTGTGTGTGTGTGCGTGCGTGTGTGTGTAGCCGTGCTGGTGGCGGTGACGGTGTGGAACCAGAAAGGCAGCCGCAACAAGTTCAGGAAGCGAGGAGTTTACCACATCCCCGCTGAACACGAGAGCTGGGAGGACATCCGTGAAAACATCCTCAACTACAACGAGGAGGGAGGGGGGGAGCAGGACCAGGTACGCACACACACACACACACACACACACTCTCCTTTCTGATGCAAAAACTTGCTTCAAAAAAGGACTCGAAACTAGAGCATTTATCACACACAGGTCAGAGACACAGCTGTGATGGACGTGTAACTGAACGTAGGCATTTCCAGTGGTGGAGGCAGGTGTCCCTAATAAAGCGCACCCTTGTGTCCCCGCAGAACGGGTATGACATCACAGAGCTGAAGCGTCCCCTGTGCTCCAGCCTGTCCCAGTCCTCGTCCTGCACCACCGCCCCGCTCATCAAGTCCTCCCCCGGCTCGCAGGAGGAGGTTCACCCGTCCGGCTCCTCCTGCAGCTCGGGCGCCCCCTACCTCAGCATCCCGCGTCACCACCACCACCTTCAGCACGCCGCCTACGCCGCTCATGCGGGCAGAGAGGCGGAGGCGAGCGACGCGAGCAGCTACGGCGACGCCGCCCCGCCCCCGGGGTCGCGCTCCCACGTGGACTTCAAGAGCTACGTGGCGCGGATCGTGTGGGAGGCCGACAACGACGGCGAGGCCTTCCCCCCGGACGCCTACCACGTCTGGTGCGTGGAGGGCTCGGGGTCGGCGGCGGGAAGCCTCAGCTCGCTGGGGTCGGCCGCGTCGCGCGGGAACGCCGGGGAGGAAGAGGACGACGACGAGGCGGGGGGGGGGTTCGCGTACGACAGGTTGTCGCGGTGGGGGCCCAAGTTCCAGGCTCTGAGCCAGATGTACGACCGGCCCCAGCTCGCCCTCTCGTACGGGGACGCCGTGGCCTACATGCAGGGGAGCCGCAGTCAGGACCCCCTGCCTCAGCACCACTAGGGTGGGGGCTCCGCGACCCCACCCATCTACATACAGTTAAGAGAGACTCGAAGGGGGGGCCGTGGACTCTGTGCTGCGTTCACGTCAAATCTGAACATTGCGAAATGCTGCTCACTGTATCAGACAATCACACACACAGAGGAGAGCGTGTCATGTGACTGAACCCAAACTGAACCTCTGTGCATGTAACCTTCATGTCAGACGCGTCCGTGTTTAGATTTATCAACGATCGTGTTTGGTTTGTCTCTGCAGTAATCTGATTACTCAAACCGGCGGATATTCAAAATAACTGAAAGTCCAACGAAAACTGAAAATAGTAAGTGATCTGTAAGTCGAAATAAGTGTAAATAAGTAAAAATCTAAACTCAACTCCAACTACAGAGATTTAAATAAAGTAAAAAGTCTCTTAATTCAGTAAAATCCGTTTGAAATGAACAAATTAGAGCCAGGATTGAATGAATCTCAAAGTTTAATCCAAGAGGAGTCAGAAATGGCGAAGCCTTAAAGTCCGTCACTTTGACTCCCCGCCTGTAGATTATAAAAAATTATCTTTTAAAATCATAAGCGTAATGGTAATCGTCTTTGTCTGCAGGATGGAGTGTGGGTAAAGCTGACGTGAACGCAGCAGCTCCGCCTCGCGGTCACAAAGCGTTATTTATTTTGGCTGCGTTTGTTTGTTTGTTTGTTTGTTTGTTTGTTTGTGGGTCGCCGAGTTTTGTTCCTTTAAAAAATGGAGGAAGTGACAAAGTGTGTTGCTGCGACGTTGTTACGGCCTTGATGCGAGAACCCAGACTTCTTCTTCACGGGCATTTTTGACGTAGTGTTTTTTTTAAATCTCTGGATTAATAATGAATTAATAATTTTGCCCCCACCCCCACCACCACTGCACAAACCTCCAGAAAAAGCCTCAAGGACAAACCTCCTTTGAGTTTAACCCGACAAACCAGCTGTGATGTCGTTTTTTTACCGTCCTGTTGCACTAATGGATTAAAAAAAACACACACAACATTGCGAGCGCGACACTTTTTACCCGTCTGTTTCCAACGTGTAAAATAAGCTTTGATAGGATGACAGATTATTTTTGTACGCCCCTTGTAGAAACTTCCCAGACGCTCCTCGCCCACTCGTTCGTTCACCGTGTCGACGTTGCGAGTTTTGAACCTTTTCGTTTTTTTACTAGTTGTGCGTCGTGTGACAGCGCAGATCGGCCAAACGCTTATTTTGCAATAAAACTATTGAAGAAGCACAAAACACAAATTCAGGTTTTCATCGGCGCGGCCTGGCAGACAGAGGTCAGAGGTCAGAGTAGAGCGGGTGAACTCTGACCTCTGACCTCTCAAACCACCTGCACCTGTGATTATTGCCGTCGTTACTGATCGATCAGTCCGTTAATCGATGAGAGCAGCGATTTCAAACGATCCCAAAGACGAGAACGATACAAAGAACGGAGAAAACAGGAAGTCCTGTTGTTTTAAGAAGCTGGAACCAGGAAGTGTTTGCTTTAATTTATTTAACGATTCATTAGCAAAATAGTTTATTTTTCTAATTTATCCTGTGATAAAGGAGTTTTGTGCTGACTCAATAGTTTTTTTTTTCGTTCGTCCCTGGCAGCTCCGCCTTCTTTGTTTCTGTCCGTCTGACGTCTGCTGGGCGTTTCCCCGCCTACCTCTCGGCTACGTATGTCGTCATTAACGCCGCCTGATGAATGTAGTTTTATGGAGAAAAAAAACACTCGGTGAGGGAGTCAGAGCGAGCGGAGGACGATCGGAGAGTTTGTGTTGTTTTTATTTGTGCGTAAGTCAATCCTAAAATACAGACAAAGAAATCCAGATGTTTGAAAGGTTGTGGTTTTCCCCCAGAATACACATGTAGAACAGCAGTTGAAAAATATTTTAATCTAGAATATTTGCTGCAGAGATCCATGGGAACAGATTTTTTTCTCCTCTTGCACCTGATTAAGTGAACTCAAAGCTATGCATCCAAATGAACCAACGCAGGTGTCTTTTTTCTAAACCGATGTGAAGCTCCAGATGTTGTGTCTGACCTTTGACCTGTTTTAAATCGACCTGTTTTTTTATTTTAAATAAGTGTGAGTCAGTTATGAGACTGAGAGCATAAAGCGGTGTATGATATGTGTACATATGGACGTTTTATAGCAACGTGACATGGAATATTCCTTTTGTATATGACTTTTAATAAAAAAAAGGCTTTTCCCCCAAAGAAAGTTTGATTTTTAATTTGATTTTAAAATCACACCCGACAAGATTCAGTTTACCTGCACGCACACCAGCTGCAAATCATATAAAGTCACAGCTTTTATTTTTCTGTATTTTTGAAGTAAATTTTTTTACTTCATGAAATAAAAAGTAACAGTACTTTAATGTCAAAAAATAAGCGTTTATTGCACTGGTTGTATTTTCTCCTCTTTACTGAAAATCTGTGATTTTCTCAAACATTTGCATAAAAATTCGAAATTGCACTCAGAGGGCTTCACAGTGATGAAGGACGCTCTCACTGCTTTTTTGATGTGATTAAATGATAAGAGGTACAACACTGCCACCATGTGGCGAAATATTTAAACTGCCTTTTTAAATGGGACAGCAGGGTCAGAGGTCAGGGCTGCTGCTGCTGCTGGTGATGTCACGGCGTTGGGAATGTTTTCTTGGGCCACTCATGGTTCATCTCTTTGTGGCCACAGTTACACCCCCCCCCCCCCCACACACACACACACACACACACACACCACCCATCAACCCATCCACCCATTATTAAACACTTGTCTTTAATTCTTTGTTGCATTTTGAAGCCATGATAAAGTTTTTTTTTTTTACAATATGTAATGTATTCTGTATATGTAATGTAATGTAATCTGTATAGGGTGGATATCCGCTTGACGGGACCTGCAGTGCATCAGTTATTCAGCGTGTCCTCAGTGTTTTGCTTCCTGTATTTATTAGTGTGTAGCACATTTAAATCCCAAGAGTGAGGAGAACTACATTGGCTAACGCAATATAAATAAGAATAGTAGTAAGTTCACTTGCCAGATAAACTAAATCTTTCTGATTTCTTTGGCTGCATTACAGACAATTACAAATACAATAGATTATTAACTGTGTCATGTTCATTAATCCTGCAAGTTTTAAGATCGTCTGTGTAGATAAATGTTTTGTATTGACATGACCTAATTTAATAGTTTCTAACAATCTGTAAGGACCTTGGCTGTTGTTGGTAGAATCATCACTCACCCTTTAAAAACTCCTTTCTAATATTAAGTCTGGTGTAGGTTTAAAAATCTGGTGATGGGTTCTCTCCCCAGAAAAAAAACTCAAAACAGGTTCAGTTAATTCACTTATTTTATTTAACACATTGCAGTATAAAAGAACATTACAGATCTGAGTTGCTCTATGTACAATGAAAGCATACATTCTTAAACATCTACTTACAGTTGACATGGTGGATCTCAACAGCCTTTTGGCTCAGTGTAGTTTAAATTAAGAAGCTGTACAGTCGAGTCTGTTTCATTTAAACAACAAAAAAGGCACAAAAATTACAGGCTAGTGTACAATATTTCATATGGAAGTGAAATTTAACATGTGTTACAGAGCAGAATTATAAATAGCTTTTGCCTTTGGCAGCGATCAAACTGACCTCATTCATTGCTGAGATTTTTTTTTTTTTTTTTTTAACATATTAACAGAATCTTTCCTCTGACTCGTATAGTAAGGCTTTTCAATAAATACAAGCAGTTTAAAAGCAAAAAAAAAAAAAAGCACAAATTGTCAAGTTTCCCAGGAATGTAACAAACATGCAACCAGGTTGCAACAGTAAAATAAAAAAAAACAAAACCTAAACTTGTTGGGAATTATTCAGCCACAAATAATTCAGGCGACTCTAAAAACATCTCCAGGACATTAAAACGGAAAAAACAGTTACTGATGACTGGTATGGCTCATGTAGCTAAAAACAAACACTTCTTATAGCAGATAGTCTGTATTCCTGTGCTGATGCTTATGAGTCGAAGATATGAAATCTGTCTGATAATTCAGGTGATCATATTTAAACAAAACTTCTAGTTTTCCCAGTAATAAGTGTAGAAAAGAAGATTTTCCTGAGAATGCGACTGAAGTACCGTATGAACCAACGTGTCATAAAATACCTGAAGGGTTTTAAATGTTTCCTGTGAAAATCTAATTTTATCTAAAAAGACTTTGTTCACATCAGTGTAACATTTAGTGTTAAAACAGGCCGTATGACGCGATGGCGGGCGGTCAGGTGTGAGTTGGCTTCTCTGTGCTGTTGGGTGGAGTCAGGATCGGCCCGACAGCAACGGGTGACATGTGACTGTCAGAACGGCTGTGAAGCTCTTGGGATTTTCTCTGCAAAAAAAAAAAAAGGTAAACAACAAAATGTTTATTTTGTTTGTAGGGGTCAACAAGAAGGGGGGGGGCGTGCGGCGGCACTCACCAATAGGTCCAGATAGGTGACGTGGGTCTGGATGTTGTGCCGGTCCTCGGCCTTCACCTTGGGGAAGTTCTTGAGTTGCGGCGTCGCTTCTGAACGCAGCGTGTCCATGAAAGGCGTCATCCACCGAACACAGGGGGCCACGCTCTCCCAGGTCAGACCTGCAACACACGCCGCGTCACACGCCGTCCAACACGACCTCCGGACGCCTCAGCTGATGTCGCCAGAGACAAACTCACCCGACACTTTATGGACGACGTCGAAGCTGAAGAAGTGGCAGAAAGCGGCCGCTGCAAGAACGCTGTAACTGTAGTCCAATGAGTCGATGTCCATCATACACAGATCCAACAGCTGCAGCGCAGGACGACAAAAAACACACAACAGTTGTAACCTTTAGAGTCCAGCAGGTGTTCACATGAAGCCCTGCAGCGGGACGCCACGCTACCTGTGTAATCTGAATGTACGTGTCCTGCGAGAACTGCGGCACCAGGAAGTTGTCCTCGCCGTCTTTCTGCGCTTCCACCTGAGCGTACAGCTTCAGCCAGGAGATGGCCGTCTCAGGACACAAGTTCCAGTCCAGAGCCTGCAGAACGACAACACGCAGGTGATCAGACACATCCACAACATCTGCCCTCAGATTCTTCAAACCGTTCCTCCTCAATAAAGAGACGCCACCATATCAACCCTTACACGTGTCATTGTACCTTGAGTATGTGAAGCTCTGTGCGCTGGATGTCCCACATGTCGCAGGCTCCATCTGTGACGTAGGCAAACTCGTAGATTTTAGGAGGGTAGATTTCCTGGAGAGAAGAGGGAGAGACGTTCTGCTTACAAACTGGAATGGATCCAGATGTTCAACACGTTTTCCTGACGACCCTCTGCAGGTCTGTTCATTCAATCATGAAGATTGTGCACAAAAATGAGAGAAAGGCTGCTCAGGAATCCCACCAATAATCTTCATGTGAAATTCAACACCTGCTCAGGTACAGGGCACGCACCTCAATCTTGGAGGCGATGAAGAGCGCCGTGATGCCGATGAGCTGCAGGTAGTCTTTGTTGACGTTCTCCTGAGTCAGCATGAAGCGGTCGAAGTAGTCCTGAGCCAGGTAGGCCGTCTGGCGGTGGAGGCTGTACACCTCGCTCACCTGCACACACAAACGCAAAGAGAGAGAGAGAGAGAGAGAGAGAGACTCTTAATTCAACACGGAGGTGAAGACGGGTTAAAAGATGATGACGAGATGGGCGGCGCGGCGCTCGCACCTCCAGCAGCCAGTCCAGCAGAATGGCCCTCATCTTGGGCTGGAGCTTGGGATGGCGCTGCAGGTAGCTCTTGTCGTGAACGTACTTCAGCTCCTTGTTGAGCATTTTGATCCACACGTCGTCTGAACTGGCCCAGCTGGAAGTAAACAACATTGTTTTAGCACCTGTACGCCATATGTTATTCTACTCATGACACAACTTCCCCGTGGCAAATAAACCGTCAACGCGACACCCTGAAACTGACTCAATCCACTAATTCTCAGCTAAAGCAAAACAAAAGATTGATGATGAATGAGGGGTTTAACACCAGAGGACGTGTGTGTGTGTGTGTGTGTGTGTGACACCTCAGCAACAACAACAAAGAGAAGCCTCAGGATGAGGCGTGAGGAAACAGCAGGCTCACAGGAGGTGTGAACACGGTTACCTGAGGCGGGGAATGGGGGAGGCCTTGATGAAGAGGTTCTTGAACGTGTACTGCTTGAAGCTGGACGGGTCCGAAGGCTCCAGCTCCTTGTGGGGAGTTTCGATGAGAACGCACGGACTCGCTCCGTCTTCGGACCAACACGTCTGGAAAACGAGAAGATCGGAAGAAGAACGGTCACCTGGTGGCCAACGTGAGGTACTGCAGCACATTCTGCAGGGAACCTGAACCTTCAGGTCAAACTCTTCACGACAATATTCAACTATAATAAACCAGCGCTCGTTTTATTTAACGTACAGAATGAGAGACCAAACTGTGGCAAAACTGAAAACCCACAAAGAAATATCAGCCATCCTGTGTCTATGTGTAGAAGTGAGGAAACAAAATGGACGCCCACACACAACTGAGTGCAAGGTTTTACATGCAAACTCATGAAACACAATAAAACTGTTAAAGAAGGGCAGATCGCAGTGAAAGGGAGGGGTGGACCCAGCTCTTATCAGTTAACACACACACACACACACACACACACACACACACACACTGACCTGTATTTCATAGCTTTGTTTCTTGGCAGCAGGTTGGAGTTTCTTCTTGGAGGGCTGGAGGACAAATTCAAAATTAATCTGGTGAGTCAGAGTTTTTTGACGTTTAAAATCAAAAACACAAAAACCCGAGTTTAAACTCTGATTTTCATAAAAAAAAAAGGGGGGGCTGCAGTTACACACACACACAGCAAAGTTTGAGGATCATTTCTAAACAAAGACACAAACCTCAGATTTTCTTCTCTTCAGCGGGGCTCTGACAGTCGGCTCAGGCATGTTGGAATCTCTGACTTGAAGTGTGATGCGACCGCTGCAGCAAACAACAACAACAACATCCATGTAAATCCAGCAGTGGTGTACAGATCAAACAAAACTAATCAATGACGGACATTATTGTTATGCAGAACGATGGGTCTTATTTCATCATCGCACAATTATCTGCTGTCTAAATTAATGGACCTCTCAAACTACACTAACACATGGGGTGACTCACATAATACACAAAACTGACAGTGTGTGTGTGTGTGTGTGTGTGTGTCCCCAACCCCAGCAGCTGCTCACCTGCGTCTGGACATGGTGTCAGCTGTGCGTGTGCGCGCCCCCGCTGCAGAGAGAGAGAGAGGAGGGAGAGAGACAACGTTAACAGCTGGTAAATAAACATTAGTTATATGATTAATTCACATTCAATCGCCCCCCCCCAACCGGAACCACCGAATGAACCCGGAGCCATGTTCTGGAACCACTGGGCCCTAAACTCCCCCCAGTGCACAACGTGTGTGTGTGTGTGTGTGTGTGTGTGTGTGTGTGTGCGCGCGCGCGCTAGCCTTTAAAAACAGCACAGAACCCAGTCAAATAACTAACACACACAAATATGATGAGATGTGGAGATGAACAGAAGAACCTGGACAACATTGGACTCCAACTTTGGACCCAAATGTCTCATGTCCAGGCTCAGCGGGTCACAGGCTGCGGTTAGCCTGCGATATCAGTTGGGAGCATCTTAGCTTGTGACCGCCAAGAAAAGAGGCAGCAAAGCGGCTCCGCAAGTTCGATAAAAGGCCCAGTAACCCCGCCGAGCCTCCACCTGTGGCCCACAGCTCCGGACCGGGCGGGTCCGACAGGTAAAACCCGCGGTGCACAGGAGTGAGTCAGGGCAGACGGGCTCCGGGAGCTAGTGAGGTAGCTGCAGCCAAAAAAGGAGGGGGGCTAGTTCGTTCCCTCGATTTCAAACAAAAAAACCCTCCGAAATGCCGCGGTTCTGCCCGCGGTTCTGTTCTCAAGCGACGGGGAAGACCTCTCCGGACGCCTCCGATGCGGTTCGAGGTGCAAAAGTGCGAAAATATCAACTTTATTTGAGGAGTGAAACTCAAAGACGCGCCAATTTCCGCAGCGCAAAAGCGGGAGCGCTTGAGCCCTTCCTCCACCAACCCTCCTCCGGGTCTAACGGAGGGAAACCGGGGGGAAAGTCCGGTAAAGATAAACCGGAGCGGCTTCAAACTGGGCTCGACGAGAAGAAGAAACTCTTGGGTGGCGCATATGTAGAAAGGGGCCAGTTTAAAGCCCGTTTAGCGCCATTAAAGTCGGGTAGACCGACTCCACCGCGAGGCTGAGTGGTGGAGGGGAGCTACTGTAATTAGCCAACCCGGCAAACTAAGTGCTAACTAGGTCAACAATTAGCAGCCGAACCCCGACATGCAGATAAACCGGCGACCTGCTGCTTCAGCCTGCAAACTGCTGGACGTTCGCTTCATTTCAGCAGGACGAGCGAAAGACAAGTTTAAAGGCGTTTTTATTTTTCGAGGAGAGGGGGGGAGGTCAGAGTTTAAGTTACAAGGCGAGTCTCACAAAGATTGGACCAGAAAAAAACGCCACAAAAAAAAAACACACAACTCCACGACGGCATGCACGATTCAAACGAGGCGAAGAAAACCAGGACAGCGTCAAATAAGTTAAAATACAAGTTAAAGAGGAGCGCGGCGCTGCAGCCCCATCGCCCGTCCACGTTAACGCCGCTCCACGCAAAACTGCGTCCCGAAAACGCGGGATTTAGGAGCGAAACGCACGATGCGCATCCCGTGAAGGCTGGAAACTGGATAAACGCGTAAGAAACGGAGTTATGTGCGTGAAACCGCGCTCTCCGGCTCGGTGCTCTTACCTCGTCAGTGAAGAATGAATGAATGCATCAGCTGTGGCGCCGGCGCCAATCCTTATATCCGCGTCGCTCGCCGTCGCCACTGCGCATGTCCGTTCCCGGTTCACAGAAACGCGCTAAATGTTTTAAATTTGACTCGAGATTTTCTCCAGCGGACATCGCCGAGCTGTTTACACGGCCGAGGCGCGCTGGAGCCGGCGATGAAACGGGCGATCGGCAACTTTACAGCGGATATAACCGCGCGAAACACTCGGTTGAACCGGAGCCTGCGTTCATTCCTAACGGACACCGACTCACCGGGAGGTTTTTCGACGAAAACACCGATTTCCGCTCGTTCCGGTTGAACTTTAACGACGCGGCAGCCCCTGACACGTCATCCAGCGGTGGATATTCGCCGTTATTTCTTAACCTCGCGGAATATTCAGGACTTATTTTCGCGGCACTGGAACGGCTTCCGCGTGCGGGGCGGGGCCTGTGGGAGGGGACTCCGTGACGTCGGGCCAATGAGAGGGCGAGCGGTGACAGCCGCGTGCTTCTTCCGCGGAATGTAAACAGAGGGAGCACGTGGGTCTGCTGTCAAAGCGGTCCGCTGCTGACCGGAGCGTTCACCTCTGTTTTTAATGGCTATTTTTAATATTTAATAACACTGTACAACACCGAGATACCTGGAGGAAGCATGTAAAGTTCGTAAGCCACATTTAGGCGGTAAAGTCACCCATCTATGGTGATATAAACCCGAGTAAAATACTGTAAATATAGGATAAATGTAGGATAATATAGAATATTTTCAAGATCTGGCTAAGAAAGCTGAGATCTGATATTTGAGGTCTGTTTTTTTAAAATCACTCCTTTACTTTCCAGTGTATTAAATGTCTGGAAAGTGAAAGTAGTACTTTCAGAGGTGGAAAAGTATTAACAAGTAGCTATACCACAGTGTAAAATACATTCTCTTACATGTCAAAGTCAAGCATTTCCCACCAAAACAAAACGGTCTCTGTCAGAGTGTGTTTAACTGCTGGTGGGTTAAATTTACTATGCAACGATGCACACCAGGTCGTTGTCAGTTTTTAAACTCTTATTCTGAAGGTAAAACTAACTCATCAAACTTTATACAGAGAAAGAGACAGGGCAGCTGCATATGAAAACATTTATTATAGGCTAATAAGAGATCACATGTATTAACTAATACAGTTACAAAACAGATGACCCCACGCTTTAATTAGCTTTCTTTTCGTTTCTGACATCAGAACACAGAGACTTGATCATTCACACATCCAAAAATACAAAGAAGGAGACCAGTTATGTTGATAAATAAAAAGTTAACCCTAAAATTCCTACACCTTTTTTTTCCTTTTTGGCAAAGTGCTGTATTATTCCAGTAAACTACACAAAAAAAGCAAAAATCTCTAACACTTGGTGAAAAATAAAAATGCCACAAAATATTCTTCACACTTTTTAAAAAAAAATTTCAAATAAACAATAGGAGAAAAGAGGTTTTGCTACATCATTCTGTCTGGTTTTGTTGAGTCGTTATATAAAAGCTGTACACTGACTTGGGCGGGTTGTGGTGGAGAAAAATCTTCCTCCGCGTGGTGCATAGTTGGTTTCTGATGTCTGCGTGTGTGTTTTTATTCATTTCATCCACCCAGGACAAAAAAAAGAGAGTTCAAGTTCTTCATTGATGCATTGTCATTACAACATTTCAACCTGGAAGGCACGTGATCCACAATTTTCAAGGCATTGAACAAAAAAAACAAAACAAAAAACATTACAAATCCCTGTTAGTTTGATGATGGAGAGGTGAGAACAGAAACTAAAAATAAAACATGAACAGGCTCCTGACAGCAGGAGGACGGATCGTCCTCTCCTCTGAATCCCTTCTGTCTTTCAGTTCGTCTTTTTCAATAAAACCCAACAAACACAAAATAACATCATCCATGATTGCAAAACTCGATAGTAGAGGGAGAGACATTCGAGAAGTAAAAGCTAAAATACACCAGAGAAAAGATCCACTCTGCTATCGTTACAATTATTTACAGCGAACCACACAAGTCGCCTAACAAATGATTGTTAGTGCTTTCTTAATAATGTTACTGTCCATAGACACAAAGTGAAGTCAGACACTGGAGATTCACCGACCACACTGCAAAACGTCTCCATCACAAGTCACTGAATCTGAACTGAGCCTCAATGTCCTGTTTGTAGTAGAGTAGATCAAACTTATGAAATACTATGAAATAATTTGGACATGACAAAAGTCAAAACTATTTTTGACTTTGTGAGAAATATTTTGAATAATATGTGGGTCCCAATTTCGAAACATAAGTGAGAAAAGTCAGACTTTTTCAAATTATTTTGTCCTTTTGTCCTAGTATGTCATTATCTGCGTATTTTAATTTTTGTCACTTTTTCTGTTCTTAGTGTAAATGAGCTGTCGTACAATAGATCCAGTCGCGCTGCTGCAGTGTGGTGACTCGGGCCCCGGGCCCCACTGTCCCTACAGCAGACACATTCAAACGATCAGAGTGCCCGGGGCCGAGAGCCGCTAACGACGACAAGTTACACAACTAACATAAGAAAAAAAAAATCACAAAAGACCACCAGTATTATACACTAGTGAAAGGTTAAAGGTCACTGCTACTTTTTTGGTTTAAATATTTATAACAGTTTTAACAAAATGTAACTAAGCTAACATGGAAAATAGAGTAGTTAAAAGCATAAAGTACATTTCTAAAACCATGTTAGGTACACATGAAAAAAAACAAACAAAAAGTATTAACAATACAGGAAAAGACCAACAGGTTTTGCTCCATCTCGATGGATTTCCAACAGTCGACAGTTCGTTTTCACAGTCCTGGGACCAGGAGAAGATTCTCAGACACCGAAAGTCAATTATTTCTCACGACGACATTTTTTTCACAAGGGAAATGCTCGCTAAGGACGGAGCCGGAACAGTCTGCACAAAGAATCATCAGCCGTCAAGTAAATCTGCATTTTCCTAAAGTGTAAAAGGTGATTGGTTGTGACCCTGAGAAGTGGACTGCAGATTCATTTAACAGCAAACAAAATTACAACAAAAAGAGAAAAATCATCTTTTTCCATTTTCTTTTTTTCCCCACCGTCGTGACACTAACACAACTCTACAACCATGCAACAGATTTCACACTAACATGACCAAACATACCTAAGCAAGAAACCGTAGACGCATATATACCAACTTCATACTGATATGTAATTTGTTTTTTTCTTTTCAAAAAATATTTTGGAAGTTTTTTTTTTTAAATACATTTTTTAAAATTTCTATTCATCTCAAAGCTACCGTTAAAACAAGGTGTTTAGTGATATTTAACCCAGTAATTTTTACAGTCTTTTTTTCTTTTTTTTCTTTTTCAAAAAGATATTGTGAAAAGTACTGAATTACAGAGTCAGAGGCAGGTTCAGGCGGCGCCGCAGGGCGACCAACAGGGAAACACCGCAGGACTCACGTGAGGCAAGACGGGTGAATTTCTGTTTAAATATCAAGGCAGGAAACTAAAGGACAAATCCCCTCAAAATGCTCCAAAACTATGCAAAACCGTAAATGATGACGTTTTCTGTATTTGCATTCATCACTGAGGTGTGTTTTTTTATTCTATAGACAACATGAGGTTGAATTATGGAGTAAGAGCTTAACTACAAATCTATATCTGTAGCTACAGTGCAAGAGCAGAGAACGAACTTAAAGGCAAAGCACCTGCACAAACGGGTTTGGGTTTGAGTGACGCCAATTCCTTTGTTGGCTCAAAAATCTCTGTTCTGTTTCTCAGTTTCCTGTTACTACACCCTCCAGTGTCACTGTTCATGTGCTTCACTTTGGCAAAATGTCCCAAAAAGTAAACAGAGTAAATGTCTTACTGGAAACCTTTATGGCAAAACATGAAATAATTTTAGGGGCAGCCCTGGTTTGGTTTTACACATCCAGAGAGCTGGAGGACTCGTGTCTTGTTCTGATTCTCCTGTAGTTGACAGCAGAGGCAGTACAGGCTCAAGATGGTAGGTAGGTAGTACATTTTCTAAATATAATATACCTTTAATTTTACAGTATAACCTGTGGAATGTCCCTTTTGTCCTTTGTGAGACCATTTGAGGGGATTTCTCCTGCGCCACACCGCCGGTCTCAACTGTGCCGACAGCGGCAACTTTGCAGGCGACTTTTCCCTGTGAAAACGCTCCTACGCTGATTAAAAGGCAACATGGCACCGCTGCACTGTACATGTGATGTGTGTGTGATTTAGGATCTCCTGTTCTCAAATCACCCAGAAGAGTTGCCCAATGACGCGGACCCCCGCTGCGCTGCGAACCTGCCGCCAAGTAAAGTGACCTACAGCATCGATTCTACACGTTAAGTCGTCCGTAAAGAGCAAGGATAGAAAGAGAGGGAAAAAAAGAAAGAGAAGAGGACGTCAGTCGGCTGACAGCTCGTCCTCTCTGTGTTCGGACACAAACTGGTCCAACAGAGTGAGACAGAAAAATGTGGACAACAGGAGAGGGGGGAGAAGGATAGGGTCGGGGACACGTGACCTTTTCTTCTCATTTCAACATGAGGGAGGGTGGATGGATGAGGAGGAAGAAGGAAGGCAGGAGATGCTTAATCAACTGGCCAGACCAGACCAGGCGCCTGAGTGATGGCTGATGATGTCACGGACTCGTTGCTGGTGTTGAAAACCGGAGGTGTGTGTTTGTGGGTGACCAGAGTTAGATTCCCTTACTGCTTAAGGGACCAAGGTGATGATGATGGTGATGATGATGAGGAAGGACGCCTCAGAAGTTGAGGTGTCTCTGGCTGGGCTGGTGCAGGTGCACGGTGCTGGCCTTCGGGGGGCGCAGCAGGTTGAGGCGTCGCAGGGCGTTGCGGGACAGCGGCTGGGCACGTTGGCCGGCGCCGCTCGCCTGCCGCTGCAGGAGGCCGGCGCGGGCGGAGAGCGCCGCGGCGTAGCAGGCAGAGTGGAGGCTGGAGCGACGCTGGATGACTGCCATCTCTGGCCTGCAGGGGGCGACGCACACAGGAGCACAACGAACATAAGTTGATTAACAATAAAAGTTTGAGTCATTTTTTTGTTTTTATTTTAACATAATTCTATATCTAGGAAACATGTGATGTGTATTTCACTGCTGTGCTACTATTAATTATTATTAAATAATGGGTAATCATGACCTTGAGTTGTTCTGCGGTGCTGCAAAGTCCGAGCTCTCACCTGTGACAGGTGCCGTCCAGCGTGCGTCTCGCCTTCTCCTTCCCGCCCGCTCCCGTCGGGGCGGCGGCCACGTTCCCGGACAAGAAGTCCAGCTCCCGGTTGAGCGAGCGCTGCAGGGGGTCGAGGGTCAGGCGCGGGGGGCTGTGGTGGGCGTACACGGACATGCTGGGGTGCTCGATCAGCAGGTTCTCCAGGGGGCTGGTCTCCAGGAGGACGGGCTGGCTGCCGCGGCCAGTGAAGCAGGGTGGGGGGGTGACAAACCAGCTCTCTTCCAGGGAGCAGGCGTCCAGGCGCAGGAACCCGCCCTCCAGCTCCTCCTCTTCTTCCTCCTCTTCCTCGGCGCCGCCGTCCGGGTCGGTGTCGGCCGTGGAGTTGAGGGAGGTGCAGGAGGCGTAGCGGATGGGGGGACTGGCCACCGGAGAGGGGATCATCACCAGATCGCTGCTCCTCCTCCTCCTCCTCCTCCTCTTCAACAGTTGATCCAGAGAGGCCATCACCACACTGACCGGAGCAGGCTTCAGCTGCAGACAAAGACAGGCGTCCGTTAGTAACAAGACCACAACATTTATACTGTGCAATGATGACATTTAGGTCAACTGACTAAAAAGATTTTGGGTGGAGTCTTCCTTAAAATGCCTCTGCTCAGCAGAATCGCAGCTGTTGCTCTTTTTGCCGGAGGTGTGGCAGAGTTCAGAAACCCCAGTGTAATGCTGCGTGCTGCCAGCAGGGGGCACGCCGGCCTGCGCCTGCAGCGCCGCACGTAAACAATCCCTCACGTGTCCGACCGAAACCGCAGCCTGCACGCACGTTTGTGTTTGTGTGTGTGTGCGAACCCGCGGCAGCTTAATCCGCTCTACGCCACCCGATCCCTCCGCCTCTCCAACTTTTCCTAAACATGCCAGTCGCCAGGGAAAACGCTGCAACACCCTGCACCGCTGACACATCTGACCCCTGCTGCTATTTGCAAAACAGGAGGCCCGGGCCAAAAGCTGCGAGCCAGGCCCTTGTTTTGATCCGACGTCAGCCTCTAATGATTCACAGAGACTCAGGAAGTCAGGCAACGCGATCTGAAACTGGCAGACTGGAAGCTAAAAATAACCAAAGCAGACGACTCTGCTTGATTTCAGTTCTGTTGAAACGCCGGTTATTTTCACCAGCGGTCAAATAAAGCCTAACCTGATAACTTTTTTCATTTTTGTTACTCAGACCCTGCAGGTTTTATTTTTAAACCTTGCAGACGGATGTAGTAACCGACCTCCGTACTCTCACTGTTTACTGTACGCATATAACTCTGTCTTTTTCCACGCACGTGACGTGAACGCCGCCTGGGGGCTCTGACTCCTGGGACTTGACAGAGGAATCCTTGTTTACCCATAACAGGTCTGAGATGCTGCAGAGTCGCTGACTCAGCAGGATCTGCACACGTTATCAGCTGCGAGGAAGGGGGGGGGGGCTTCACCGATGTCCCCGAGTCCATCGGCAGCCCGTCTCTTCTGCTGCGGCACGTTTGGATGAGGTGTCAGCTGAACAACAGATCTGTGCGGCAGGCGTGTCCGGCAGGGCCGCAGGTCGGGTCAATGAGGTCGGCGTGCGGATTCCGAACGACCCAGCCGACCCGCCGCACAACTCTGCCTCCTCTGTGAGACAAGCACGGCCTCAGCTGATTCCACAAAACCTGTTTTGCACCATTCCTGCACACATCACGCGTGACCTTAACCTGTAATCTGCAGGACTCACAGATTTGGCTGCACGTTTCATTGCAACATCACTTTTACAGCACCTGGAGGCCTCAAGGCCCCACGTACTGCAGACTTTATACAGCCTGGGGTGGATCTCTGTGAGATGACTGAACATCTGGACACTAAATTTAAACAAAAGACATTATGTACAGTATGTGTTATGTATGTAAACACACTATATTTCGATGTTGGCCTCTAAATTATTCCCTGACCTCGTGTGACGAGGTCACTGTGTTGCTTTTTAAACATTGTGCAGTATTGTTTACTGCAGTTAAGATCATTTCAGTGCGCCGCTGTGACCTTTTTTTGGGACATAATCTAAAACTGTTGCACAACATGTGATTTTATTTTACAAAGGTGTTAATTAAAGATAATTTCTTGGATTAGACACTTAGACTGTCCAGGTGTGTTTAGTTGTGTGACACATGCGAGCGGCAGCTCTGTGCCCATAAATGTCCACCTCCACCTACAGGCCCAGAAAAGGGAACCACCGGGATCTTTTTTCACCCCCTCTGGTTTCCCCGGCACCTTTGTTTGACTTGTTTATAGGTCGACTACCACAGACGACCTCACTACTCCCCCCACCTCAAAAAAAAATATTCCCACAGCTGTGGAACAGGAGATGGGTCGAGTCAGGACCACTGACGGGCCAAACTGAAACTGTGCCAAAGCTTGGCTCTGAGCCGTCGCTGCAGCGTGTCACCTTTCTGTATACAGTGTGTGTCGCTTCTCTGGGTGTCACTTTTAACTGGGATTTTTTTTGGTGGGGTATGGGGGGGTCTTGGACCTCAGACAGCTCTGGAAACTTGGCTCCATTTTTTTAACCTGCCATTTAAACAGTCTAAAGTTACACAGTGCCTTTCCAACCTGCTCCGTGTTTGTTTGTTTTCTCTCTGCAGATAAAAAATCTGAGCTCGATCTGAGCTCCGGGTTTACTGGCTTTTCCCAGAGTTTTGCAGCCTTCTCTTCCTTGAACAGATCAAATTATAAAATTACAGAACTCTGTCTGTCTCTTTCGGGCAATGCTGCTTGAAATCAACTTAACAATTCAACCTGGTTTTGTTGCATCTGAAGATAAAGCAAGGAATTCATTTATGCGGGACTTTAGTGGCAACATTTTCATCAGGGTCTCATGCGACTCACCCAGGTAGTTGACCAGGATCCAGTCTTCATCCTCCTCCTCCTCCTCTTTGCCGTCTCCGGGTCGGCCGCGCGGACTCAGCTCCTCCACGTCGTCCCCGAAAAGAGCGCTGGCGAACCTCTGGAACATCCCTGGACGTCCTGCTGCAGGGCGGGGGGCGTGCGGCTGAGGGCGGGGCAGGGGGAGGCACGCGGCACGTGGCGACGGCGGGGAAGCGTGGCGGGCACTTTGGTCATCAGCTGCGGGGTCGGCGGCGAGAGGAAGGCTCCGGAAAGGCGATAAAGTGCATCAACAAGGCGTGGTCATGGATCATCTGAGGGCCAGCAGGCTCGGGCTGGACATCGCTCGACGTCAGGCTCGCTTCAGCAAGTACAAATAAAAAGCCCTGAGAGGAAACGAGAAGGAGGATGAGATCATGAACGTCATCCACAACAACATTCAACAAGGTCCAAGTCTCCGGTCAGCGGAGACGAGCTGAGCCACGAGTCTTTCATGTGGCCGCATGGCCGCCGGGTGTGGAAATGACAAAGGATAATATGTTGTTTTATTGTTCCAGGATTAAATCAGATGGAAAAATGAGGAAGAAAGGTTTTGTGGATTTATGGATCTACAGTATGACATGAGAACGAGAGAGAACAGTTGCAAAGTTGTGGTCTGGTGCTGAAACTCACCATAAAGCTTCATGTGATGATAAAATATATTTATTCAACCTTCTGGGGAAACTCATCAACGATATAAATCAGTCAGGGAAACCGCCGTTTACTCGGGTCCCCTGATCTGAGTCGTTCTGCCACAGAGTTATCCACAGCGTGTGGGGACTTTTTTTTCTAAAATAGATTAAGGGTCAGATGGCGAGTCTTAAAGCCAGGAATCTCAGCAGCCGCCAAGAAATTATTAAGTTACCGCCGGCCTCACCTTCCCCCACAGATACTGTAAATACTGCAAACGCAGAATACGAAGCATTAATGTTGTTCTTAAATGATAAGACAGCAGCCTGGTTAAATAAAGGTAAAAAAAAATTCTTCTTGTTTAACACAGTGTTTGAACTCCTTTCACAGTTTTCAGCGTTCTCCACCTTTTTTTTTTTGCTTCTGTGAACCCTGAATAAAAGTTTTGGCGCCCCTGATTGTTTTCATTATCGATTAATTTGCCATTAATTAATTTCCAATACTAGTGTGACATTCTGACCGTCCGAACGGTCCAGAACCCAAACACATTCAGTGTATGGACGTGTGTGACAGCTGCAGTTCCTTCAGTTATGGACGCCGAAGGAACAGTCTGCGTTTTATTCACCAGTGAATAAAGAGACCTGCTGTGTTCAGGGGGCAGAGAGACACAGCTGGCTGGCAGCCTGTCTGTCTGTCTGTCTGTCAGTCTGTCTGCTGGTCTGAGTACAGTCTCTCACCCCAGCAAAGTATCAGCAAACTGAATAAGAAGGGACCGGTGTCACTGTCCCACTGCAGCTGCCGTATAAAGGAGGGCGGGTGGGGGTGATGGGGGTGGCGGTGGCCTCCTTTGGCACAATGTTAGTGGATGAATGCCAAGGATGCTTTTCAGGCACCACATATACAACCCTCTGATTGGTCAGGCTTTGTTGGACCTATAAACAGTGAGGCGTGAAGTTGTGCGCACACGACACAGGGCTGGAAAAAACACAGTTCCATGACTACACCCATTTCTATGTTTACAAAAATGAATTGTACTGAACTATAATTAACTGCAGTATCCTCCTAAAAAAAAAGATGCTGCAGTCGAATCACAGATGAAGCAGTAAAGGACTGAGATTTTAAAATAAAGATGCAAATAAAACCCTGTCTATATGGTGTGTATCAATGAATATTATAAATGTGAATTTAATTACTTTCCGGTCTTACAAGTTCACAAAACAAAGACCAGTTTTCTCGGAACGTGTTAATGTGTCACAATGGGTTATTCACTTGATACACAGCGAAAAAACAAGTATCCAATTTTTCATGAACGCGCACTCGATTCGACTCGACCGATCGCAATAAGGTCCTCGGCTGTGGTGCGTTTACGTCCTCACGCTCCGGCTCGTATTTCTCCCTTGTCATATTCGTTTGCGTCTCGTCTTTAGTGGAACAAAAGTCCAACTCCGCCTCTGTAAACAGCGAGCAGCTGTTTCAGAGAGAGACGTTTTAACTGACTGACTCACTCGACGTTAATCTGCTGCACCTGTTCCTCCTCGACCCCTCCCGTCCAAACTATCGCGACATCTCAGACATAAACACTTAATATGGACGGACGCTTTCTCATAATAATAATAATAATAATAATAGTAAATGCCACAAAACACAAAGGAGAGCCACTCTGGATTTGTTTTGATTAATGGTCGATTAATACCGTGAAACGGGTCACTGCGGTCATCTGTTACGTCATACTGGTATTAATTATTCATCCGTTTGTAAATACGAGAGAAAGGCTGCGCTTATAGCGGTTTGTGCCACAGGCAGGGATGTAAAGGGGGATAAAACCCACATTACGCTCCTTTTAGTGCTGTCAGACGCATTATAAACAATTAGACTTTTCTTTTTTGGGCTATCATGACTACTGTCAATACACTGCGGTTATGTAACCAACTTTTTTGGTTTATGAAAGATCAGAAAACAGAAAACCTCCATCCGAGGTTCCACAGTGCTGAACATGACAGTTTCTTCTGCCTGAATCCATGATGTAACAAAAAGCAGCAAATCCCCAATTAGGAAAAGATGAAAAGAGAGTTTAACTGATATTCTACCTCAATTAAGGGCAAATTAAGAAAACTGTTCTCGATTATTTTTATTGTTCATTGACTCACCGACTAATCGGCTAACACTTTCAGCACTAATGCGGTTTACAAAACAAACTTTGGGACCAAAAAAAAAAATCCGGACTGGACCAATAATACTCCGGAGCGGCAGGCTGTGTGTTTTGTTTGGTCACAAAAGGGAAGGAGGAGGAGGCTGTAATTCTACACCCGGCAGGGCAGGACCGCAGAGCCTCCCTGATAAAACTTTCATCTCCTGGGATATTTTATGAACAATATTTCCAAAATATAATAGTTAAGTCTTTGGGTTTAGCCGAGGAAAAAGACGGAAGTTTTTGCGGATCGGAAAGCAGCGATAGCCGAGCGAGAGTTTTAAGCTAGCGCTGCAACGTAAGACGAATAAAAAAAAAAGCATCGTTTATGTTTAATAACGCAGCATACCATCTCAATATATGCGTGTTTCTTAAAGTATACGGCGTCTCTGTCGTCCTGCGGTTGAAAAATATAATTAGCGTTAGCATAAAGATGCACCGGAGCCGTTAATGTTCACCGAGAGGAAAACAAAGAACTCACCTGCGGCAGAAGAAGATGTAAACGACTTTCAGACCGTGATTAAAATCCTTAAAATTGAGGTAGATTATTTTTTTCGAAAAACAGAAAAACTTCAGGTTTCTTCGCGGAAGAAATACAATACATGTATATATACATAAAAATGTTAATTTAAGGACTGCACATCGGGAGTCACAGTGCGGTTCAGCTTCTTTTTTCCGTCAGTCCGTTTCCTCGTCGGGCCCCGACTGCTCCTTCTTTTGTTGTTGTTGTGGAGCTCCAACAGCTGATCGCCGTGACGGAAGCAGGGAGGGCCTATCGGAGGGGATGGGCCTGGAGCCGCTCGGCCAATCAAGAAGCGCGGTACGGGCTGTCACCAACACACGTGACCCCCGCCAATCCTCCTCCCGTTATTAAGGGCATGACTGGGCAAAGCACCGCCGGCCTGGGAGCAATAACAGGGCTGATTCTCACACCCCCCACATCCAAACCAAAATAATAATAAAAAAAAAAAAAATCCCAGAACAACGAGACAAATGTGACATAAACAGACCCACATCCGGGTCGAGCTGCAGCACTTCCTGTTTTCTAACGGTCCACACTCTCTATAAAGTTTGCATAATACAGTCATAAAAACATTGATCGTGAACGAGGACAGTGTTCTTGTTGTTGTTTATTTTTAAAAAACAGCTGTAACGGGAGTTTTCTAACTGACGTCCTCTTATAGAGAAGTTTACATTGAACTCCTCACACACAAGCACAGCATTCTTGTGTTACTTATGTAACAGCCTTCAGCCTGTGGAAACAATGGGCAGTCAATGCGTGTTGAAAAACATATCTTTAGCTGTCTTCCTGGAGCGTGTCGCACAGCTTAGGCTGGGTACTCCTGGACAGGTGTGTTTTCTGACCTGAGCATCTTTCCTCAAACAACAGGAAGTGACAGTTGGATAATTTGCAATCATTTTGCATCGCGTAGTGGTCATTTTGTTGGCGTATAAAGTCATTTTGGCTCCATTCTGATTTTAAAATGCTATTTTTGATCATCTCGACCACCTCATCTTAATTATTTTGGCTTCTCCAGCTGCATTTTTAACCCTGAATGTTTCGACAGGCCGAGTTACACCTCGGTGTGAAAGGTTGATGCTTCAATAAAACTGGATTTGGCTATTGGAACAGAAGGTCCCATACAGTCCAAAAGTCCAAAAACAAGCAGGAGGTCAGAATCAGCTGAGACGACACCACAGACAACCTGGCAGAGTGGAAGTGGAAGTACACTGGTGGACTGGGGAACAAGTGAACAATCATGTCAAGTTCAGAGACCAGTCCCATTTATATAAGATACTGTTACTGTCTCATTCTGAGAAGAAAAAGAGATAAGTGTCTCTCCAGGGCTGCACAGGGACCAGAACCACCGAACCCTCTGAAGTGCCAAACTAACTTTGTGTCCGTTGTTTGCATAACTGTGGTCTGTGTGTGTAACAGTCAGTGAAACACACATGTGGAAAGTCACACAGCGAGAAGCAGGGCACGACACCCAGGATAACATGTTACCCTATTTTTCCATTCCCCAATAACAAGGTCATACCTGTACTTTTACTCACATCACAACACTGATAAGACGTCCTCTACCACGGCCGTCCTATGTTTTTTTTACTTGTTTCTTTCTCGTGTGTTACATCACCTCCATCGTAAACCTTTGAACCTACAGCGTGAAACTACAACTGGACCTGCACAGGAAACCTCCCATTTTTTAGAACTGTGCAAAAAATGGACAAATCCCACATACAATGCTTTGACCTGCTGCTCCAGACTAACTGTGGATAAATCCGCTGTTGAAAATAGTCTCCAACAAATTTACTCTTTCCTCCTGTTGGTTTGATTATAAACCTACAGTGAGCAGTCATTTAAGGACATACCTGAGCCCCTGACCCCTGACCCCTGGGTCTGGGGCCCTGGGACAGTTGATTACATGTTATTAATTAGAGCATTTAAATCGCAGCGTTGCTGATTGATTATATGAAATGAATTTTACTGGAATCATGTTTTCCTCATTAAGTGGTACACAAATACGAAAAGGTGTTTGTGTTTGTGTGTGTGTTACTGGGAGTGTCCTGAACAAAATGTCCTGCTTGCCAACTTAATAAGTGATCACTGTTACGCATCACCTTCATCCGTCACAACAATGCACAGTCGCCTGCGTCCTCATATAATCTGGCTAAAGTTTGCTCTTTGTGTTACGCCACTATGTCCTCTGCCAGCGCCGCGGGGGTCAGCGACCTCGTGTTGTTGTCACCGCTGCCAAGTAGGCTGCGTTAGTGGTGTGTTTGTTCTCAACATCAGGCGATACTTGGACCTTTCGTGTATTACACACTCACTTCCTGTGCGTGGCTTTCATGAGGCCGGGTTGTAGCAGTAAAGGAGCAGTTCAGGACTGTGACCATTTGTTCTGCTGTTTGTTGAGATATTTCAGCTGGAGAAGTGAGAACCGCTGACGGCGCGAAGGAAACATCAGACGATCAGCAAAGGATTGATCCTATGGGGAAGATGAATGACTGCACAAAACTTTTGTGGCAGTGCATCTGATATTTGTTGAGATATTTCAGTGGCTATTCCTCCGTTGCCTGTCATTTATGAGGGAACTCCACCGGCGCTGAATGCTTCAGATTTAGAGTTTTTGGGTGGAGTCTGACTTTAGCTCATGATAAGCTCTGAGATGCCACAGTGCATGTGAGCACACCCAGAGGAGAAATGCAGTGTGAGAGTTGGAGGGTGCGATGAGCTGATAGTCAGACTGAAAAACATCTGACTCCGTTGGAAACAAAAGAGTTCGTCTCTGCTCTAACACAGAAAAAGAACCCTCCTCCCTGCCGAGGTCAGCAGGGAAACTGAAAAATGACATCCTCCTCCTGGGTTGCATCAGCTGAGCCCAGCAGACTGGGGAGGCGGGACAAACAGTCGGAGGCCGCCAGCCATTGGGTCGACGTCCTGTAAACTAGTTTTCCCGCTGGCCACTCTCCAGCCCTCAGCTCATAAAGTTGAGTTAATAATAATAGTGGTGAGGTCATTAAACACAGCCTGTTTCCTTTCTCCATCAAAATAAAAAGTTTAAAAAAAGAAGAGGGAATGCAGGCAGAAGGGGAGTCACTGCCTTGGACTGTGTGAGACCAGATATCGACATGCCCCATGCAGGTCCAAATATAAAGGTGCATTGTGAAGAGCTGCACAACAAGTTCATTAAACCCTTTAAAAATGCCAAAACATCATGAGAGGCGGGGGTGCCGCTGCAGACTGGACTTCCCATTCCAGCACGTCCTGTAGGTGCTCAACCATCATGATCCGGAGAACCCAGAGCTCATCGTCATGGTGTTCCTCAAACAGTCCACGTGAACGCGTGGACCCAGTCATCCACAGACGATCCTGGTGCCATCACTTCCCCGGCTGCAGAAGACGGGACTCATCAGACCAGATGAGCTGAACTGTAATGGAACAGAAAAAAATAGACTTCAAGACCAGAGAGGGAACAACCATCAGAGGCTTTCCGAAGATTCTGTCGGCATGAATCACTGGAAAAGAGAAGGTGGCTGAGAAAAGAGGGGATGATGAAACAGAGAGAAATCCTCTGTGAACGTTTCTCCACGGAGACGTCAAAAAACAAATTTTGTCAAACACTTCCTGACAGGAGGAGGAGGATGTGAGGAAAGGCAAAACAGGGTGGAAACTTCCTGAGAGTCCAACAAACACCCTCCAGAACCAGGAGACATGTGCTGGTCTGGTGACATGTGCTTGTCCATCGTGCGCACGCAAAGCGAACTGATCGACAAACACAGCGTGGCGCCCGATGACACCAACATGGCGTCGTGTTGAACCGGGTTTGAAAGGAGGATATGTTGGTGTGAACACGATCCAGAGGAACCTCAGGAACTGAGGCGGGACGTCAGCGTTCCTGTCTGGTCACATGGTTCACGTCCCCTTTCTCTGCAGCCTTGAAAAAAAAAATGTTTTTAGCTCAATAGTAGTTGAGTTTCCACCCACATGTTTTGTTCATTTTCAGATAGCACATAAAAAGGGCTGAGGTTGAAAAGTTGTTGTGTGGGCAAAGCCTGGCCTTCAAATTTTAATACAGCATGAGTCCTTAAAGTGGGAGTTACCGTGACAACTGGGCAAAATCCATCACACCATTTACATTAGAGAGCAGCACAACAGCTACTGTTCTTTTTTGTAGCACAAGTTACTGGTACTGTGGTGCTTAGAAAGGTGACTTTTTATGCACCTGTTTTCTGCAGCTTCTGTAGTGTGAACACTTCATTTACATCGCCTGAAACAAGCGAGAAGTTTCACAGTCAGAGCAGAGCAGTGAGAAAATCCCATGATGTAAATACATACCCGGCGCTGAAAGCCACAGAAACTTGAAAGCTACTCATAACAAAACAAAGCGTCTGATTTGTGCTCATAAGAGTGAAGAAGAGATGAAACAGGAAGTCGAGGCTGAACTGACAGAGAGAAGTGGAATCGTTTTTGTTTTGACTCCGAGCCTTTTGTTTGTCTCTCAGACGTTGAGTTCAGATGCCGACGACGCAGGCAGGATTACTGACGCAGAGGAGGCGGAGGCCCGGGTTGACTCACAGCCTGCGAAGGCCTGGACGTCTCCCTCCACAGATGGTCAGAGCAAACAGGATTATTGAACGGGGGCTGTCAATGGCTGCCTCAGATAAGTGCTTAATGACCGCCACCAGTCATCCAATAACACGCCGTAAACTCGGCCTGGGCAGGAAGCAGAGGAGAGCGGAGACCTGAACGAAGCCGCTCGCCTCGGTGGCCTACTGCGTCTCCACAAGGTGAACGCAAACAATTCTCCAGTTACTGATCAATAATTAATCATTTTCATGAGAGGTGAGCGGTGCCTGCCTCATGGCTTTATGGGTAAATTTGAAGCGACTTAGCTTAGCATTGAGGCTGCAGACACAGCGGAGGAGCCATAACTATAGCTTTATTCTGCAAAAAAAAAAATTTTTCTTGTTCTGACATTTTTGTTATTATCTTTTCAGTGACGCATCTTTTTGTGTTTATCCTTCTTTAACTGGGGCTTTCTTTACTTTTTATTAACTTTGCACATTGACATGACTATTTCTTTTTGTTGTTGCCCCTAATTGAGCTTGGATGTAATTTTGAACTCATCTGTGGACACAGACTGCTCATGGCAGGTTTGTGCATCTGTTTTGTCTGTGACGTCACCAAACTGATCTGACATGGCAAACATCAGCTCACCTTCAGCAGGGAGGATGAAACCTGCAGCTGACTGCGGCAGCGTGGCGTTCGCAGTCGAGCGTTTCTAAATGTTTGTTGCCTGCAGGGCGGAGAATGCATCCTGACAGGTTTTCTGGGGTTTCGAAGAAGACGACGACTTCAACAGCAGCATCTGACCTGGTTCTTCAATAGCTGGAACGACACTCAGATTCCTGAGGCTCGCATATCTGGAAGGGGGGGGGTGAAGCAGTGTGACAAACGCCTCGCATGTTTACACGCAGCCTGCAGAAGAAATTACTGCACCGTGCAGGCCCAGAGCTTTGTTTGTGTGAAGTCTCATAACCCTCTCGCCTCAGGACGAATTCCTGCGCAAACGTTTGGCCTTCCCTGCGCAAAAACCCACATTCAGTTAGTTTAGTTGATTTAAAGTGGAACTGAATACAATCCTGTGCTGCTACTTTTCATTTCAACAGACAAACAACAGTGATTGGGCTGTGTGCAAAAGTTTGGACACAAAGTCAGTATTTAATGCCCATAAGGGGCTGTGGGGTGGCAGTCCAGAAGCTTCAGCTGAGGTCTGCTCTGGATTGTGGTTCTGTCTGACTGATGAGACATCTGCCTCCAGAGTTTGCTGATAATTAGTTTAATCCCTTCTTCCCACAATCTGAGCAATGTGCCACCCCCATTGTTAACAGCTGGCAGCGGCTGGGGGGGGGGTTGTTACTGACCTAGCAGGGTGTCCAGACTTTTGCACATGCCACATTGCCACATTTACTGTGGTGCATTACATTTGAAGAGAGGTCGATTTTTAATATCTGCTGCACGGGTTGTATTTGCCTTCTTTAGACAGTTGTGTACATGCAGTGTTTTTAATCCCACGGGCTAGAAAAGCCTTTGAGACTAAAATATAATAAAAATAATAATCCAGCAGACGCACAAACTTTGGGCAAGCTGAAATGTCACTCTAACTGTCACTATAACTCCCTTCCAGCTGCAAATAATTAAACTGCTGCTAAACTAATTAAAACCAAGAATGTGACGATGATAACGCAGCACGTCACTGTCGCACAAACTCGGCTCCAGAAGCGACAACGCTGTCCAGAACGCCGACTTTTACCTCGCGACAGAAGAGGAGATACCAGATACTGTCAAACATATCAGTGACCGCAGCTCAGAAACAGATCACCCTCACCCCGTGCTCGCGCTCACATAAATCCAAACCGACTAAAACAGGACCAAAACACTGCAGAACTGTCGAGTCTGCGACAGAGAGTGACAAAACCAGAACACGGTGACACAAGTGAACGCTTCAGCAAAAGCCCCCGAAAGGTGCAGTGAGCTGGCAGGTGAAAGTTCAGCCCGACCTGACCTGGATGTGGGGGCAGAAAACACACAAAGGACCGACAGACCGGAAAAGTCTGCACGCAGCAAAACCCCAGAGTGACACAAAACCGCTGCTGCAGCTGCTGGGTGGAAACACAAAAAGAGCCCACAACCTTTTAATCCCCAATTGAAAACATTTTGTGACCTGTGAGAAACCGTGTCAAACACACAAACATAAACGTCACATTTCCATTTATTTGTGTGTTTAAAACAGATGTTGACAGATCATTTTTCTTCAGTGAACACTCCAAGGTTTTCATGTTTCTACCAGAGAAGTTCAAATACTTCAGATTGCAGCAGGCCTGGTTTAATACTGCACGTTTGAAGTAAAAATACTGTTAAAAAATGTAACAGAAGAGTACTTTGTGTATCTGGAGCAGGACATGTTGTGTTAGCATCAGTTAGTAACTAACCCAGCAAAGAGCGAGCGGCTACACCCTGCAGCTTTTCACGTGAATCCTGCTCAGCAACAACGTAAAACTACCAGGTGGAGACGCAGCGCCCAAACCAACGGCTGCGGCCGAGAAGAAATGTCAAGAATGATAAGAATCAGAACTTTAAAAAGAAGCACGTGACCACGGGAGAACTGCGCTTCGCGACACTTTTACACGATTTGTCGTCTGCACGTTGACCTCACTGACCTTAAACCTGCGTTCACAGGAAAGTGAGACGGCGTGCGTCGTGAAGCGCAGCAGCTTCCTGGATCCAGCCCAGAGTTCACCTGTTGACACGGCAACCAGGTGAACATGGACTTTGTACTTTTTCAGAATACAGTATCGATGAATGTAGGAATAAATTTTTCCCAGTGATGCGGTGAGCAGGCTAACTGTGCTTTGTGTTACCATGGTGACCTACTCTGGTTAACAGTGAACCAGCTGTGATGCAGAAAAACCTGAGTTGAGCTCAAAGCGGAGCTGGACGACCCCACGGGTCTGACTTCGTGATGCAGACGCCTGGTCAGAGTTCAAAGTTCATCAGCTGAGGTTAAGTTGAAACCTGCGTCCTGGGATGGAGACATAAATATAGCTTTGACCTCCGTCTCTCATCCTCTGTAAACACGAGGTGTGACACCTGCGGGCCAGTTCGATGTCGAGGACGCGACAAAACGCTTGTGCTTCCTCCTCACAGCTGCGACCTCCCCGACGTCTGCGACGGAGACCAGATCTCATCCTGAGAGTCCGAATCCTCCAACCCAGAACCCCCTTTCCCAGATTTCCCAGCTTCATCACGCGAAGCGGCTCCGTTGATGTCGGTCAGCGGGACGTAGGAGTAGTCCTGACGCTCGAGGAGGCGAGCCGCCGGCGCCGGGCTGCGACGGGCCCTCACGAGGTGGAGCAGCAGGCTGGCCGACAGCAGGGAGGCCAAGGTCAGGGTGACGATCAGCCATGTTCGCCTGGGGGAGAGAGGGAGATGACAGACTGTCACGTTGACGCGCGTGATGACGATAAAGGCGAAGATGGAGATGGAGGAGTTTTAGTCTGATGTCAGATGTGTCAGCACTGAAACTGAGGACTTACAAAGACACTGCAGGAGGCCTGAGTGTGACCTACTTACATAAACCAGCACACGTCTGACCTGCCATATTTGTGCAGGCTAATTTTACCAGCGAGGCTCGCAGCTCTGAGGTGCAACATTCACTCCTGAGCGCAAGAGACTCCCGGCGCCCACCGACAGCTCACACAAAAATTAAAACTTCCATACGTTTAATTTAACTCCATGGGTCCCATGTTTTCCCATCTCACTTCCTGGAAACTCTCCATCCTGATTTCCTAAAAATGATCTGGTGTTTAGCTGTAAATTACAATCATTTAGGTACAAATTACGAAGCAAACGGAGAAATTGTCAGTTGCTGCAGTCATTACTGTAAATACCTGCTTGGTGTGTTTACCCAACGAGCCAGCTGCGAGGCAGATACCGTGTAGATACAAGGCCCGGTGTTTGCTCTTTGCTCGGGCCAGAATTAAAAGCAGTTCAGAAGCATGTTAGGTTGGTTACATGGCGCTGGAGGTCAGGGCGACAGAACCGGTGTCACGGGGCTCGGCCCGCCCGCCCGCAGGGCCGAGCGACGCGTAACGCAAGCGCTTCCACAGGAATGCTCTGCAGCACATTTCACTGTGCAATCATAACCGAGTTTTAAAGAAAGAAGAAAAAAAAAAATCGAGGAAATGATGTAGTCGATGAATGCAAATTAGTTAAACAGACAAACAGATGTCCTCGCACAGGTTTTAACACTTTCATCATGACGTTACAGATACGCTGGACTGCATGCTGACCCCTGGTTCTGCAGAGACAAAGTAAACTGCATTTTCCTTTCTTAGAAATATTAGCAGTTAGCTGTTTTTGAATGAAATTAGATGGAAAATAGAGTGTGAAATCTACTTGTATGCACACATGCCATGGACATTTGTATTTTGAAGGACGTGACAGAGCTGGAACAGAACCAGAATGTGAAGCAGGCAGAGGAGGAGGACGAGGAGGACGAGGACATCCAGGATACAGAGCTCCCAAAAAAGGAAAACGAATGTGTTGCCTCGCCACTTCCACGCCTAGAAGCTACAACGTTCTCTGAGCCAGATTATTTTGGTTGGTTCTAACAGATGACGTAAAAAACAAACCCCTGTTCTTTCTTCCATCTGTGACCGGAGCGCCTCTTCACAAAGCACTTTCCAGAAACCATAGCAACAAGCAACAATCCCTAACTTGCATGTGAAAGGTAAAGAGGCCGATGAATGTGCTGCCCTGCCTGGAGTGGTGGCCTTTTTTACATGTGAAGCAGAGTCTGAGACAAAAAGCAGGTCTGGAGCATCTCCCTGTGTGTGTGTGTGTGTGTGTGTGTGTGTGTGTGTTTTACTGGCCTGCATGAATCAGAGCTGACAACAGAACTGCGAAATGATTATTCACTGTTAAATATCTCACAAAGGGCCGTGAAATGTGGCGCTGCTGTTTTTGATTTCTCATCTCTCACTTAAATTAACGTCATAGTTTCAGATTTATTTTTATTGGGAATTAGTGGGTTTAGATTTAAGATTACACACACACCTCCTAGTCTGCAAGCACGTGAAAGAAATTGCTCCCAATCTTTGCCTGAGTCCTGCACTCCTTTGTCATATGCGATCAGGATTACACACACACACTGGAGTAAAATCAATGCCAACATCGACAGGGTTTATTGAACAGGCACAAAGGAAGGAGAGAGGAGGTTAAGAGGTCAGAGGTGAGGACAGGTTCATGCCACTTGACCTTTTGACACTTACTCCGTTAGATAAGGCCACTCCCTGCGAGCTTCCTCCTCCTGTCTCCAAGACGCGATGATCCGATTGGCCAGACAGTGTCCCGCTGTGGACGAAGACACGCGGATACGAGGACGAGATCAGCAAAGCGCAAAGATGTCTGATGAAATAAAAACTAATTCAACTCAGATTTTTCTAAATAAAACAGCGACTCTACTCTCTTTTACTACACTGTGTCTTGCTCGATAAAGCTGCAGACACCAGAAGATTAGTCAGATACCTTTTGCCATTTTCTAACATTCTACAAACCCGATCGATTGATTGATAACCAATAATCGACGACCGCAGCCCTCATGCATGAGGATCTGAGCGCTCCCAGTTGAGCAGCGTCGCTGAGAGACTGAGGTGAGAGACTGAGGTGTTTTTACTCACACACACACACACACGTGATCTGCACTGAGTCTCTCTCACTCACACACGCTCTGTCACACACTGTCTGTGTGCGCACGTGTGTGTGCGTGTGCGTACCTCTGTGTAAGGTGTTGTTGGTCTCTCGCTGCAGTGTGGCGTTACAGCTTCCTGTCTGTGGGTCACATGGGCACAGGTCGTCACAGTCGCACTCCTGAGCACAGGAGAGACCGAAGAAACCCAGAGGACACACTGACACAGAGAGCGGAGTTTGAATAAGGAAGGAGAACCGACACTTCTTAGTGTTCTGCTATAAATGGGCCTGAAGTTCTGGTTGCTCTGTGCCGGGTCCGCAAAATTAAATGTGAGTTAAGTTGCCATGCGGCTCTACCTCCTTCACAGGTGCTGCCGCGGAAACCGGGCGGGCAGGCGCAGCGCCCGTGGACCGGGTCGCAGGAGCCGCCGTTAGCGCAGGCGCACGTCTGGTTGCAGCCGTCGCCGTAGAAACCTGGGGGGCACACTGCGAACGGGAAATCATCATTTCAAAGTTACCGAGAGCGAATCCACCAGAACGTTGTCGTTGTTGTTGGGTTTCTATTTGCGTTAGTTGTGCGTTCGTGTGGGCGTCCGGCTGCATACCTTGGCTGCAGCTCCTCCCTCTCCACCCGGCGTCGCAGACACAGCCACCTGCCACACACAGAGGAGACAGACAGGAAGTCGTGACACGCTGCCGACGTTCACCTCCTCCTCAGCATGAAATCCGCCCCGTCTGAGAATTTATGCTCATTTTGGAGGCTGCAGTTCTTGTGCGTTATTGTGTTACAGTGTGAGGTCTTTTTAATGCCTGAAAACCTCTGGATCTGGTATCAGCGGGTTCACACCCGGATAAAAGTTTTCCCAGAAATCAGTTCTTCTCCTCTGCTCTAAAACAGGAGCGTACTGTGCGGCCGCTGGCATGGCGTGTGTACGGCATTCATATATTTTTGTTAATGTTTTGAAAAGTGATCTCATACCATCCATACAGCGTTAAAACCTGCATTTGAATGCGGAGGGTCGGTTCTCGGTTTCAGCTCATGCACAGGTTCAGGTATCGGAGTCAGTATTGGGGAGAAAGAAGTGGTATCGGAAAAAAAACACCTCGCTGGCGTCCAAAACAATCCACACTCACCGGCGGTGCAGACGCCGTGGGGGCCGCAGTCTGGCGGCCGGCAGCGCCGCCGGTGAACGCACAGGATGGTGGAGACGTGTCGGCCACAGCGCCACCTGCTGTCCCGTTTACTTGGGACGAGAGGATGAAAGGTGACAGATGAGTGAGAAAAATAAAAACAGAACCCGAGCACCGAAGCTCAAAACGCCAATCACATCAGCGTGACACTGGAGCACGTCACGGCGCCGACGGCCTTGTGTGACGCGTGTGCGACGATTCACCGGCTCACCAGTGATCAGAGGGGTAGCTGGCCAGCGAGCCGTCAATCACAAAGGTGGAAGACCCGCCTCCGTCCAGATTAACGGCATTGATCACGCCGTAATTCTTCAGGAAGTCGGCCATCTCCCAAAGACTCATCCTGCACAGGCACACGAAACAGCACAGACATTACATATGAAGAAAGGTTGGCGCAGCAGATTGTGTTTCAACACCTGGATGTTCACTTCTTTTCATAAATATTCTTTTTACAATAATGGAGTCAAAGTGACGTGAAACCACAAACCCACAACTTTCGTGTATTCCTCAGTTCAACAGGAAACGCTAAATGATTTACAGAAGTTTAGATGCGATGACGTCAGAGGAGAGCGCTGGTGGACGCATCATGGATGAAGTGTTGCTGTGGTTCACTGAGTGAGGTGGGGGTGCACAGAGGGAGCGTGAAACACCAGCACATCGATCCGCGGAGCCACCCAGTGAGGGGGTGGAGGGAAGGCGGGATCAATAGAATCGATCAGTGGGGCCGGCGTGACACGGGCCGGATCATTCATTTCACGAAGGAGCTGTGTGGGGGTGGGGGCGCACGTTCACTTTCCCCATCACGCTCTTTTCATTCTCTGCCTCCAATTTCTTTTTCGCAGCGTCTCGTCTCTTCTTACTCTCATTATCTTTTTTTTTTTTTACAACACATTCAGGAACACCTGATACAAGCTCTGCTTTGTCCATGTTTCCACGCAGTAACCACGGAGACAATAACCCTCACATCCACGTTAATCCCCTGTATTTTACGCACAGGGGAACGTTTCGTTGCTCCACTGATGTTTTTCTTTCTCATGGTGCTTTGGTCAAACAGACAGACACAGGCAGACGTTTTTGTTATTTAATATTAGACTGTACTGTCTCTAAGTTCTCATATGGCTGCTCGTTTTGAGACAAGTTTAAACACTGATGTGTTAAGTGAAGAAAAGTGAGGTGAAGCAGGTGAGAAAAGTGTCAATCACTCTCTCCTTTCCCTCACCCTCTTATTCCCGTCTGTCCATCAATCTGGAACAGGATGAGTTTGCCCTCGGCATCGTGACCCACCGCTGTCCTGGCCGAAACCACGTCCACAAAAGTGCGGAGCGACCCTTTAAGAGAGCGAGAGAAAGGGTTTGTGTTAAGAAGAAGTCTGAAATCAATTCGACCTGAACGAGTTTCACACCACGAGCAGGGGTCAGCTCGTGAACTCTGGCTGCTCCGCACAGTTTCACTCTGTCGACCAGGCAGCGCGGCGTCCGGCCGTGTCGACTCCCGCGCTGTGCACACAAGCCGGGCGCTCCGAGATACAGTTACACTTAATTACAGCTGAACCCGGGCTGATCCAGGCGCTGTTCGGTGAACTGATCCCGGACGAGGTGTGGCGTGTTGCAGAAAAAAAAAAAGAGGGCGTTCACTCGATCCGCTCGACTGAAACTCTGGGATATTTCTGTTTCTGTTGTGTCTGTCGCTATAACAACCCTGTCACCTGACACCACTTGATCGTAAACTCATTTCACTTTTTTTTTCTCCCCCAAATTCCCTGTTTGATTGGACCCTGCCCGCGGACAGGAAGTGTGGAGGCGGCGCTGTACGTACCCGTCTCCTGTGTCTCGTCGCACTCGGCCTTCAGGCTCTGGTTGATGTAAACCTCGCCGTTCCTCAGCAGCCACACCACGCCGCTGACCAGCTGGACGAACGGGTTGGACTGGTCCAAAACGTCGTCCTGTGACAGATACCTGGGGAGACCAGGAAACCAGGGGCTTATCATCCACTTCATGACACTAGTGACCCCACACACAACTTTTCCTCCACCTCTACCAGCCATCCATCACATCTCCACAGGATACACAATCCCCTCTGGTGCCCAGGACTACAAATACAAATACAAATACTCCAAGTACACAAACTTTGGAGTTTTTCACCCTTTTCCACACTCATCAAGCCTCAAGCACTTAGACCTGCACCGCTGTATCAAACACGAGCCGTACACGAGCTCAAACAGGACGAACACAGCGACTCATCAACA
Organism: Psettodes erumei; assembly: GCA_016785225.1. Taxonomy (NCBI): domain Eukaryota; kingdom Metazoa; phylum Chordata; class Actinopteri; order Pleuronectiformes; family Psettodidae; genus Psettodes; species Psettodes erumei. The sequence continues at coordinate 454,220 of JAFBJZ010000846.1, forward strand.
AGTCTGCACACGTCCATTCATTTTCTGTGTGTTTGTCTGTGTTGGGGGGTGTTTAAGATAACAAGTAAGAATCAGGAAGAGAGTGGCGTGGCCATGAGGAGACGGTGTCCTTGTGCAGGGAGATAAGAGAAACGAACATGTGACAACGATCTGAAAATCACCCGCTGAGGAAAAAAACTCAAAACACGACACGTCCTGTCAGAGCGGAGAGCTGCAGTTGGTCAGGATGACACGCTGGTTCAGCCGACAAATGCTCACAGTTTTACAGCTTGCTGCTTTTTTTTTTTCCTTGGATGAATTGATTGATCAACGCTGATTAATTAACCGATTGATAAGTTTCAGCTCTGAAGTCAATGTTGCAACACGGGGAATTTCAGGAAAATGCAAGGAAGAAACTGTTAATAGATAAGCATGCACAGCCTGAGGTGACATACAGTATTCAGATTACCTCTTTTATCCAAAACTGCCCAAAAAGAGATAAATACATAATAAATAAATACTCAAAATACACAAGACACACTACAAAGAAAAATATATGAATGTGCAGCTGCATACTGTACAAAAACTCTTCAGTTATTCCTTATATCATATTCTGAGAATCTTCCCACCTTCAGTTGGTCAAACTACATATATACTCTTACAAACAGTACGTATACATATATAGCAGCTGGCAGGGTCCCACACAACTCCAACCACTGACCTTTCTGCTTATTTTCACTCCTGTAACTTCCCTTTACCATAACTCACCGGCAACAGCAGCCAATCACAAGTGTTCCTTCGTAAAAACAACTCCATCATGTGTCTGGCAGCTTGAGGAACATCTGACTTGAGGTTGAATCTTTACAGTTATGGCCTTGTGTATTTTAATAAACCTCGTGTGCATGATGGATTAATATGCCACGCTGTTGTTTGCCCTGAGCTTACCAAGGCGAGGTCCCGTCCCGTAAAAGTCTTCTTTTCACGGGACATCTCAGGCGTGGCCCACGAGCGTCCCGACCTGACACCGGGACCGCCGCGCAACAGCCTCACGTGTCCCGGGTCTGAATCTGTCTCGCTCACCTGAGCTGACACAAAACTGGAGGAAGAACCAGCTGCTGCGGGGGCCGTCACACCGGGCCGTCACACCGGGCCGTCACACCGGGACACGGGCGGCCGGGACCGATAACATCTCTGATTTATGCTGACACCTGCCAGTAAGTCATGTCAGAGTCGGCGTTTTCAAGCCCCTGACACATAATTAGAATACTTTTACACCCGTGTTTTTCCTGCTCTCAGACGTACCTCTGTTATTAGAGAGGCACATTTTCCTCTGAGCGGGGCCCAGAAACAGGAATCTGTCTGTCTGTATTTCGACCGTACCGGCAGAATTCAACAATTTCCAACAATTTTTTTTTTTTTTTTTTTTTCGACGAGTGAACACATATCTGGTCCTTGCCACTGCTGCCAGGAGGCACAAACACAGCCCAGCGGTTGCATCACACCGTTTGCTTTTTTATTTTTTTTTGAGGATGAAGCAATATTTTCCATTGAAGTGGGTTTGTTATCGGCGCAGGGCAACATGGCTGCTGCGGACGGACCCAGCAGGACAGCGACTGCTTGTATCACGTTTGTGGTTTGTGTGTGTGTGTTTGTGTGTGTGAGGTTTATCCATGTTTATTTTTTGATCTGAGTTTGATTCTCTCTGGGTGTCTGACACAGAGGGTTGCATCACTCTGACCTCAGGTATCAAACAAACAAGTTAAATAGTTTTTTTTTAATGGTTTATAGACAAACTGTGTGAGGATGAAAATCTAGCTCTTTTGAACTCTACCTATGTGTGCTGTTTGGATCAATCTACCAAAGGACACACACACACACACACACACAAGTATATCGTAAATCGGCTTCAGCAAAAGATGGAGCTTCTGATTGCGTGCAGATGCATTCACTGACGGTAACTAACGGAGGTCAGTGCGTCGTTGTTACTAAAAAAACCTCCGGCTGTTTGTCCAGGCATTTCTGTGCCCAGTCTATGCAAACCAGCATTGTGAAATAAGCTGTTCACAATCACAGTGAAAAACATGTCTGGTATTTGCCCACCCAATTTGATCATAGGTGCACGAGAGTGGTGCGAGGCACGTGCACGCCAACGCGTCTCGTCATGGTTTTGGTTTTACCATAAATAGTAAGAAAACATGTTTATAATTCAGGTGGACTGACGGTTTTACACCGGGGCCCTTTCCTGCCCTGAAAACCCTCCTCTGAGTTCTGTTGGCATCACGGCTCTTATAGTCGGAGCTCTTACCCGAACACGAGAGTGCCGTCCCTCCTGACTCCAAACTGGGCGTTCTGCAGCCCGCCACTGTCCTGCACCATCCTGCCGTCGCTCACCACGTTGCCCAGACACCGGCCCGACCGCGTGTCGAAGAAGCCGGCGTTCTGCGCGTACAGACACCCGGCGGCCTGGGCCGTCTCCTCCACCGAAGCCCTCTGGTTCATCCCGCAGCCGCCCGGCCCGCCCGGCTCCAGCACCGACACCGTCCTCAGCGGGTCGTGGACCACAGTCATGTGGCCTGGGGAACAAAGACGCAATGAGCTGGGATTGCACCGACGCTGCTGGGACACAAAGGCAACATCCATGGCAATAAAAAGCAGAATGAGGTAACACCCGTCTGGTTAAATCAGCAGTGTGGTGACGTACGGTTCTGTACGTGACTTCTACACTTCCACTGTAGCTGATGTCAATATATTATCAATTTATATGAATGGATCACAGAGTCGTATCCAGATGAAACATACAGTACATCAGTCTCTACACTCTTCGGTTGGTCAGTAAAGTTTTTTTGTGTTCCTGGAACATCTTCCATGCTGACCGTAAACATATCTGCTGCTTCCCGGCACATCTGTCACAAACACCGTGGACTCAGCCAACGGCAGCCCGCGTTGGTTGCTGGAGGGCCAGCTCTCGTGGGTGATGTTGCCGTGAAGGACGGGCTGGCACTCTCTGACATGGCGGTGGGAGTGGGAGGGGCCGTGGCCGTGGGTGTACGGCAGCAGGACGTCATCGTCCAGAGACACTCTGCAAGGGAACGAAAGACAGAGAAAAGATTATTATTTTATAACAGTGTGTTTGTGTGTGTGTGACAATATCTATTCCAAGCACATGGGTAAAAAAATCTAACTGAAGTATAAAAGTAATCTGATTTACACCGCAGCTGCATTGCCGAGTGGGTTTGCATTAATTTTAAAATTCAAAATTGATAAACACCCAAAATAAAATGTTGGTAATATGATAATACAGTGAGATATGATGGTGTGGCGTGGAACTTTGCCACACTATTAAACTGTTTCTGGATGTGCAATTTCATTGTAGGCAATGTTAAAAATCAGGTCTGTTTCATGATCATAATGCATTTTCATAACAAAAACAGTAATTGTATCTACTGCAAAAGAAGGTTTTATTGCCCATAGCCAATCTTGTTTTTGGAAAAATAAAAACCAAATATAATGAACCCTGCTTACGATGCCCACAACAGCACATCAGTGTCTCAGTCTCAGAATATCCCACTGTAAATCAAGATGTTTTATCTGCCGGCTGACTGAGAAGGAGAAAAATATTCCCAGCTCTCAGCAAAAAACAACTACTCAAATCCTCCGGGGGCTGCAGTGGAAATAAAAATATTTTGTTTTAGTTTTTGGGTTCATAAATAAATCCCATGCTGGGGCAGTCCTGCTGTGTTG